>JAJHZJ010000426.1:3596058-3748558 GCA_023548195.1 Bettongia penicillata ogilbyi
CTAAAGCAAGAAATAAAAATGGCTGGAAATGTAGGAAGGAACAAGATTATAAAGAATTTTAAATATCTAGGGAATTAATTTATATTTGGTGCTGGAGGTAATAGAGAACTACTGATAACAACTGAGTAAGGAGCAATGTGCCAGATCTACAATTTTTCGGGAAAAAATTACCTTGATAGATGAGGGAAAGATGAACTGGAGTGTGAGTTTTCTTGAGAAAATAATAACTAATATTTCTATAGTGCTTTATATGTGCCAGACAATGTGTTAAGTACTTTAAAAATGCTCTTGCATTTGAACCTCACAACAATCCTGGAGAAGGGTGCAATTATTATCTTTATCTTACAGATGAAAAAACTGAGGCAAGCAGAGGTTAAGTGATTTGTTCAGTCACACAGCTAGTAATATGAAAGGTCTAATTTGAACTCAAGTATTCCTAACCCCTTGGGCAGCTAGGTGGCACAGGGGATAGTGTTCTGAGACTGGAGTCAGGAAGACCTAAGTTAAAATCTGAACTCAAACACTCACTTACTATATGACTCTAGACAAGTCACTTATCGCTGTTTGCCTTGGCCTCCTCATCCTTAAAATGAGCTGCAAAGAAAATGGTAAACCACTTGCATCATTGCCAAAAAAAAGAAGAAAAATAGAAACCTGAATCACAAAGGGATGAGTATGACTAAAAGGACTGAACAACAGCTTCTTAACTCCAGGTCCTGTGGTCCATCCACTGTGCCACTAAGTTGCTCCAAAGATTAATTAGAAGGCTCTTTGAATAATTAAGACAAAAGGTATGAGGGGTTGATATACAGTTTTGTCCAAATGAGCGCAGAGAAAGGGGTATATATGAGAGATCATGTAAAGGTAAAAACAAGACTTCACAAGGGATTGGATGCATGGGGTGAATGATGCCAGAGTAAATGTGGCTGAGAATGTACAGATTGGGTGACTGAGAAGAAGATGGTGTCCTAGACATTCTTAGTAATAGGAAATTTAAAATAGAGGAAGGTTTAGAAGTAGAAATAAGTTTTATAAGGTTTAGAAGGAAAAATGAGTTTTGTTTTGATGTGTTGAGTTTGAAATGCCTACAAGATATTCATTTGAAATTATCTAGGAGACATTTGGAGGTGACTCCCTGTAGCTCAGCAAAGATAGTAAGACTCTATCTTATCTATTTATCTATTTATCCATCTATCCATCTATCTACCTATCTATGTATCTTTCTGTCTATCTATCTTTTGGAATTATCTGCATAGAGACAGTGTTAGTAGGCATGATCTGGATGAGGAATCAACAAAGCAGATTGAAAAGGAGGTAAGAAGAGAACCAGGAAAGGATAATAGCAGGAATACATGGATAGAAAAGAGTATTGAAGAGGACAAAGTGATCAGCAGTGTCGAAGGTGGAAAACCAATCAAGTTATGGGATAGTTGATCAAAACTTTTAAAACATTTTTGATGAACTATTACGCCTAGAAATGACTAAGGAAATCATTGTGAATGATAAAACTGGCTTATTACTATTCTATAAAGTGGAAGAAAGAAGGGAGGAAGGAAGCAAGGAAGGAAGGAAGGAGGAAAGAATGAGGAAAGAAAGAGGAGGGAGAAGAAAATAGATAATTTTTCCTTTCATATCTCTCTCTCTCTCTCTCTCCTCTCTCTCTCTCTCTCTCTCTCACACACACACACACACACACACACACACATACACACACACACAATTTGGCAATTGAACATGTTCATAAGCAAGTGAGGAGTAAGATACACTGGAGCAAGATCCAAGATCCATTAGACAGAGGAGAAGAGAGCTGGTACAAGCACCTAGAGTATCACAGGATGATAAGACCATATTTTTACATCTGAAAGGGATCTGAAAGTCCATTAATTCCAAACTCTTCATTTTATAGTTGAGGAAATGGAGATACAGTTAAGCAGATTGCCCAGGGTCACATAATTATCAAATCTCCAACACACTATTTAGCCAGGTTTCCTTGACTACAAAATGAATAAGAAATTATTCTTAGTAATTAGAAGCAATATTACCACTTTTACTGGAGGGAGTGAAAAAAATAATAATTCCATGATAGTGAAGTGAAAAACAAGAAAAGCAGCAGCAGCGGTAGAAGCAGCACATCTTTTGTCATAAAACTTGGATTCAAATCTTGCCTCTATGGCTTATTATATGTGTGATCTTGGTCAAGTCACTAAAATAGCTTGAATTTCAGTGTTCTTTTCTGTGAAATTAGGAGATTGGACCAGATCATTTTTAGGTCCATTCTAGATGTTGATCTGTAATCCTGTTTTGCCTAGTAATTATATCGACATCATTCTGGACACCAGTCTTCCTCTCTGGGCTGCCTCATTCAGCAAACCTGCAATGAAACTAAAATCTCTGTCTCTCTGTCTCTCTGTCTCTCTGTCTCTCTGTCTCTCTCTCTCTCTCTCTTTCTCTCTCTGCCAATATTGTATTATTACATATTTTTGCTAGACAGTGAATATTTGTCTTTTTTCTATCTCTTTTGTCTCTTATTTTTCTTATTTTATTTCTCATTTTTCTCTTATTTTATTACATGTAAAAATGTTAACATTTTTTGAAAATTTTGAGTTCCAAATTTTCTCTCTCCCTCCCTTTTCTTTAACTTACTTGACGAAACAAGTAAATGTTACATATTTTACATTTGTGGTCATGAAAAACACACTTCCATCACAGCCATGTTGTAAAATATAAACAAAATACAGAAAAAATATACAAAAAAGAAGGAAAATATGTTTTTAAAAAAGTATGCTTCAATCTGCATTCAAATTCCATCAGTTATTTCCCTACAGGTGGATAGCAATTTTTTTATCATAAATTCTTCAGAAGTGTCTTGGATTATTGACTTGCTGAGACTAGCTAAATCATTCAGAGGTGATTACTATGCAATGTTCTCCCAGTTCTGCTCACTTCATGGAATCAGTTGATGCAAGTCTTTTCTAGTTTTTTGTTTCTGAAAACATCCTGTTCATCATTTATTACAACAAAACAGTATTCCCTCATATCATATAACACAACTTATTCAGCCATTCTCCAATTGATGACACATGACAGAGATTTCCAATTCCTATCCAATACAAAAAGAGTTATTATACATATTTCTGTACATATAAGTCCTTTTTCTTTTTCATTGATCTCTTTGGAAGCAAGAGGTCTAATGGCCCTTTGGGCAGAGTTCAATAACCCTTTGGGATATTTGATAGCCCTTTGCCAGAGTTCCAGAGTACTCTCCAGAGTGGATGGATAAGTTCACAATACCACCAATTTTTTCACATGGTCGCCAACATTTGTCATATTCCTTTTCTGGAATATTAGTCAATCTAATCAGCATAAAGTTGTATATCAAAGCTGTTTTTATTTGCATTTGACTAATGGTGATTTAGAGCATTTTTTGTATAACTACAAAGAGCTTGTATTTGTCTAAAAATTGCCTGTTCATATCCTTTGACCTTTTATCAATTGAGGAAAGGATCTTGTTTTTATAAGTTTGATATATATCTATTGCTGGACCACCTTCTTTCACATTGTTTTTCATCGATTTCCTTGATATTTTTGACATTTTGCCCTTACAAATGAATTTTTTAATTCTTTTTCTAGCTCCATAAGATAATTTCTTGGTAGTTTGATTGGTATGGCACTATATATATATATGAATTAATTTAAATAAAATTCTCATTTTTATATATTGGCTTAACCTATCTATGAGTAATTAATATTTCTCCTACTGTTTAGATGTAACTTTATTAGGGTGAAAAGTGTTTTGTTATTGTGTTCATATAATTACTGGATTTTCTAAACAAGTAGATTCCCAAGTGTTTTATATTATCTGCAGCTATTTTTTTTGTTAAGTGAAGTTTAATTTTTTTAATTAATTTATTTTTAGTTTTCAACATCGATTTCTATAAGATTTTGAGTTTCAAATTTTCTCCCCCTTTCTCCCCTGAGATGGCAATGCATTCTGATTACCCCTTCCCCAGTCTGCCTTCCCTTTTATCATCCCCCCCCTTGTCTCATTTCCCTTTTCTTTCTTGAAGGGCAAGATAGATTTCTATATGCCATAGCCTGTATATCTTATTTCCCAGTTGCATATAAAAACAATTTTTTAACATTTGTTTGAGCTCCAAATTCTCTCCCTTCTTCCCTCCCCACCCATGCTCATTGAGTAGGAAAGCAATTCAGAATAGGCTATTCATGTGCAGTTATGCAAATTCATGCCTATTCCTTAATAGTCATGTTGTGAAAGACTTTTGCCTCCATTCAATCCTGACTCCCATTTATTATATTTTCTCCTTTGACCTTATCCTTTTTCAAAAATGTTTGCTTCTGACTACCTCCCAACCAGCCCTCTCATCGATCGTGTCCCCACTCTTATTCCCTTCCCCCCTACTTTCCTGTAGGGTAAGATACCCAGTTAAGTATGTGTGTTAGTGTATGCAGTTATTTTAAAATTAATTTCTCTTTCTAACTCTTCCTGCTGGACTTCTTTTGGTAATATACAGAAATGCTGGTAACTGATGTGGGTTAATTTTTTTTTCATGGATTTAAAAAATTCTTTTTTCCTAATTACATATAAAAATAATTTCTAACATTCATTTCTTAAGACTTTGAGTTCCAAATTCTTTCCCATCCTTCATTTCCTCCCCCTCTCCCACTGAGGAAGTAATTTGATAGTTTTATACATGTGCAGTCATGCAAAACATTTCCATGTAAGTCATGTTGTGAAAGTAAAGAGAGACCAAAAATAAAAAATGAAAATAAAGGAAGTAAAAAAAATAATGTTTTGATCTGCATTCAGACTCCATCATTTCTGTCCCTGGAGATGGATAGCATTTTTCATTTCAAGTCTTTAGGAATTGTCTCAGATCATCATATTGCTCAGAATAGCTAAATCGCATCCAGTTGACCATCATGCATGATTGCTGTAAATGTGCACATTCTTCTCATGGTTCTGCTTATTTCACTTTGCATCAGTTCATTAAGTCTTCACAGGTTTTTCATTTTGAGAGCATTCTGCTCTTCATTTCTTATAGCACAATAGTATTCCATCACAATCATCTACCACAACTTGTTCAGCCATTCTCTAATTGATGGACATCCCCTCAATTTCCAAATCTTTGTCAGCACAAAAAGAGTTATTATAAATATATATGTATGTCTAGGTCATTTTGCTTTTTGTTTTGTATCTCTTTGGGATACAGACTTAATAGTGAGATTGCTGGGTCAAAGGGTATCCATGATTTATAACACTTTGGGAATAATTCTGAATTACTCCACAGATTGGTCAAATCAGTTTACAACTCCAACAGTATGTTGGTGTTTTAATTTCCCCATGTACCCTCCAACATTTGTCATTTACCTTTTTATATTAACCAATCTGATATGGGTCTTTATTTGTCTTTGTTATATTTTTAATTTATGGAATAAAACATTTCCTTAACAGAATGCAATAAAAAGATGATTGCCCATAAAAGTGCAAAGCTACTGTGCAAAACTTGCTATTACTTTCAAATATACAACATTTTCATGCAAATTTCTTTTTTCTTCCCTCAATTTTAATTGTTTTAATCTTGTTTTAATTTAAATTTCTCTAATCAATAGTAATTTAGAACATTTTTTCATATGACTGTAGATTCACTTTATTATTTTGTCTGAAAGTTGACTGTTCATATCCTTTGACCACTTATCAATTGGGGAATAGCTCTTATGTTTATAAGCTTGACTCAATTCTCTATATATTTGAGAAATGAGGTCATAATCAGAGATACTTGCCATGAAATTCTTTTTACAGCTTTATTGCTAGATGTGTATTTCCCTCCATCCTATTTACTGCCCTGTTTATCCTACTTTGTCTTCTTTTATTCTGTCAATCCTCAAAAGTCTTTTATTTCTTATTTATTATCCTTCTGTCTGTCTTCAATTCATCTGTCTCTTTATCTCAACTTATCTATGTATCTGTTTGTAATATAGAAATTGGATTATTTTCTCCTCCTCCTCCTCCTCCTCCTCCTCCTTCTTCTTCTTCTTCTTCTTCTTCTTCTTCTTCTTCTTCTTCTTCTTCTTTCTTCTTCGGGGAGACAGAGAAAGAGAGACAGAGACAGACAGAGACAGAAAGAGAGAAACAGAGAAAGAGAGAAAGAGAGTCAGAGAGACAGAATGAGATAGAGAGAGAGCAAAAGAGGGCACCTGGGAATCTTTGAAAGGTATCTCTGAGGCCACAAAGGCTGCTAGAGAACAAGAATGTCAACTGGCTTTGTGCACAACATTTAATTCTTTCATAAAACAGATCACATGAAGAGGTCTCTCATCTTACTTCACCTTTCTCCCAGAAATCAGTAACCTCTCAACCACCAAGCATTTTCTCTCCATATCTTTTATTTTTTCTGTCTCCAAGAAAAAAGCTATTAGTAATATCATTATAACTCAGAAACAACCCTTAGGAAAATTTCCCGTTTCAACACACAGATTAGGCTCTTTCAACATAATGCATTATTTCTATATGTTTGAGGCAAAATGATGATACAGAAAATATTAAATAATGAGAAAAGTGTAACATATTGTTTATTGTTGGACAATGGGAGAGGAGAAGTTGGAGAAAGAGCAGACCTTTTTCAGAACTTTCCTCATTCCTGTAAGAAGTTAATAAAACTAATAGCTTCAGTCCAAGTCCAATCTTCTTTCTAAGATGTTTTCTGGATCCATTGGCCTGATTGTATCTCTCCCTTCATTGTCATTGTTCCTCAACTTCTCATTTTAGCTGTTACATCCTGTGCCTCCTACATTTTCCATCTTGGTTTCTTAAGTCCCAGGCAGGGTTGTGGAATATTCCCAGTCCTTCTACTTAGCTTTTACAATCACTATTCTTTACAATGTCTCATATATTTTATTTACTATTAATGACCCTTACATGTAAATCAGTTTGATCTTCTGCTTTGAATATTGAAATAGACCTAAATTGTTTTCAGGTCTGAGAAGGAACATTTCTCCCTTTTAACTATAAGTCTTATGGTGCTATTCAGTTTTCAAACCTCTATCATAATGCTTGTGCTGAGGAGGGGTTTATTTATTTTTAAAATATACTTTATTTTGACATGATTTTTTGAGGAGGGGCTGGTTCAAGAGGTCCCTGGGAATATCCTTTCATTTTAATTTTTAATAATAATCCTCCTCAATTATATATAAAAACAATTTTTGACATTTTCTTTTTGAGTTTTGAGTTCTAAATTCAATCCTTTCTCTTCTCTTACCCCTCCCTGAGGTGGTTAGTGATTTGATATAGGTTATAC
The DNA here is from genome assembly GCA_023548195.1 of Bettongia penicillata ogilbyi. NCBI lineage: Eukaryota > Metazoa > Chordata > Mammalia > Diprotodontia > Potoroidae > Bettongia > Bettongia penicillata. Next base: position 3,603,375 of record JAJHZJ010000426.1, read on the forward strand.
ATGTACAATCATGTAAAACATTTCCATATAAATCATTTTGTGTAACAAAATTCAAAAATCAAAAAAAAGGAAGGAAGAAACAAAGAAGTGAAGATAGTATGCTTCATTCTGCATTCAGACATAAGTTCTTTCTCTGAATGCAGAAAGCATTTTCATCATGAGTCCTTTGAGATTGTCTTGCATCATTGTATATTTGAGAATAGCCAAGTTACTCACAATTCTTCATGGTACAATATTGCTATTACTGTATACAGTGTTCTCTTGGTTCTATTCATTTCACTTTACATGAGTTTGTGTAAGCTTTTCCAGGTTTTTCTGAAGTCATCTTTCTTGACATTTTTTATAGCACAATAACATTGTGCTATAAATATACCACAATTTGTTCAGTCATTCCCGATTGATGAGTATCACCTCAATTTCTAATTTTTTCCTGCCACAAAAAAAAGAACTGCTATAAAAATTTTTGTACAAATTGGTTCAATTTTCCTCCTTTTTATCTATGTATTTATGAATGAAAGGGTATGCACAATTTTATAATCCTTTGGGCATAGTATCAAATTGCTCTCCAAAATGGTTGGATTAGTTCACCATGCCACCAACAATGCATTATTGTTTCAATTTTCCCACATCTCATGCAACATTTGTCATTTTTATTTTTTATTTGACACATAAAAAAATGAGTTCCAAATTCTATCCTTCTCTCGTGTTCTCCTACCCAATAAAAGGCAAGCAATATGATAGCAATTATGCATATGGACTCATGCAAAACAAATTTCACATTAGCCATGTTGAAAAGCAACAACAGTAAAATAAACCAAGAAAAATAAAGTAAGTGAAAAAGTAGTTTCAATCTACATGAAGAGCTGATCATTTCTCTCTCCCTCTGGAGATAGATGGCATTTTTTCCTCAGAGTTCTTCAGAATTGTCTTGGATAATTGCATTGCTTACAATAGCTAAATCTTTTACAGTTGATCATCATTAGAAAATTGCTGGTGTTATGTACAATGTCCTCCTGGTTCTATTCACTTCATTTCACATAAGTAAATATAAATCTTTCTAAGTTTTTTCTAAACTCATCCCAGAGAGGGAGTTTAAGTCTCTGAGTTAATATATTTTATGAGTCATTCTCCATTTCTTATTCTCCCTCAACCCTTCCCCCCCATATCCAATCAATTGTCAAATCTTGCTTATTCCACCAATATAGCATTTCTTATATTTTTCCACTTTTCACCACATCCTCTGCCTCCAGGATAATATCCAACCTTCTCTGTTTGACATACTCTGGAACCAGTCAATCTTTTCAGGCTTCTTACACACAATAACACATTCCTTTACTCAGATAAAGTTAACTTCTTCCTATTACCATTGCACTTCACCTTCCAACTCCATATTTCAGAAAATGAAATGCTCAGGAGAGTAAGGAATAAAATTAAATTCAGCTAGAAACATCCATAGACATCAATTAGAATAATAGCTTCATTTATAGATTAGAAAATAGGCCAAGAAAGTTTAGGTTGACATATCCAAGCTCACAAGAGAACACATAGAGGAACAAGGATTTGAACCCAGGCATTTTTCATTTAAATTTATTGTTTTTCTCACTTTTCATTATGCCAGTGCTCCATTCTCCTTACATGGGGCTTATGTTGCTAAACAAAACCAACAAAATATATGACTGGGGAGACGCACCTTTCTCCCATTTTACCTAGAGCATAAGCAGGACTAGTTGTTCACTTTCTTTTTTCAAAAAAAGCTGGGGGCTGTAAACAGAAAATTAAAATGAATAATAGAGGAAGTAATTTCGCCTTAGAGAAATTAACTTGGTGCAACTACAACTGAGATTTTTACCCAATAAATATAATTATTCCCTCTACTGTTAAGCTCCTGAATGAAACAAAAATAGATATTTTTGTTTTGAAAATGTAAAAAGTACAATGCAGGATTTTTTTAAATCTTCAGATGATTTTTTAGAAGATCTCCTGTAAATAGAGTTTCTTTTCATGTCATTTGGACAGGCACCTGCATTGTGGGATGCCATCCTAATTATGAATACTAAGCCAAGAGGCATACATCTTCTCAGTAAGATACTCCAGGAAATACAGTAAAAAACAGCTGGCTTAAGATAAATGTATACTAATAAAATAATAAATGCTATTCCCAAATCATATAGATACTCCTATCTCATCAATAACACCAACAACTCTTTATTGAGCATTCATTGATCTATGGGTCTAAAGGACTATCACAATGGTAAAACATAATGCTTGCCTGTGGAGGGTTTACTATAAAATGAGTAAAGTCATGTAGACAGTTAGTAAATATATATATATATATGCATATTTGTCTTCATATTCTTAGATTTATGTATATATCATACATGTTTTCACAATCACCATCATCATTAACATCATATATCAGTTATCATCATCACTTTCCTGTGATATTTCTTCTTATGCTGTATTTACATATGCCAGTAATATTCACCTTTCCTAAAACTAAATTAAGAACTTGTAGGTCCTACAATGCAGAAAAGCCTTCATAAAAATTCCCATTTTACATCATCTGTTGGGAGAGGCTCATCATCAAAAAGGTTGATGAAATTGGAGGGGAATAATTAATTATTTAAGTGATAATGTCGCAGGAAACCATTTGCTAAGATATGGAAGAGTTGGCATCTGTATAAGTCAATGGAGCAGGCCTACAAGAGAAAGCCTGGATCATTTATTAAAATGTGAGAAGCAGAGAGAAGAGGAGGAGGAAAGTGAAAAGAAAAAATGATTCTTAAAACATTGAAGTATCAACATTGTCTTCAGAATCTTCTTGGTAAGGTCCCTGCTATAAAGCACAGAGGTTACAAAGTATTTCTAATTGAAAGACAAGAAAATGGACCATCCCTGTCTCCCGTTTTCCATGATCCTTTTTCCTAGTCCTGTCTCTTGAGAGTGTTGTAAGTAGTTAAATCCTCCTCCTAAACTTGAACCATGAAAATTTAATGATCAATCAATTGTCCTTCTCTCAGTACCCATTGTGGATAGAGTGAGGCTCCTAGTTGTAGAAAAGGATAGGAAGAGAATTGCCACTGTGCTTTTTGACTCTTCCATAGGGAAGTGGAAGTTCTTTATTCCAAATGTTAGATTTTCATTCTAATTATTTCACTTCTCTTTACTTATACCAAAAGTGCCCTGGTGCAGGCTCTAGTGTTCCTGTCTGGACTTTTGCCCTTTGGGATAAGATAATCTTTTCTTTTGGGCATTTAGAACTCTGGCACAGTGTGCCACCAGTCTTTTTCCAAGTTGATTGCACATTATTCCTCTTCATTTAGCTTTATCTTCAGTAAAAATGGTCTACTTTTTTTTCCTTGTATGTGACATTCTGTTTCTCACAAATTTTCATTCCTTCACATTCTAATAATACAATGTGAGACTTTGTACCTCAATCAAAATTAGAGACACTATATCTATGCCATTTCACCATTCAGTTTAATACCATTTAAATAAAAAAATACAAAACAAATAAATTTAATCTGATAGTTATACAAAGCAAGTATATTCATTGTGTAAAGATTCCATAGACAAATTCAGAAAATTTAAGTCTTTAATAGTGGCCAAAGAATGACAGCTCCACAGCATTCTCTACCATATACTTATTGCAAAGGTCTAACTAAATATAAATTGAATTTCAGCCACTCAGGGCAGCAATATAGCCTTCTTTTTCTTATTTGATTAAGATAATTTGTTTGTCTTTTAATTAAAAATAGCAAGTTTGACAACTCAAGCATCTTTAATCATCATTTCTCTTAGCTGGTCAGAAAATGAAAAAGAATTTCTGGCCTGGAAGAACAGATTTTTTAAAAATCTCCCTACTCTGAGACCTGCATATCTGTGTTAGCCAAGCAGCAGAGGCTTTGAAGAATTAATGCTTTCCTATTTCCATTACCAGGAGACAAAGTGAAATCATCAGAATAATATAGATAGTGCTTATTAGCTTGAGGCATAAGTAGAAAATAAAGGCTATGATTAAAATGTAATAAAAAAATCTTGAAAATTGAGATAAAGTCTGCTTGATATTATCGATGATATATATCCTTCATGCCTCCACAAAATTTGTATCTTTTCCAGATTACTGATTCACATCAATCTAATTGATATCAAAATTGAAGTTTATATTTTCAAATGAAATAATTTTTATTACCTGATGCCTGCATTATTGTGATAGTGGGATGGTTGGTCTCCCTGATTCGTTGCTTCCCCACCCCAGTCCCTTCTCCACTGAGCTCTCTCCAATGATCTTCCTAAAGCACAGGTCTTACACCCCTACTTAATAGGGTCATTATTGCCACAGGTCACCCCCCAATCATTAAGCTTCATTGATTCCAATTCACCTCTAGGATCCAAATATGAAATGCTCTGCTAGGTGTTCAAAACCCTTGATAACCTGCCCCCACCTTTCCAGTCTTCATATAACTAACATGCCCTCTTCCAAAAACACTGTGATTCAATGACTTACTGTTACTTGAACAAGATATGCTACCTTTTGAGTAGAGACACTTTCACTGGTTTGTGGACAAAGAACATCTCTATATGTGGTTATGTGAATTTCTCACTTCGCACAACTTGTAAGCAGTGTGAATCCAGTTCTGACTACAAATCCATTATCTTAATGCCACACACAGTCAAAACCTTGACCTTGACCCTGACCTTCATCCTAGATTCCTTTGGATAATGAAAACCATAATAAACGAACACATATTTCTCAAATACACACCATGTGCATTCTTAGCACTATGATAGATTGTTTCAGGGATGAAAAGAAAGGTATCACTCAGTTCTTTTTTCTCAAAGGATTCTTACTTTTTGGGGGGTATAGAGGTAGAAAGGCATACAAGTTGATCTGATACTGACACTATTTTTAAAGTTGAGTTAACAATATATGGAAGAAAGAATTCTGTAACTTCATTTCAATCACATGTTCACCCTTATTCAGTATGCACAAATTTTCCAGAAAGCTAGGTTTCTCAGAATAGACAACCAATTGAGCTGAAAATTAAAGGTTGTTTTTTTTTTAATTGCAAGCTGGACAGATGCAGAAGTTTAAAGTAAATTTAATTTTACAATTTAAGCTCCCTTTGCCTATGAATGATTTTGTGTCCTTAATATATATTTAAAGCAGTAACTTAACTTGGAAACATTCCTATAACCTCTGTGCAACCGTGACATGCATTTTACAATTCATTCATTTTGCTCATTCATTCCTTTATAAGTAAGTGATATTCAAATTTGAATTACTATATAAACATGAGCTATCATCATCATCATTATCATCAGTCACATATATTTATTAAAGTCTTGATATATGTGTAGAGGATCATGGTAAGGGGGAATAAAGCATCTGGCCAAACTGTGGTCCTTATTTTTGGAAATTATATTATAGAAACATATTGTAATTAAGGGAAGTTATTTTTACTTTTGCTCAACATTTTACTTTTGTTCATAATACACCTCTTTTAGACAACATGGTCAGTACACAAATTTAAGCTTTCACAGGATAGTTTAAAAAGAAAAAAAAGCCAGCAGCAAGAAGTATATATAAGCCCACAGTCTTCATTGTATTTTATTATAGTAATTCATTGTTTAACTACAAAACATACTGGTAATTATATCACTTTGAGATTTGCAAATCAATTCATATTCATTTGTGTATGTGTGCGTGCATATTCGTATATCAGATATTTATAGATTCATTGACAAAACTGGACTACGAAATGAAATCATATAAACTAAAATTTTGCTATTTATTTTATACATACTTATATATGTATGCATTTGTGTGTGTGTGGGTTCATAATCCTTAAAGAATTTGCATTAATGTAGTTTCTTTGTCCCTAAATGCTTAGTTGAGTATACAATAGCCAGACAACTTATAAGAAAGCAATGATTTTGGCAAAGACATAGAATCAAGGTTAAGGCACCAAAGTCATGATCAGATTAGAGGCAGCCAATTTTTCCTTGGCTAACAGAAGTAGAAAAGAATGCTGGACAATATAGTTACTTATTCTAGGAGGTGCATTTATCTTTTTCCTGACTGCCTTTAATAATGAATGTAAAAGAATGAATTCAATTTCTAGTTCTAATATTCTATGCATTAATATAATTTAAAATTAGTCTTCATTCCAATATTGAGGATTTTAAAGTTCCTTATTGATTTAAAATTTTATGTTCTAAATGTTAACATTTTAGTTTCTATTTTTTAACATTCTGTGTTCTCAGATATCTTCTAACTTCACCATTCCATATTATATGTTCTGCTACTCTATGTTCTCATTTTTGCTGCATAGTTCTATTATTTCATGACTCTGAAACCATAATTCTTTTACATTAAGGTCATGGACTCTGTATTTCTAAGGGAACTTTCTGCTTTCTTCTTGGTCTATCTAAAAACTGGGTATACTGATTTGCATTTTTCCTTTTTTTCTGTAACAACAATTTTTGGTGTTTTATCATGAGCCAGAGATTGAAGGATCATGATGGAGAAAGGAGATCAGCAGCAACAGCAAAAACAAAACAAACACACAAAACTATGCCAAAGTAACAGGACATAATCATGTCTAAGACTCTTCAGTTGGAACATAAGGAAAACCAAAAGGTGGCTAGTAGGTCCAGGAGAAGTAGAAACCAAGACTAAGATAGTTCAGAGGAGAGCTGGGTCACATGATACTAAAGTCTCTGCAGATATCAACGTCATTTTGGAGGAGAGAACCACAATGACGCATATGCTCATCATTGGTTTGTCATTCATTTTCAAAGATGACCACAACATCAGGAAAATAATGACATGACTTGTAGTTGATTTTGATTTGAGGGAGGAAGTGCTGTGCAAGGTCACCAGCCTCACTTTCTCTTTCAGATCCAGCTGGGTCCAGTGGCCAAATATTCATCAGGATGACTGGAGATGACCCAGGATTCAATGGGGGACCCTGGCCCTTCTAGGCTAAGGTATTACCAGGTTCTCACTTTGAGTGAGGTAATTCCCATTCAATGAATAGGCCTCTTTAAGAAGTAAGTCAAAAGATGGCCCCTTTAATATGAGGTGGGGAGGGAGGAATCCAACTTGGAAGAGAAGACCCTTAGGGTTCTGACCAAAAGAGAAACAGTTACTATTTACATTCACTCTGAGCCAGGAGGTCCCCAAAATAGCATTTCATGATGCTTGGTCAGGGATCTAATATGTTCATGTTGGGCTGGATCTGAAAACTTCTCTGTATGGTACAGTGCCGATAACAATCATCAGACTTTCAATGTAACAAAGGAAACATAATACAACATAGACCCCCATATGGCTTGGAGACAGGGGATTCAGATATCAAAATATGGGCATGAACAAATAAAAATATAGTTTACACCAACATCAGCAGAACAAAAAACTAAGCTGCAGATAGCAAGCAAGCAAGAGACTCTGGGATGAGAAGAGCTCAGGTCACTCAATATCAGGCATACAGGGATGATGTCTTCTAGAACTTTGACACTTACCTTAGCCTTTTCTCTACAATCATTTGCTCTGGAGTCTATTTCTACTGCACTCCAAACTCACTGTATCATCTCTGTAATTTGAGTTTATAATATCACTGTTCTAAATTCTGGACAAATCCTCCAATCTTGGCCTCACCTCTCTTTCAGGTCAAAGGCTCCAAATACCACCTAACATGCCTCATATCTCACCTCCAGGACCTTGGCACCAAACTTCTCACTTCCAGAAAGGCATAAGACTCTTGTTCTCCAGGGGCAGAACTTCCAGTAATAGGCCCCATTCAAGAATGAGATACTATAATTTGCTGTCCGGACCTCACTTACTGGAAGGACCAGTGACAATGACCAGATTTCCTCACTTTCTTATGGTTTGAAAAACAATCGGTTTCATTCTACCATCTACATGATTCTCGAGACTGAGGGGTCATGAATAGTCATCTGTTTGGTTGCTAGAATTCTACTACTCCTTTTCTCCAGTCCTAGGAACGCATTTTCAAAAACCACTTTCATGTCTTGCTGCTTCCATGCTTGCTATCCTCATCTACCTCAGCTCTTCTTTACCAAGTTCCAATCTGGCTCGGTCTGGCATTTCTCTTATGTCTTTCAGATCCTCCTCCTCTCCTACTTCTGGAATTCTATCCATAATGAATTTCCTACCATCTTAGACCATTTCTGGATCTCACAGAAAGTGTAAACTTCCCAGAAGGCCCCAGGATATCCTTTCCTCTGCTGAATGTACACTCATACCCGCTGATGTACTTGACTAGCAAGATGAGTCAATTCTCCTTTTCCTTCACTAACATTTTTGTATATTCTTTCTGTGACCATTACTCAGTGACCTCTTCTGTTTCTTTACTTATTAACCTGTCTCAATCATAGTGGTAGTTATTTACTAGCCTTCAAACCATTCCTCACGTTTTCTAGTATTGGCCTCACAATCCTTCTCTCCTCCCCAGTCTATGTGCTTATATTAGGAAGCTTTAATATAAATGTTAATGTATCCAAGGACATCTTGGCTTCCCAGTTCATTAATTTACTTAAACACCCATGACCTTTACCTTCATGCCACCTGAGACACATAGAGATGCTCACACTTTATTTCATCTTTATTCAAGGATGTTCTACTTCCAACAAAGAAATTTCTCTATCAGGCCCTCACCTCTTATCTTTTTTCTTTCCCTGTGCTTCACCTATCTGCTAAGCCAGGTGTGTATTCTCACTTTTAGTGTGCTTCAATGTTTCACCCAGGTCATCACCTCTGATCTTATTTTACTTTCTTCCCTTCTCAGACTTTATCTGCTAATTAGTTCCACTGTATGCTAGCCTTTGTTCATGAATCCCTTCCCTCTTATCTTGCTGACATTCATGTTTTATCAAACCCCAACCCTGGATTACCCCCTTTATCTGCCTCCACTCCTTCTATTTATGAGCAGTTGAATGGCACACCAGAGGAGGTCACCCAACCATGCTGAACACTGGCTCCTTTACAATCTTTCATTATCTAATCTCAGTGAGGCCTTCTATGCCATAAGACAATGTATTTCCTCTTCTGAAATTTGCTATCTTCCACATTCTCCATGGACAATATTGCATACTTCTCTTCTCTCAGGCTTCCCACACCACTTCCTCTCCCCTCCTTCCCAATAGAGACCACTCTTTGTTGGATTTTTCTTCACCTTTATTCTATACCTCAAGTCCACTTGACATCAAAATCCAATATTATTTCCAGTCTATGAAGAAATGGTCCTTGCTATTGATTCAAACACTTATCTTGTTCTCATAGCCGTGATCACATCTACTCTTTCTTTCTCCAGAAGACTGCCACCTCATAACACCCTCCCATTTTTTCTTCAGGATTCTCTTATTCACTAATTCCTTCCTTTATGCCTAGATTTATCTCCAAAATAAGTACAAAAATAATTATTTGACTCTTACATACTTGTTCTCAAGCTATTGTCTTGTATGTCCCCTCCCCTTGAGAACCAAAGACTTTGAAAATTCTGTTTTTATTCATTCATTATACTACTCCTGTCATATACTTCTTAATCACTTTTAATCTGGTGAATGACTTTCTATCTCCAAAATCATCAAGAATCTCAATCCTATATTGTTAACCCACAATATAAGTTTAATTCTTAATCAAATTTTATGTTATTTTTTTCTAATTATCAGTCTTCTTTATAGAATTTAACACCATTGACCATCCTACTTCTACATACTCTCTATTCTCTATTCTTCATGAATTGATTTTATCTGACTCCCTTACTAGATCAAAATACACATGCTGCCACTAACTGCAAAATGTACCATGAATATTTTGATGAAAAAACACCAGTGATGGGGAAGTCACTATCTTTGGAACAGCAACTTAATTTATTCTAGAATCCAGGAATTCTATTACTTAACTACTCTGATTTTGAGGAAAGTATTCTTTATTTTAATTTGAAATAACATACTCTCTAACTCCTTCTGGTTATTCCAATTTCTTCTCTTTGGGATAAAGTAAGAAATATATAACCTATTTTCTCCATTGGGGGAAAAGGTGGGGGTTAACTGACTGAGTTAGCAAGTTTTCACTGGAACATAACTATTGTCCCAAGTATAGGTGGGGTCCAGGAAGAAGCTAAAATCATGTTCTCACAAGAAATGAACAAATTATTTGGAGAGAGTATACTTATGATTCATAAAAACATGATTTCCAAGGACTTGATTGATCACTAATAACTCTATTAGGTTTTTATGTTTATGCACTTTTAAAAATTTTTTGAAGTACCTTATAGTTGTCTTATTCGATCATCACAAAAAGGTGGTGAAGTAGATTATCTAGCATTCCTGAGCCTCAGTTTTCTAATTCTTATTGTACCTACCTCACAGGAATATAGAGAGGATCAAATGAGATATCATATGTGAAGTATTTAGGAAACCTTATAATACTATAAAATGACCATTTATATATAATATATATGTACACATATACATATATATGTATATATGGTGTGTATGTATTTATATTCTCTATTGTATTTATTATATTGTGAATAAACGCATACATATATACACGTGTATATGTGTATATATATGTGTGTACAGACATATGTATACATATATGTTGTGTATTTATATAGAGGACTGCACCAGATGCCATGGCCCAGGCAAGACTCTGCTGCCCTCTTATGGATGGAGGGAATTGCAAATTCAAGTAATGCAGTCAAACGCCTTCCTTCCTTCCCCTATAACTCCCTGTACCTATTAGATTAAGCCCCAACTGGGAATTAGTGCCAGGGCTTGGCCCAAAGAACATGTGTCAAAGGAATTCAGAATAGGGAAAGATTTGTCATTTTTTATTTTTTTACCATTTTCCTGGACAGCGGCTAAAAGTAATTGATGGATGAGGCATTACAAATTATGATTAGATTTCTTGTGTACTGAAAAACAATACTTGTCTTAAGAATCATTTCTGTTTTTTATACGCTATACAAATGGAATAAACATGTATTATACTTTTACTAGGCATAGTTATTGCATTAAGTAATGGGAAAATGCCAAATTCTATAACTCCCAGGTTTCCTCCTCTTAAGAACTCACAGTTAAGTAGGAGAAATGAAACACACAGTGGAAAACGCATTACAATTCAGAAGTCTATATAGTGAAGACAGAAATTTTTATTTTATTGGGGGTTAATTTGTTGAATATCATATGAAAATAAGGGAGATGCTGATAAAATGATAGTGATGATAACAAGTGACATATTATGCTTAAGTTTTACAATGTACTGTGCAAACTTGTCCAGTTAACAAAACTATCAATAGATTTTCACTAAGGGTACAGTAATCACTGGATACACAAAAATAAACACAAGATAGTCCTTGCTATCAGTAGCTTATATTCCACCAGGTAAAACAACATTTCAATGTCTTTTTACATATACATACACTTACATACTCACACAGCAATTTCAGTTGGGGTACACTGCCAGCTTGAAGTAAGGGTAGGGATGATCAGGAGGGAGCCCATGAGCTTCTCAGAAGCAGAGGGAAAAAAGAAAATATATACAAGGCACAATGAATGCACAGTATAAAGATAAGATATGGAATTCTGTGGCTTAAGGACAAGTAGACACCCAGTTCATTGGGATCATTGAGTCTATAAAGGATAGTATTGTCTAAGTTGGTTCCACATTATCCAAGGCTTTAAATACCAAGTAGAAAAATTAGGATATTGTCTTGGAGGCAAGAAGGAGCCACTAGAATTTACTGAGCAGGTAGAATGGCATGGTATTATCTATATTTTAGGAACATCTCTTTGGCAGCAGTGTGGAGGATTATTTGAAGAATGTAGAGACTGAAAGCAGAGAGATTAATTAGTATAGTCTAGACCAAGGGTGGGGAACCTACAGTCTCAAGGACACAAATTTTACAGAACAAATCCTTCTACTAAGGGGATTTGGTCCGTGAAGTTTGGATTCAATCAAAGGGCCCCACTTGAGGACTTAGAGAGACATATATGGCCTTGTGGCTGCAGGTTCCCCACCCTTGGTCTAGACAGAAGATGATGAGGGCCTGAATTACTATGGTTACCATATGAGTGAGTAAATGAAATGAGTTTAAGGAATCTTGTAAAGGTAAAATCAGCAATAGGGATAGGAGTGAACTTGGGAAGTCAAATAAAACTTTCTTTCCTAATAAGGCAGAATGGAAGGATGGTGTTGCAACAATTTCTTGACACAAATTGGGGAGTTATGAAGAGAAGCAGATTTGGTGATAAATTTCATCAATTCAGTTAAGAATTTCCATTAGGCAGTTGATAATGCAGGGCTGTATTTGGGAAAAGACTATGTCTAGATAAATACATTCATGAGTAATTTTCATAGAGATGATATTTAAATTTGTAGTAGTCTATGCAATCACTAAGAAAGAATTTAGAGTGAGAAAAGAAAACAGCTCTAGAAAACTCCTTAAGTTTCAGTTACAGTTGGAGACAGGAACATGTTTCATATTCTACACTGATTTTGTTATACCATTAATATGTATAAAATAACAAAATGTCATTTTGAGGAAAGAAAGAATGTTTATGGTTGTAGAAATCAGGGAAGGCTTCATGGAAGAGGATGCTCATTCTATTTTGTTGAAGATAGATAAAATTTCATCACATAGAGACAGGAGTAGAAGACAAGTTTAAGTACTTAATATTACACTGGTTCAAATATAGATCTTTTCCAACTAGTTTATGCAAAACTGGAATACACTTTATCATTGGCATGATTTTTCAGTGATTGACTACATGCATGTCTTTTAAGAGATATCATCTCTGGAGGGCTAAGCAGACACTTGGAAATGAATTAGAGAAAATGCTTGGTCAGGTATAGGATAGAATATATGAAATATGAAGTCTCTTTAAAGCCTCAGCTTTCAGAGTTAGACCAAAATTTCTCCTAATAAGAATTTATTAATAATCTCTTACTATTTACTAAGCACAGGATTAGGTATAAGGGAATCAAAGACAAAAACATCATCTCTGCCCACAGGAAGCTAATAATCTAAATGAAGAGAAAACATACAAACAACTACATAGATAGAAGACAGATGTAGTGTAAATATAATTTTAGAGAGAAAATGCTAGCAGTGTGAGGCAGGGATACTTAGGAGGGGATTGCAGGAGTAGCACAGTGAGGTTGGGAAAAGCATCTTGCAAAATTTGGAAATTCATCTCACTTTTGAAGGATGCCAGTAAGTAAAAGTGAAGAAAGAGAATGCCAGGTGTGAAAAATAGACAGTGAAAAGGCAAAAAGTCAAAAGAGGACATATCTTCAATGAGAAACAGCGTATAAGCTGTCAATTTCACCTTTGCAACATCCCTGAAATTCCTTCTTTCCTCTGACGCTGACATCACTGCAGACTCTGATCATCTTGTGCCTTGATTATTGCAATAGCTTGCTGATGAGGCCAACTGCCTCAAGCTTCTCCACACTCCAATCCAGCCTCTATTCATCCACTAAAGTGATTTTGCCAAAGTGAACAGTTAATCATGCCATCCCTCTATTCAGCAGACTCCACTGGCTACCTATCATCTCCAGGATCAAATAATAAACATTCTGCTTGGGAGTTAAAGCCATTCATAATTTAGCCCTCTCCTACCTTTCCAGGCTTCTACACCTTATTCTGAAAGATACTGTTACTGTATCATAGAATATGTGGAAAGGAGAAACTATATATAAAGACTAGAAAGCTAGTAAAGGGTCATGTTGTGAAGGGCTTTAAAAACCAAATGTTTTTATATTTCATCCTGGAGTATGTAATAATGAGTGGTTGGGGTTAATATCAAGCCAGGAGATGGCACGGTCAGATTTGCCTGAAACTGCAAACATAGCCTTCTCCCTTCAGGACCCACAACTTGGTTAAAACTCAAAGAAAGTCAATTGCTCCTAATCAAAATCAGGGTGTGAAGACACTAGCATAATACTGATAATAAAGGTAGATCAGGACATCTCTGAGGACCACTGACTTCTTTGGCAATGTTGTAAACAGTTTCATGTAGGATGCTACAAAAAGCATAGAATCTCAGAGTTAATCGATCAGATAGCTGATTCTTGTACTATGGTATGAATATAACTAAAAAAATTCCCCAAGTTAATTTCTAGATTTCCCTTCAACCTGTCTGGAAATATGGAAACCAATTTTGTCCTAGGACCATGAAAGACAGGATGAATAGTTCAATGAAAAGTCATGTGCACTACTTTTTAGTTATTAAAATTATTTTTATAAGCACATTTCACTATTAAAGAATCAATGACCTTATTTAATTGAAACATAGTACCTCATAGTTCAAAGCATACTTCCAGTTGAAAACATTCATTTTACCCATACAAAAACAGATCCAGAGAGATGAGGTGACTTACTTAGGGTCACAGGATAGTGTCGTAGCCAGGGACAAACCCAGGTCTCTTGATGGAAATACAAAAGTATAGAGAACAAATAACACTTTTCCTCTAATCACCCCATGGCTTCAGTTTTCAATGTAACCATGATCTTAAACTACATATGTTGCCTGTTGGGAAGAATTATGTCAAAGCATTTTTTTCCCTGAAAAAGGAATACAATATAGCATCTTACATAGTTGTCTCTCAGTGTATGATACTGAGACTGGAATGCATGACAACAGATTGGGGTTAATTGTGGATGATTAAATAATTATAGGGGCAGAGTTCTACTAGACCATGTGGTTAGCATACAGATTTTGTATTGAATATTTTATGTACAATTAAAAATGTTTTTTCTACATCTTAACAACTCACCTTTGATAGTTTTTTGAAGGTATAATTAATTAAAATGCAAACAGGTCTGTTGGGGATCTTCTATGACTCATGATTGCCCAGGTAACCAAATAAATGCATATCTATACTGTTTTCCTTACTCGTTGTCATGCATCTGACTAACCTTATCATTGCAGATGCAGAAAAGATAATTGTTTAACTTGATTGTCAGTGTGTATTGACAGAGCAGAAACGTCTCCGATTATGATGAAGATTTCAATGTGTAGGTGGGTGCATAAATTGTATCCTGATATAAAAGAGGTCAGGATGAAAACATACAAATGAAAGTCACTTGAGAATGATTAATGGAATTTTGTTCTTAGAGAATAGATAGCCATAAGGAAACTAGAATGGTAAAGACAAAACAAAGCATCCATTATTCTTTGATATTTGGAATGAAATATGACTTTGAGAAATCAGTCCCATTGCCCAGTACTGTAGCTTGTACCTTGAAACACTGTACTTCTGATTGGTGAGAATATAGCATATCCAGCACACCCCCAACAGTTACCCCTATTCACCCAACCATTCTACCTTTATCTGTAGGAAAAAAAAAAAGTCAAATTAATGCTACATTCCTAGAAAGGCTTATAAAATAATTGTGATCCTCAACCATAGCCCCTTAACTTAAGACCAAATAAGCTTTCTCTGACCATCACTGTCATATCTGTTATATTAACCTTTTAGAAGATAAGGTCCTTGAAGATAAGGACCATGTTATCTTTTTGTTTCTGTGCTTTCTTAGTACTTAATACATATCCTTGCACACAGAGGAAATGCTTAATGATTTTTTTTTTCACTTTCCTCCATTTATTTGCAAAGTTCAATAACCTATTTCTAAGGATTTTCGAGAAAGCCTAGTAAATACAGAGAATAATATAAGTTCAGCCAAATAAAAGAAATTTTATCTCCAATACAAAGATTAGCAACAACTATTAGTCATTAATATTAATAATATAATAAACCTTATAACTAATATTTAATTAGCATAATTAAAGATTTCATTGTTAATAATCCAGGATTAGGGGTACTGTAGTAGAGACCTGACTTTGGAATCAAAGAGACATGATTCAAGTCTTTTTTATGACTTTTATTGCTCATGTGGCCTAGAGTAAGTCACTTAATATCTCCCTGCATTTGGGAAACTTTCTAAGACTGCCAATAGCAACAGAGTTGTATGTCTGCTTTGCTAGTGGTAACTCCTGACTGGATGGATACTCCATACCCCGATGATATCACAGAGTCAATCCCTAATGATGTGTAAGATCTTATAGTGGGTACCAGGTTACAAAGAAAAAAATGAAAACCTTCCTGCCCTCAATGACCTCATTTCCTGGGAGGGAGATATTACATATAATAAGAGAAATAAATGCATGGTATTTTTAGGAACAATACAACATTAACAATAATACATCAGGAGATGTTCTATGAGCTGACCTTTGAAGTTAGGATATTACATGGATTATGATGATTAGTAATAATTTCATTCTTTTTTTTAAGCCAAACAACACAAACTTTATTAAAGATTTGCCATCTTGGGTTGCCTCTTAAGGAACCTAAGCATTTGTAACACTTGTATTCATAAGCGGGCCAGATAGAATCCCAACTAGACAGAGTCTGAGCTGGATTGAATCTGAGCACCTTCATGGAGGCAAGATGGAACTTAAATACAGAAAAGAGTATAAGAGGGATCTGGGGTTGGTCTGGTAGTTCAGGGTGATGGGAGGAGGGGTTTAGGAAGGGTCTTGAGAAGTCCAAGGAGGGAATCCAGGGAGGGTCAAAGGCTGGAAACAGCTGGAGGCTATCAGGAGACATCAGACTATGGAGCGCCTAGGTGGGAAGCAGGTAGGACAATCAAGAGGTAACAGACAATGGCCACAGATTTGAGTATGAAAAGCCAGATTCTGTGAGGAGATACAAGGAGATCTCAATTTGAGTATGAAAAGCCAGGTTAAGTGAGGAGATTCCAGGGGAGCTCGAGGAAGTTCCCAGAGTCTGAACCCCATCATTCCCCCCTCAAACAGATTGAACCCAAATTCTTTTGGGGTAAAGGGTGAAGCTCTCAGCCTCTGAAACTGCTTCCTGCTGACAAGGGGTGTAGAGCTGTCCCTGCCTTGATGGGTCCTGTTCAAGAATTCAGAACCTGGAGACCTTGGATTCAGTTGGAGGTTGGGCTGTCATTTGGAAGTTGATGGCTTGCACTCTAGAAGAGACAAACCTGGCAAGGAGGTTAGGCAAACACACACCAAACAGGTACAAAAGGAGTATAAAGAAAAGACAATTTCCCTGGCATAAAAGATAATTTTTCTGGAGAGAATTAAAAATGACTGTGGCAAGGCCAAAGCATAGAAGGGCATGTTTGATAAGGGAGGTTTTTGCTGTCAGATATCCCCTTTCTTTCCGGATTGCTCCATAGGTATGTAGAACAAGGAAAACATATTTTGAGTAAATAAAAACAGGTCCTAAGGGATGGGTTAAGACTCCCAAAGCCTGTCCTCTCCTTTCATCAACATATAGAGTGAAAGGTTTTCCCAGATTGCATAGATCTAATGATGGCTTGGTGGTCAAATTAGTTTTCAGTCTCAAAAGTTTTAACCTGCCTGAGTCAGTGCCCTGAGTAGGGTCATAAAGGAGTTTAGCAATAAAACCAAAATTAGGAATCCAGAGTCTATAAAATCCAGTCATGCCTAAAAATACTCAAACTTGGTTCTTACTGGCTGGACCAGGGATAGATAGGATTGTCCTTCTCTCAGAGGTTAAGGAGAGAGAGGTGGGTGTGAGTTCATGACCCAGATACTTTATGGACTGGCATGCCATATGGACTTTGTTACAAGAGACCCTATAACCTTGAATGCCCAGGAAATTAAGGGCTTCTGTGGCAGTGATGGGGTTCAGACTCTGGGAGCCCCCTGGAGCTCCCCTTGAATCTTCCCACTTAATCTGGCCTTTCTTACTCAAATCTAATCTTCCCATTTGTTCCGGCAGTCAGGAAGCCCAGGGGCTTTTCATTATCATTTCAGGTCTCTTGCACTCCCCACCCTTGATCCCATCAAAACCCCATTCCCCAGGTTGCCATCCAGGTCTGTATCCACTCCCATAGTGCCCCTATCAAGATCTCTGGATTGCCCCACCTGCTTCCCGCCCAAACCCTCCATTGTCTGATATCTCCTGATAGCCTCCAGCTATTTTAGTCTTTGACCCTCCTTGGACTGCTCCTCAAGACCCTTCCTAAACCCCTCCTCCCATCA
Source organism: Bettongia penicillata ogilbyi (assembly GCA_023548195.1). Lineage (NCBI taxonomy): Eukaryota > Metazoa > Chordata > Mammalia > Diprotodontia > Potoroidae > Bettongia > Bettongia penicillata. Next base: position 3,621,456 of record JAJHZJ010000426.1, read on the forward strand.
CCCTGGAATACCAGACCAACCCCCCCCACATTCCTCCTATACTCTTTTCTGTATTTAAGTCCCACCTTGCCTCCATGAAGGCACTCAGATTCAATCTAGCTCAGACTCTGACTAGCTGGGATTGTATCGGGCTCGCTTGTGAATACAAGTGTTACAAATGCTTAGGCTCTGCAAGAGGCAACCCAATTTGGCGAATCCTTAATAAACTTTGTTTTCTTTGGCTTTAAGAAGGCTTGAGTCAAATTCATTCAAGCACAACCTGGACTATCCGTATTTTGGGGTCCCCATCACCCAACACACCTCATCTGCAGCAGCCAAAGAAACTGCCTGGGTGGGGTTACAAATAAGAATATCATGCACATACTGAATTAAGCTACTGCCTGCTAGTTTCAGATGCCTTAAATCCCTTCCCAAAGCCTAGCCAAATAAATGAGTGTTATCTTGAATCCCTTGGGGCAAGACTGTCCATGTTAGCTGATATGGATTTGATTTCCTAGGAGAAGTACATTCAAAAGCAAAAATAAATTGTGAGTATTCTCCATTAGGCCTTTGTGTGGGAAGGGTTGCAGTGCTGCAAGGAGATGAACAAAGGACAAAGATTCTGTACTTAAGGAATTTTTCAGTTAAAGGTTGTAGTCCCTCCCAGGTCTCAGGCTTAATCAGATGACTGAGATGGGGGAACACTTTAGGGTCTGGGAAATTAACAATGGAAGTAGCTCTTTCTGGAATTCCAGTGTCCCAAATATTTGGCCTGTCTCCCACACTCTCAAGCAAACCGGGGAAGATGTAGCGAACAGAGGCAAAAGGGAGATGGGAGGTTTAAGTAGAGAAAACTGGCTCCCCAATTTCACCATCAGGTCCCTTCCCAACAAAGGGGCAGGGTCAGAGGAGGGCATAAGGAAAGAGTGTTTAAAGAACAGATCCTCAAGCAGGCTGGGGAGTGGGTATGTTTGGAGACATTCCTTAGTTTCCCCTTCAATGCCTATGACCCGAGGGGTCAAGGGACAGGTAAGGCCAGAATGACTGGTTAAAGCAGAGAATTTATCCATGTTAAAGTGGGTAACCTTACCTTCAGCCTTCGTTTTTGCCTAGGGCTTGGTGAGAGAGGTGGAGAAAGTGGGAGCACTGCCAGCACCCAGGCTTTCCCGTTGTTCCAAGCCTTGAGAAGACTGGAGGACAGGGTACTGGGGGGCAGCTCCACCACTTTTCCAACCTGAGGGACACTCTTTCCTCCAATGTCCCTCCTGGTCAAATGTGCATGGTTCCATAGGTATTGGTTCCTGGGGCTCCCTCTGTGGGGGCGCCTTGGAGGGGCACTTCTTGGACCAGTGACCCTCCTTGTGGCAACGAAAGCATGTTTCCCCACTGCCCAAGTAGCCAGCCTTCCTCCAAGGGGTTGCCCTGGAGGGGTGTTCCCTGGGTCTTTTCCTGGCCAAGGCAGCAGCCAAGAATTGAGCATGCTCCCTGGCCCTGGCCCTTCTCCTTTGTTCTCTTTCCTCTGCTGCAATGAGGCCTCTGTTGTTAAAGACTCTGAAAGGTGTCTCCAGTAACTGGGACCAAGGTGTTTGGGGTCCCATTGTCAATTTCTGCAGTTTCCTACTAATATCTGGGGCAGCCTGAATAATAAAATACATGCTAAGGATTGCTGCCCCTCCTTTGGAGTCAGGATCCAAATTTGTATGCTTTTTAATAGCTTCTACAAGCCGGTTTTGAAAAAGGGCAGGGTTTTCCTCTTCTCCCTGAGTAATTTCCCTAATTTTTTGAAAATTTACTTGTTTTTGAAATGTAGTTTTAGGCCTTCTAACAGGCAAATTGCCATAAGGTCTCTCTTTCTCCTGTCCTCACTCTTTTGATGATCCCATCCTGGGTCACTAGTGGGAAAAGCAGCTGCTCCTTGGGGGTATTTTATGGGATGATTGCTAGCCATATGATCCCCAAACTTTTGGACATGTTCCCAAATTCTTCCCTTCTCCTCAATGGTACAACAGACAGAGAAAAGATTATGCAGATCCTTCCAAGAAAGTTCAAATTATAGGGATATGTCCCTAAAACCCTCAGTAAACCTATTGGGGTCTTCTGAGATCTGGGTAAGATCCAAAAAAGAGCATGAAACATGTGTCCGGTTGTCCCACTGGGTGGGGTAGGCACTTCTCTCAAGGGAAACAACCCTGAAGACCCAATGGGGACAGGGGCTTGTGGAGGAAGATAGAAAGTTCCACTTCTTGTGAGAGACGGGCTGGGGAATGCTGACTCAACTGGTTTGGGCAGCAAGGCCAGGGCATCTGGCTGGCAAGGGGAAAGATCCTCTGTTACTTGAGGAAGAGTAGGAGTAGAAGGGGGAAATGCCCCAGAGAGTGCCATGGAGACCTGAATGAGTATTGCCATAGTGAGAGGGGCTACAGAGGGAGGCACTGCAGCAAGGCCTGTAGTTGGGGCCTGATGTAAAGTCCCCAAGGAGGGGTGGGTTACAGGCAGTGATACTGTAGAGACTGCCGTAGGGGTGGGGCCTGAGATCTGAGTGAATGTTGCCCCAGTGAGAAGGGCTGCAGAGGGAGGCACCTCAGCAAGCCCCATGTTTGGGAACTGAGCAAGGGTTGGGAACGGAGATAGAGGAGGAAGTGAGGCTGAGACCCTAGGAGCCATAAACAGGGGGTCATCCAAAACATCCAATTCACCTCCATTTCCTTTTTGTGGGGTGGCTTTAGCTACAAGCATCTTATAATCTTTTCTAAGAATGGGGTCCTGAGAGAATTTGACAAAGGCCCTTATGTAAGATATTTCTATCCATTTTTCCTTTTGGAGATAATCTAATTCTAACTGTAAAAGAATATTACATTGTAAGGTCCTGAACATGGGCCACACTTCGTTGTCCTCCAGGTGATACTGAGGCCAAAGTGTGCTGCAAAAGAATACCATTATTTTCTTTTTAAGTTCTTTAGAGAAGCTAATTTTTTTTGCAATTTTGTAAAAGACAGCCCAAAGGCAAATTCTTTGGAATTGATGAATTTTGATCATTTCTTGGTGTGGGGTTGGAAGTTTCCCCCCACCCCCACTTCTCCCCTCACCCCCACTACTTAAAGGAGGACATGGGAGTTAGCCTTAAGAAAAAAAAAACAATAAAAAAACAAAACAAACAAACAAAAAAACCACAAGAGGACAAAAATAACCGAGTTTTCCCTGATTTTCTTGTGTCCAGGAAATCCAGAGAATTGGGCACCTACTTAACTGATGTTTCTCTTAACCTCCTAGCACCCAGAAAATTCAGAGAATTGTGCTTTGGAGGGTATGTTTAGGTCCACAGTCTCAAACATAGCCACTGGACCAACAACTTGAGCCTCTAACTCTCTAACGCCCAGAAAGTTCAGAGACTCACTAAAAAGGTAACCGAGTTTTCCCCAATTTCCTTGAGCCTAGGAAATCCAGAGAATTGGGTACCCACTGTTGGAAGGTATGCTCAGGTCCACTGCCTCAAACACAACCACTGGACTGACAACCTGAGTCTCTAACTCCCTCATGCCCAGGAAGTTCAGAGACTTTGCCTGATACTAGGACTTGAAGCCCAGGTACGAAAATCTGCTTCCAAGATGCTTGGAGAGCAAGTAGGGGATAGGGAGATGGGGAGGCTTATATACCTTATAGTTTTAGCAGAAGAACTTGAGATTAGCAGCTTTTCCTGGTCAGGGAACCATAAATGATGAGGTTGAGGGGTGATGGGGACCCCAAAACACCGACACTCCAGGTCATGCTCTAATGAATTCGACTCAAGCCTTCTTAAGCAAGAGAAAACAAAGTTTAGCAAAGGTTTGCCATCTTGGGTTGCCTCTTAAGGAACCTAAGCATTTGTAATGCTTGTATTCACAAGCAGGCTGGATAGAATCCCAGCTAGACAGAGTCTGAGCTGGATTGAATCTGAGCCAATAATTTCATTCTTCCATAATGATCTCAGGTTTGTAAAGTGTTTTCTTCACAACAAACCTAATGAGCCCGTTTTAGCCAATTCTTTAAAACTCAGACCAGTTTAAGAACTTGTACAAAGTCAGAACCCCAGAAACAACTACAACAACCACCAAAAAAAACCAAAAACAAACAAATAAACAAACAAAAAAAAAAAAAACATAAGAGATGGGATTCAAACCCAGGATTGGATTATGCTGTGACAGTGAAACACATTTTCACCTGAAATGCTCAGCTCTTAAGTTATCTTCTGAGGTATATTTTTCACTTGACTGATGCAGTTCTAATCATTGGTGATCTTATCAGCCCCAGTGGATTTAATTATCATCTCTATGCTGAAGATTTTTATAGCTATTCACTCTGTTCCAAACTCTGTTGATCTCCAATCTCATTTCTCTGACTTCCTTTCAGACAGTTCAAATTAGATGTTTAGTAAACATCATAAACTCAGTATGTTCTAAAGAGAACTCATTATCTTTCCCCCTAAACTTCTCTCCCCACTCTCTTATTACTGAAATGGACAACACCAACTTCCCAGTCCTCAGGCTCCCAACCTAAGATTCATCCTGAACTCCTCATCACTTACTACTCATATCCAAGCTGTTGCCAAGACTCTTCAATTTCAGCTTTGTAACATCTCTCCAATACACCTCCTTCTCTCTCCTGACACTGCCCTAACTCTAGAACAGATCCTCAGCACCTCACTCCTGGACTATTGCGATAGCCTACTGTTGAGTCTGCATGCCTCAAATCTCTTTCTACTCTAATCCATCTTCCATTTAGTGGCTAAAGAGCTTTTCATAAAATGTAGGTCCAATCATGTAAACTCTCCTATTTCATGAACCCCGGTGGTTCCTTATCTGTTCCAGGATCAAATGCAAAATGTTTACACTCAAAATCTTTCATAATCTTGCCCACTCCTTCTTTGTAGCAGCAAGCACCCCAGTATACACAGGAAGGCCTACTGCACGGGTTCTAAAAGGAAAGCAATTTTTGAGTGGTCAACAATTTACCAGCAGATAAAATACAAGCAGAGAAATAAAGACTAATAGACAGGGCTTCTGATTGTCTGACCATAAGCAATCAAACATCACAGATCAACAAACAAATCCAACTAGCCGACCATTACATACATACATCATTATTAGAGACAGAAGCACCAACATCTGAGTTTTTAAAACCAAGGGGGGTTCACTCCCCCAAAATCGACGTTATGTTGTGTATTCTGCAAATGTGAGGTTTATGATGTGCTTGTGAGAATTAGGCTGTATTCACTCAAGAAATGTTAATGCCTGTTGCCTATGTAAGGGACCCAAAAGATCTTGGGGCCCAATGTAATATTAATTACAGTTAAAAATCTTCCCAGCCCATTAATAGACCTCACTGGAAGTCCATTAAGGGAAGCTTTTGTTAATTTCAATGAGTCACTGGTTCAGGAGGGTTGTTTCATGAACAAGATACTCCATCTTTTGGTTCCTGAAATTTTCTATGGTTCTTCCTCAGATCTGGAATGTTTTCTCTCATCAACTCCAACTATTAATCTCCCTAGTTTCCTTTAAGTCAGAACTAAAATTATATCTTTTACTGAAAGCCTTCTCCAATTCATCTTAATTTTCATTTTCATTTAACTTTAGTTTTTCCTCCTTTTCTAATTTCTTATTTATCCTGTATGAACATTGCTTTCTATGTGGTTGTTTACATGTTGTTTTCTCATCAGATAGTAAACTTCTTTAGGACAGGGGCTATCTTTTGTCTCCTTTTTTAATGTCCTCTACTTAGCACAGTGCCTGACACATAGTAAGTATTTAATGAATGCTTATTAAGTGAAGTTTCATCCAACAAATATTTATTGAAAAATAATTGTGCTAGGTACTGAAGATTCAAAGATAGGAAGAGTCTTTATCCTCAAAAAGCTTATATTCTAGAAGAAGGTGGAATATATATCTAAACAACTTGGAATGTTCCTTCAATTCATTACAATGAGAGAGAATGGAGATAACTCTGGAATCTTCAAAGTGATCAGATGATTTTGTTTTCCCTTTTCTGGACACAACAATATAGAAAAAACTGAAGAACAGTTAGTAGTGAAGACTGAGAAGTTAAGTGACTAGCAGGAGGTCATATAACCAGCCTGTGTCAGATGAGGTGATTGAAATGCAGTCTCTGATTAAGGTTGACTTCCTCTCTATTACTCTACATGTGAGTACATGCATGTATGTAATATATTTTATATATACATATATACACACACATATACACATATATATGTGTGTACTTACAGATAAAAATTGATAGATGAAAGAGAGATGAGATGATAGGTAGATAAAGATAGATGAAATAGATGACAGATATATGATAGATAAACATACACATATGTTGTGTGCATACACACATATTTATAAATATAGAAGTAACACAAAAAGCTCCTTATGAACTTCCTTTGTCAATGATTCATGATTAAAACATGCACTCTACTTACCCCTGCATTCCATTTTCTCTTCAAGATTCAGCTTAAGTATCACTTTTGATATAAAACCTTTCTTAATCATTCCAACTGCTAGTGTCCTTCTTCCAAAAACGATGTCTATTTTACTGCTTTATGTTTTTTATTAATATAAAATCTCTCTAGATCTATACATTTATGTATTTGTCTTATGCAATAGCTCCTTGTGCATAGGGATGGCTTAATTTCTATCCTAGGAAGCTGGCAAAGTGCCTGGCACATGTAATTTAGTTGATGTTCAGTTGTTTCAGTCATGTCTGACATTCTGTGATACCTCTGGGGGTTTTCTTGGAAAAGATACTGCAGTGGTTTGCCTTTTCCTTCTCCAACTCATTAGACAGATGAGGAAACAGAGGCAACCAGGGTTAAATGGTTTGCCTAGGTAGTAAGTATCTGAAGCTGGATTTGAACTTGGATTTTCCAGACTCCAGGCCCAGTGGTCTATCTACTGCACTATCCAGGCTCCTTGGCACAGGTGAGTATCTGAAAAATGCATATTAATTGACTGATTTATTGGGCCTTGCTTTCTTTTCATCTGTAATTTTTAGTCTTAGAGACTTTCTTGGATTGATGAAAGGTTAAATGATTGTTCACTATGTATCAGAAGTAGGCCTGGGCAGGACTGTAATAGTTTCAGAAGATCTGGCTCAAGCCTATGCCCATTACTTAGTAGCTGTCTGACTTCCTGCTTCATTTAAATCCTATGACCCTTAGATTCCTCAATGTTTAGCTTGAGGGTTATACTAGAAGACCTCAAAGATCTTAATGCTCTTATAATCACATGATGTGGTTCAAGTTGAAGCTTCACCATTTAGTAGCTCCATGACCTAGAGCAAATCCAAACCATAGAATGAAAGAGCTGAAAAATACTGGTGGTGCTGCTTTGAGTGCAGGGCCTAGAGTCAAGAAGACTTGAGTTTAATCAGTCTCAGATAGATGCTACCTGTGTGATTCTGGAAAAGGCACTTACCTGCTCTCAACTTCCTCAGCTGTGAAACTGGGATAATAAAAGTACATACCTTTCACGATGTTTGTGAGGATCAAATGAGAGAACGTTGTGAAAGGAATCTCAGAAGTAATTATATCTGAATGTCTATCTAAAAAAAATCCTTTCTAAAATATTCCAGATTTCTTTTAAATAAAAATTTATCCTAAATCCTGGGAACGCAATGCCACTCTTTGAGTTAGCAAGAAGGTTCAAGCCCTGCCTATGAAACATACGCAGTTTGTGACAGTGTAGTTGTATGACTCTAAGTTACTGTATAAGATAAAGAATAGGTAAGCAGTCTGTATTCATCATGGGGCTTTCCGTACTGAGAGGTCTATATGCCAATAAAAAAGAGAGGGAGATTACTCTGTCCACAATTTTGAGTGAGTTGAAAGACATGAGAGACATTTCATCTCTTAAGAGAGATGAATTCACAAGGCTAAAGGGAAGAAAAAAAAAGAGAGAGAGACAGAGACATAAAGAGACAGAAACAGAGACAGACAGACAGAGACAAAGAGAAAGACAAAGATAGAGACAGTGAGAATAATACCTGCCCTGTACAACTTTGTATAGACTGTTATGAGGAATTCTACCCACCCCTTGTATCTAATTTCTCAAGTTATATAAAAATGTAAGCTAATATTATTATTATATCATATATTATATTATATGATATTATTATAAGCCAATTATTACTAATATTGTGTTACTGAGTAGTCAATCAGCACCCATTTATTGAATTCCTTCTATGTGGTAGGAAATATTTTAAGTGTTAAATATGCAAAGACAAAAATGAATGTCATGTTCAATCAGGTCCTCTGTGATACCCTGAAGAATATCTTACTCAGCATTTTATTTGTTTGATTGTTTTTGGCAAAAAGGTTTTCAAATTCATATCTTGCCTAGCGTTTGCATTTTTGCATTCTTTTTTGTGTGACAGGTAGTTACAGTAAGGATTCTGCCCATGTACATGTCTAAAGATGAAAATTACTCAATGAAAGGTGAAGAGTATCTCTTTTTCTTTCCTGTGTGCCCCATAAGGAAGATTAATTTAGCTTTGAGCACCTTACCTTTTCAAAAATATTAAGTCCGACAGAAAAGGCACACAAACACAGAGATGGTAAATGCCAAAAGTCCTTGTGATTGAAGGGAAAAATCAAAATGCTATTATCCCATTAAAAGATTACTGGTAATTCTGAAAGTTCACATGCTGCCATCTGATGAAAGGCCTAGCTTCTTGTTAGCAAGGAAATTGGAATCTTCTGACATTCAAAGAAGGATAGAGTGGTGTCAGTGGCCCCAGAGGAAATTTGATCGATGGGGAAAATAAAAAGCAAAACAAAACAAAATCTTCCTAATTTGAACTAAGATGAATTCTTTCAACTTTAGGTTGAAAGAACTAAAGAACTTTTTTCAAATCCTTAGGTACTTGTGCTTGGCAAATTCATTTGTTGTGTCCATCATCCTAATTAATAATATTCCTGAGGTCACAAGAGTAATCTCTGAAGCAGAAAGGTGTCTTGGATTTGAATTGGTAGTTCTGGGCAAAATTATGAATAATCATAACTGCTTGCATTTATTTATCAACATTATTTACAGAAACCTTCTTGAATTTCATTTAACCTTCATCACAGTCTGCTGGGGTAAGGAGAGTAAGAGCTGTAATATCATCTTCTGATCCCTCAATCTGCTAAGATGACCCTAGAGGACATAATGGAGAACCTTCAAGAAAAACTCCAGTTGTATCATTTATCATTTTAATACCTACAGTTCCAAGAACAGCACTTGTATGGAGGATTATACACATATATGTGTAGGATTGTCTATCCATATACAGACATGAATGTACATTCACACATCCCCATGTGTCATAGAATTTAGAAGAGGAAGATATCTCAGTGGTCATCCAGACAAAGCCATATCCTAACATATTTGACAATTGGTCACACAGCCTCTGATTTAATGAAAAAGAATCCATCACCTTTCAAAGTAATCCATTCCACTTTTGGACACTTAAGTTTTAGAAGGTTTGTTCTAATGCCTTCTCTCTGAGTTATCTTACACATCATGCATGCACCTGGTGATTTTTTTTTTCTCTTTCTCTCATTACAAATGTAATGTAGTTTTTTTTGTTTTTTTTTTTGGCATCATCACCAATTAGCATAGTTAACAGCATACAGGAAACATTCAAGTGCTGGTTGATTTTTTGGGTTGAGTCAAGTCAATCTGACTTTTGTGATTCCTATCCACTGTTACTAATCCTATCCTCCCGGGTCATAAAGACTTCATTGATATTCTGTAATATAGGCATTCAAAGACTTGAATGAATCCATATCTTCCTCTCTCCCTCCAGCCATTAGTCTTTCTCTTCACCAAGCTAAACAGACATAATCGTTTTAAACAGTCCTCACATGACATATATTAAAGGCCTTTTACCATTATGATAACTTTTCAACATATATAGGAATAAATCAAGCAACCAAGCATGGATTAAGTTTTTACAATGTCTGTACTCATGTGTACATAAATTATGTATATATGTATCATAGATCTAGCTATATAACATATAGATATAAATGCATTATTTAATATGCATATAACTCAATATTCAGAGAGAAACAGAAAAACTACTTGAAATTTCATGGACATAGAAAAGTGTACAATGAGAAAATCATTATTTACTAAGGCAGTATGGTGTCTTCTCTGCAACTTCTAGTTTCAGAACTGCCTAGAATGAGTGGTTAAGTGACTTTCCATGAGTCACACAACTGGTATGTGTGAAAATTCAGACTTGAACCAAGTCTGCCTGGTTGTAAGACCAGCTCTCTAGTCGTTAGTCCAACCTATCTCTCTACATATATCTATGCATGCATTTCATACATATACATATATAGGTGCATAAATGATAAATATATTTCAAAATTTGTATGTAAATGTATAGGAATGTATTTCATATACTTCTATGTATAATTTTATATTATATGTATAATTGTATAATACATATACTTATATGTATAATTTCAAAACATATGTTCATATATTTATATTTCAAAATATACACACATATATACATAAACACATATGTATCCAACGTGCTATGTTGGGGACAAAAGATAAAAAGATAAATAAAGACATAATAAGAGGCATACATAAAGACACAGTTCCATACCTGTCGTTTAATCAGTGTGGGGAACTCTCTGTGTGATTTTTTTCCCCTACTGACTCAGATCAACAATGTGCTTGCAATGTATAGTTTTAGAGAGTTGCCTGAGGCAATGAGATATTAGGTGATTTGTCCATGATCATATGGATGGTATTTATCAAAGGTAGAGCTTAAACCAAAATTTTTATGTCTCTCAGGATGACATTTGATCCACTCTGTCATACAGTCTCTCTATTTGAACATAGTAGACATTTTAAATGTTTATTGATTTTAACTGAATTAAATTTGGTGAGAACAGGCATGTTGTTCTGTGACCAGTTGAGATTCAAGAGGTTTTTCATCATGTGATGAATATACTTGTACCTCAAGTACACTTGTTGAAATTGTTCTCTTTCTTTATGGCTCAAGTGAGGCACCACCTATTCTTTGAAACCTTCCTTTTCCTCCTCCCCTTTAGTTTAATATTTTATTTTTCCCTAGTTACATGTATGAAAAATTTTTAACATTTAAAAAAATTGCATTTCAAATTCTGTGTCTACTCCCCATTCCCATTGAGAAGGCAAGCAATTAGATATAGGTTATACATGCATAGTCATGCAAAACATTTCCATAATAGGCATGTTGTGAAAGAAAACATACACCAAAACAAATCAAGAAAAATAAAATAAAAAAGTGTCCTTCAATCTATATTCAGTCACCATCAGTTCTTTCTCTTTTTCATCATAAATCCTTTAGATTAGATGGTTGTGTTGCTGGCAATAGCTAAGTCATTCACAGTTGATAATTTTACAGTATTGCTGTTACTTTGTACACCGTGCATTTCACTTTGCATCAGCCTATGTCTTTCCAGATTTTTCTGAAAGTTTCTTCCTCATCCTTTTGTTTTTTTCTATAGAGACACTGGGTCAGAGGGTCATGCCCTCTGGCACTGAAAAGTGTATAAATACTCTGAGAGGGAGGTTTTACTTTGGGGCTTAGTGATTGGAAGGGTTTGTTTGGCCAGACAAGGACTCTGGAAACCTGCTAAAGAGCCCCTCAGCTTTGAAAACCCAGATGTCAGTGTTTCCCTCTCTCATAACTAGGGTCAGACAGTTGGACGTGCCTGTTGATTTGTGAAATATATATTGATTATGGTCAAGCAAAGGAAGCCACATCTGTTGATCTTTGATTTCTCTGTATTTTCTTTGAAGTTCAGGGTGCTCACTCCCCTGAACTAAGTGAATGACCTATGTGTTTGACTAAAGGAATGATGTATGTGCTTAAAGTGTTTGTTAACTCCTTAAAAGTTGCCTTTCCTTTTATGAATGCAGATCAAAGAACCTGTGATAGCAGGCCCCTCTGTATATGTTGAGGTGCTTACTGATACATATTGCTAGGTACACATGGTTTTAGAAACCTTTGGGCATAGTTTGAAATTTTTCTACAGAATGATTGAATCGGTTGACAATTCCACCAACAGTGCATTCCACCAACAGTCTCATTTTTCTCACATCCCCTCCAACATTTGTCATTCGCCTTTTCTGTCCTATTAGCCTATCTAATAGGTATGAAGTATTACCTCAGTATTGTTTTAATTTGCATTTCTCCAATGATGAATTGAAATATTTTTTTTTCATATGGCTATCAGTAGCTTTGATTACTTCATCTGAAAACATATCTTTTGATCATTTATCAGTTGGGAAATGGATCTTATTTTTATAAATTTGAGTCAGTTCTCTATATGCTTGAGAAATGAGGCCTTTATCAGAGAAACTGCCTAAATTTTATTTGTTCACAGTTACTATTGTTCTGTATATTTCCCTCCATCCTATTCCTACCCCACTTTATTCTATTCTCTTTCTCCTTTTACCCTATCTTCTTCAAAAGTGTTTTGCTTCTAACTACCCCTCCCCCAATCTGCCCTCCCTTCATCACCTCCCCTTTCTCTTATTCCTTTTTTTCCTACTTTCCTGTAGGATAAGATAAATTTCTGTGTCCAATTGACTATGTTTGTTATTCCCACTTCGAGCCAATTCTGATGACAGTAAGGTTCACTCACTCCCCTTCACCTCTCCCTCTTTTCCCTCCACTGGTGTTAAAAAACTTTTTCTAGCCTCTTTCATGTGAGCTATTCCATTCTACCAATCCCTTTCTTTTTATCCCAATACATTCCATTCTCACCCCTTAATTGTATTCTTTACATATTATCCCTTCATATTCAACTCACACCTTTGCCCCATGTCTATATATCCTCCTTCTAACTACCCTAAAAATGAGAAAGTTGTTACAAGTTGCTAATATCATCTTCCCATGTGGGATTGTAAACATTTTAACCTTGGTTAGTGCCTTATGATTACCCTGTAGTATTTACCTTTTAAATGCTTGTCTTGAGTCTTGTATTTGAAAGTCAAATTTTCTATTCACCTTTGTTATTTTCATCAAGAATGCTTGAAAGTCCTCTATCTCAAAGAATGTCCATTTTTCTCTCTGAAGGATTATTTTTCAAGCCTTCAGATCCTTTAATATAGAAACTACTAAATCTGATAATCTTGACTGTGGCTCTACAACATTGAATTGTTTCTTTCTGGATACTTGCAATATTTTTTTCCTTAATCTGGGAACTCTAGAATTTGGCTATAGTACCCCTGGCAGTTTTCATTTTAGTATCTCTTTCAGGAGGTGATTAGTGGATTCTTTCAATTTCTATTTTACCTTCTGGTTGTAGAATATCAGAGCAGTTTTCCTCGATAATTTTTTGAAAGATGATGTCTAGGAATCTAGGCTCTTTTTTTTTTTTTGATAATGGATTTCATCTAGCCCAATAATTTTTAAATTGTCTCTCCTGGATTTGTTTTTCAGATCATCCATTTTGTCCAATGAACTATTGCACATTGTCCTTTTTTCATTCTTTTGGTTTTGTTTCATTGTTTTTTTTTTTGTTTTGTTTTGTTTTTGATTTCTCATCAGGTCATTACATTCCATTTGTTCTGTTTTAATTTTTAAGGAATTATTTTCCTCAATGAACTTTTGGACCTCCTTTTCCATTTGTCCATTTCTGCTTTTTAGACATTCTTCACCTCACTAGCTTTTTGGACCTCTTTTACCATTAAGCCTGGTCTACTTTTTAAGGTGTTATTTTCTTCAATATTTTTATGGCCCCTTTACCAAGGTGATGACTCTTTTTTTCATGCTTTTCTTATGTCATTCTCATTTCTCTTCCCAATTTTTCTTCTACATCTCTTATTTAGTTTTAAAATTCTTTTTTTTAGCTTTTGCATGACCTGAGACCAATTCATATTTTTCTTAGAAGCTTTGGATATAAGAACTGTCTTCTTCTGAGTGTATGTTTTGGCCTTCCTTGCTACCACAGTAACTTTCAATAGTCAGAGTTTTTCTCCCATTGTTTTCTCATTTTCCCAACTATTCCTAGACTTTTAACTCCTTAGTAAAGTAAGACTGTGCTTCCAGGGAAGAGAGAGCACACTATCTCAAGCTTCAAGGGTTTTGCGCAACTGTTTTCAGTGGTACTTCTAGGGATCTGTAAGTTTTCAGTTGTTCCATGGTGGTACAGTCTAAGGAGAGGTGTTTACTACTCCCCTGGCCTGTGATCTGGTCAGGAAATGACAACAAGTTCATTTTACTGCCCTGGAAACATGAGGAGAATCCCACGCTCCACTACTACTGCAAGCTCAACTATGTTAGTGGTCCTTCTCATCTGGGGATTGTCACCTAGGAATGTGACCCAGCCTGGAGTATAAGCAAAGCAAGTCCTGCCTCAGTGCTAGCAAAAAGACTCCTGTAATCTCTTTCTGATCATTTGTTTGACTCCCTTACTCTCTGTGGGCTGAGGGGTTTGAAAGCAGCCACTGTCACTACCACTGATGATTCTGTCTCTCCCAAGGCTCCCACTTTGCTGGGAGTTGTGCTGGCATGGCCAGTGCTAGACTGTGCTCTACTCTCACCAGGATGACCTTGTAAGTTTTCTTTGGCATCTGTGGGCTGGGAGGTCTGGAAATTCCCACTGCTGCCGGTGATTTAGTCACCTCAAGTCCTACTCAGGATTTGCTGAGACCTGGTCTGCTGTGGTATAGCCTGTTGGGCTGTGCTCCTTTCTAACCCTGGTGTAACAGACCTTTCCTGCCAACCTTCCAAGTTGTATTGGGCCAGAAATTTGTGTCACTCCATCTTTTCATGGGTTCTGCTTCTCTAGAATTTGATTAGAATCATTTAAAAAAGATATTTGGAGGGGTTTGGGAGAGACCTCAGATGAGTCCCTGCTTTCACTCCTTCATCTTGGCTCCACCTCCTGAAGCCTTCCTTGATTCTTTATATGAAAAATCATAGTTTCCTACTCCAAATTTCCTAAAGCATTATCTTTTTTTGTTTCTGTTCCATTACACTTTATATTTACCTATATTCTTGTTTTAATAAATAAAACCCAGGGGAATTCGGAAGGATCACCTCAATGTCATAGAGATTTTTCTGATTCCTTTTGGTCTTGAAGGAGTCAAGGCTGGACATGAAGTGCTGACTGAACCAAAAACAAGCAGAAACCAGCTGGAGGCAATAGAATATGTCCCAATCTAAGAGAAATATGTGGGATCAGATGAGAGAAAACTAATCAGTTGGTGAGAGAAAGTATAGTTCATCTCTTGTTCCTTTTCTTACCTTGCTTCTTCCCTAGTATTGTACAGGAGGAAGCTTCTGCTTCCTTTTATTTGTCCAATCAGTTTTCTTCTTGTTCTCTTCTGATCAGTGTGAAATAAAGGTGAAAGTGGGGAGAAGGAAATAGATCATCTCGATTACATTGCAGACCCCTATTAACTTTTTTTTTAAATGTCTGCATTTACATTGTTATTTGATAATACCAGCAAACTTTAATGTATGAAGAGTGAATTAACAAAGTTAAGGTCGTTGAAACTAAGCAGGGGATATGATAGGAAAATGAGAGGATATGCTACTTAATGCTATTTAGAGAGGGGAGTGAGTGTGTGTGTGTGTAAGAGAGAGACAGAGAGAGAGACAGAGAGACAGAGAGCGAGAGAGAGAGAGAAAGAGAGAGACTTGTTCATGTAAGTAAAATTAACTTCTGAGTATATTCAAAACCTGAATCACTAGGTTGTCCTTTGAATCAGGAGACAAAGAGTTAGAAGATGAGCTTAGGGACTAATTTTGTTTACCTTTTAGTGAGGTGGCACTGGGTCTAGCCCAGCACCCAGTTACAGACCTGACACTCACACCCCCATCTCCTACCATGTTATATAGCAGACATTTGTTTTTAAATTATGTTCCCAATGTTAAATTGAAGCAATGAAATACATTGGAAAGAATGTTGACTCTGGAGGCAAAGGACTTGGGTTCAATCCCCCCTTCTGATGCTAGCTATGTGTCCTTCGACAAGCCATTTAGCATTTTTGGACCTCAGTCTCTTCATGTGTAAAATGAGGATATTGAACTAGATATTCCTTGAGGTCTTTTCCAATCTCTGGTTCTTTAATCCTTAAGATGCCTCCCAACTTTAAATCAATTATTATTGAAACTAAGAACTGTATAATTTTTACTCTTTGTATCCCTATTGACTAGAATAGTACTCCATAGATAATCAATTAAAGTATGTTACATTTATTTACTGTTAATGGTACTTGCATAGGAAACATCCCTTTGAAGCAAGCCTAAGATATTTAATTGTCTATTATTCCTCTTCCAGACACCTTAGAAAGAGGATACAGAGGACATGTACATCACACTACAACCAAAAAGGGAATTCCCAAGACAGTCCACAATCAAGACATCATAATTCAATTCTCAGTAAATTTCTCCTAAGACAGATCACTCTCCAGATGTTAATGTCTTCATGTTATCACTTGGTAGTATTTCCACAGATGGTCTCCTGTATTTCTCCATTTGCTTATGTTTTTATGGTTTATTAATGTTGTACTTCAAGCTTTGTTGTATTTGGCCCAGTTTTCAACACCAACACACAGGAAATGGGTTATTTCGATGTTTTCATGAGTCAACACTTTAATAAGTTTTTTTCCTTCTAGAATTTTCCTAGGATTTAAAATCAAATTTACCTTAGCTCTCTATCTCCCCTTCCTGCTTTGAATATCAGCAGTTCCCATCACTTTTAATACTCTGACACCTCTCCTGTTGCCCATTTTTCTTCAAAAATCATTTATCGGAGGTCAACAACTTAGAGCTGTGATTTAATCTTAATCAGGCCAACATGCTAGTCTTCCATTCTCTTTCTCTCTCTCTCTCTCTCTCTCTGTCAGTCCTCTACTTCTTTGTCTCTGTTTCTTATTGAACTCCCTCTTCATCATTTTTATTCTATGATTCCCAGCATGTAGATCAACGATCCACCACACTGCTGCCAGCAATATTAAACATATTAAAAAATAATTTAGAAATATTTAACAAAATAAATAAAATCACAATAGATCATAGATAATGTTAATGTGTGATTTTCTAAGTCTCTATGCATAGTAGAGGGATATATATATATATATATAATATATATATGTTAATATACTGTTTCTATTTGAGTTTGATGCAGCTGATGTAGATCATTCTATTTGTAGTGGAAACAGGTAATGTTGAATCGAGAAGAAATAAATCCTTTTGTGTACATTTATATGCATAGAATTAACATGTATAAATTACTATAATAATATAATTACTAGATGTTAGTGCTGAAAAACATGTTAAAATATTGAATGCTAAGGTTGAAAACTCCTTAGAATTTCAATTGTCAGAAATGAAAGACACTTTGCAATACATAATTTTATAGCTAGAAGTGACCTTAACAAATAAAATGCTTGGTTCAGAAAGGCTCTTACGAGTTTAGAATATGAATTGGAGGTGATTTTAGAATATTAGCTATCAGCCCCTACAGCATGGACTGTTGGAGCAAAAATGGGGTTAACCTATCAAAGTTGATTAGAAAATCTTAGAATATAAAATGTCTCTAGTGGAAAGGACTTTGACTCTCATATAATTTAATCCTCTTATTTTAGTAACAAGTAAACTGAGGCTTAGCAAGGAGGAGTGGCTTGCCCAATATCACACAATGTGTTAGTTTTTCCAGAGAATTCGTAACATATTTCTTTTGACTCCTGGATCACATTTCAAAAGAAAATAATTATTGATTAGAATAGATATTTTTTGAGATATTGTCACAGGCCTCTTGATGACTACCCATGATATCTGATCACATCAACAATTTTTGCTTTGTAACATTTACTGAATCAAAGAATCACCAAGGTGAAAGAAATTTAGAATTCTAGGTCATCTTGTCTACTTTCCCTCTCATTTCAGAAATTACCACCAGTGAACTGTGAATTGTGAATTAATCACTGATAACAAATACATGGTCATGTAGATTCTTCATGAATATCTCCAGTGAACAACAATTGATTCTTTTATAACATAATGGATTAAGAGAGCCAACTCAATCTTGTGACTTAACTGAAACATTTTCATTCCAAGTAGTTTTGTCCACCTAGTAAGACTTTTGTGCTCCTTTTGTTTCAATAATCTATCATTAAGCATAGGTTTGAAAGTGAATACTTCTGTAAAATTTTTCAATTCTTAAAACATCTGGGACTTTAATGGATTGGGTAATCTTTCTATTGAAGATTATGATTAATATTTGCATATCATTTTAAGACAGTAAGTAAGAGAGTTTAGATATGTCATTTCATTTGATTTTCACAACTCTCTAGATTATCTCTCTTTTATAGTTGAGGAAACTGAGTCAGAGAGAGTTAATGTGACTTACACATGGTCATACAACTAGCTAAGAAATGTTTCAGATAGGATTTGAACCTAATCCCATCAAGACTCCATTTCCAGTGCTTTTAAAAAGTATTCTATCTAGCTGAGGCAATGAAAATTCTACCATTTCATGAGTTGCTGTGGTCAAATAAACTCATCTGTTGTTCAGTTATTTTCAGTCATCTGACTCTTTGTGACCCCATTTGAGGTTTTCTTGTCAAAGATACTACATTCTTTTGCCATTTCCTTCTCCAATTCATTTGACAAATGAGGGAACTGAAATAAACAGGGTTAAAGTGACTTGCCCAGGGTCACACAGCTCATAAGTTTCTGAGACCAAGTTTGAACTCAGCAAGATGACTCTTCCTGACTCCATACCCAGTTCACTATTTACTGTGTTACCTAGCTGACCTCATAAACTCATTACTTGTTGGCTAAAATTCTAGGGCTCACCATCTCCTCATTCAGCAAAGCTTGCCCTTAGATGTCACATACATAGTCTATATCTAAGTTTTATACAATTTATTCCTATGTTGACTAGATCTGCCAAGAATCCAGGAACACTTTTATACCAGAATGAGACCCTGGAAGAGGCCATTAAAAGAGGTGCCCATAAATAATCTAGGTTGAAATACATGAAACCAGGATTTTGAATTTTCTCCTTGCCAATGAGTGTACTTAAGAAAAGTATGAAGGAACCCAGAGAAGGCACTTACTGTGTCATGTCAAAGGAAATATATCAGTGACCTTCTGCTCAAAAATTAAGAAAAGATTAAATTTCTTTCATTTAAAAAAAAGGCTGTTTTGAACATAGTCTGAGTAGCTCTGGAATGTAAATTTCCCATTTCTTTCTTGGAAAGGAATAATTAACTGTTAGAAGAGTATAACTATACTCTTTATATAGACTGTGAACACTAAACTCTAAGCTCTTAAGGGTCTATTAAGGTAGCAAATTCAAGAAGGGAATAAACATAATGATAACAATAATAATAACAATAATAATATTTACCCATCAATTCTATAAGCCATCTTAAACAGGGCTCCAGAATATCTTCCATGTTATGATCATTAATGGTCATGATTATGGTTGAAACCTACTATCAATTGACAAGTATTTATTAAACACTTATTATTTTTAGACACTGGAAAACTGGCGATACAAAAAGAAATTTATATTCTTTTGGTGGAGACCTGTACAGTTATAGTTATGTAGATGATATGTACAGAGGAGGTGGAAAACAATTTTAAAGAAATTAGTAATAGTTGGGAAGATAGAGTATGGTCTCTTGCAGAAAGTGGGTTTTGGGCTAAGGCCTGAAAGAAGGTAAGTTCTAAAATGTAGATATAAAGTTTAAAGAGGAAGAGAATTCCAGAGCAAAAATACAGAGACCAGAGATTGAGAGCTATGTGTGAAATGTAGGTCAATCAAGTTGGGCCACAGACTATGTGTAATGTATAAAACATCTAGAAAAATAGGAAGGGGCTAAACAGTAAAAATTTTAAAATTTCATACAAAGGAATCCCTATTTGAGGCTTCTTGTAATGGGGAAACCAGTAGAAATGGAATAAGGGGTGGTCAAACCTCCATTTGACGTCTCTATTCAGGATGAATTGTAAAGAGGAACATTTGTAGGCAGGGACCATTTAGAAGTCTGTTGGTAATAGTCTAATCAAGAAGTGATAAGTTCCTGAAACAAGGTGGCAGATTGGTACACAGAGAGAACTGGATTCAAAAGATGTTGGATAAACAATGATAAAATTTGGCAACAGATTTGACAAGTAGGGTCAGAGGGAATGAGGCATGGAAGATATCATTTAGGTGACAAACTTGGTTGACCAGAAGTATAGTGTTGACCTCAACAGTGACAGTGAAATATGATCAATGATTAGTTTGTCAGGAAAAGATAATGAGTTCACTTTAGAACATGAAATTTTGAAATAACATCTTGTGTTCAGACTAAAATGTCTAATAAACAGATTATTATGCAGGACTGACATTTAGGAGAGAGGATAAGAAAGTATATATATAGATCTGATAATCATTTGCATACAAATTATAATTGGACTCATAGAAACTCATGATTACTGAGTAAGATATTTAGAGATAAAAGAAAAGAGCCCAGGGCAGAAGCTTTGAGGACCTGCAGAATAAGTGGGAGATAAAGGTCCAGCAAAAGACATAGACAAGTTAGAGCCATACAATTATGAGAAGAACCACAAGAAATCAGTCAAGATTATCTAAGAGATGTCAACAGTTTTGAATGTTATGGAGAGGTCAGAAAGAATGAGGATTGAGAAAAATCATTTAATTTAGCAATGAATAGCTCCCTGGTGTGGTATATTTTGGATTATCAAAGAATCAATTACATTCATTATAACTTCAAGGCAGTTTATTGCACTGTAATTAATGGATATAATTTTACATTCTAGATTCATTAGGAATTGGAAAACAAATATGCCTCATTTTAAGGCATGATAAATATTATAAAATTCCATTTTTTCAAGCTTTTGTTCTGCTTAAGAAACTCCAATGGATATACATAGTCTCCTAGATAAAGTCTCAAATGCTTTGCTTGACATTAAAGGTCCTCCATGATCTCATTAGAGTCTATCTTCCCAATTACCTATCCCAAAGTGGAGAAGACATGAGGAAAATGTCTGTTCAATACAAGGAAATTCATGTTAACATTTAACTGTCCAAAAAAATTTATGAGCTTTCTAAGGCTGAGTAAATTTCTTATTAAATATAAATTAAATTAGAGATATCAACCATGTCTGCTCTGCAACACTCCTGTATGCAAACCAAGCCAGATTAATACATAATTAAACAAAATAAATAAATGTACAATAAAACATAGAAAGTATTACTTTTTAAAACTAAGTAAATATGTAGCCCTAAGACATCCTTATGTATGGTTTACTACCACATTTCTTTGTGAGTTTGATACCACTGGCCACCTGCCAAAATATTCATAGATCATATTGATGATTCAGATAGGATGATGGACTAGATCATCTTTGATATGTTTTCAATCTCAAATATATCAATGATTCTCTATTTTATGGTTTTATGTTCTAGCACTCACCAACGTAATCAGAACTTCTGATTCATCAAAGATGATCATTCTGTCTTCCTCAACCCAACTTGCTTATTCTCATCTCTTTTATTACGCCTACTCCATTCTATACACTTAGAATACCTCTTTTTTTTGGCCTAGCTGAATATTTTCTATACTTTAAAATCCCAGGACTGATAGCATTTAAGTGTGACTTGATAATGCAAGTATATGGGTAGCAGTTGGAGGTTATCTCACTTTAGGCAGAAATGTTCATATTCCATATGGTTTAGAAGCTATGTCAGATGTCATCTAGCCTAAATCTCTCATTTTACATGGGAAGAAATGGACATCTAGTAAGAAAAACTGATCTTCCCCAAGCTCACACAGGGAATGAAGTAGAGTAATTTAGTGTTCTTGTCACCGCCCTACTCTCTCCCTGCCATGCAGTAGGCTTCAGGAAGTATCAGGCCATGGAAAACTCTAATCAGAACTAAGTGGAAAAGATGTCATTATCAAACTTAGCGATGGTGCTAATCAAGGCCCAATATTAAAAGAAATTGCTGTTTTGAATGCAGATTGTGTGGTTTCTTAAAAGACATATAAGCAAGGATTAATCATAATGTAATCACTTTGAATTTGTATTGTAAACACTTATAACTATCAATTTTAAAAGTGCCTGCAAACAACCATTGCATATTCACATCCTTCCCCCTTCATTGCAAATTTTAATGAAGGAGAAAAAAAGGAAACCCATTTGGTACTGAGTTGTCTGGTGATGTTGAGAAGTATTGCTATTTTAGTGAGTATTTTAAAATAACTAATCATCAAGAGATTGTTACAACAGATCTTTCTGGAGCCTGATCAGGATTAGGGTGAAAAAAATGACCCAAGAATAATGAATTGTATATGAAAGCAGAAAGAGGACATTGCAGCATAGCAGAATTAAGAAAGGATCTGGAAGTAGAAGACCTGGTTTGGAATCTAGAATTTCTGATTACTACATATGAGGTCTTTGATTTCCCTTTACCTCAATTTCCTTTTCCATAAAATGAGAGGTTTATGTCCAGGAACATTTATCATTGTAAAATTCTGTTTTATAAAGTTTCCTTAAACTCAAACATTTTATGAAATTTTGCGAGATTCTTGTGTCATCACTACCATGCTTATGCTATACCATAAAGTCACCTGAATGTAAACTGGAGATTGGTTGGATAAAATAAAAATCTATTTCAGATGACTACTTTTCAACACGTTTTTTGCAAATTTTTTTTGGTTGGCAGAGATAGATACAATTACACATGGATAACTATAAAACTCATTAGAAGGTGATTAGTATGTACTAAAGTTCTAAAGAAAGTGGTATAATACATTCAAGGAGAAGATACTGTCTTTTTTCTGAACTGCATGTCTGTTTACAAATGACTGAGGAATTTTTCCCTACCCTTTGGGTATTATATGAAATCATGGAGTTGACTGGAATCAGAGAAAGTTACAGAACATGGAGAGTGTTTGATATTTTTGCTAATATTCGATGAGAAGTGCTACCTCTTGGGGGAAAGAGAGTCCTCAGTATCACCCTTGTATCTTCAACCTAGTCCTTTTTCCGAAGGAGGTTCAGAGGATTTGAGACTTCTCATATTCGCAGCATCCTCACATCATTTGCCCTCCATCCCCACCCCACTCCCTCATATACATATACACAGAAGAGTGACAGCTGTTGGCAGCCAATATTGGGAACCAAAGACAGAAGTGCATCCTGATTCACCATACTTAAGGGGAACTATCTACTATGCATCAGGCACTGTGGTAAGAACTTTACAAATATCTCATTTGATCCTTACAACAATCCTGGGAAGAAAGCATTATTATTATTTCCATGTTTATAGATGAGGATGCTGATACAGTCAGAGTTCATTGATTTCTTCAGGATCACAGAGCCAGTAAGTGCTTGAAATTGAATTGAACTCAGGTCTTTTTGACTCTAAGTCTAACCTTCAATTCACAGTGTTACTTAGGCACCTACTTTTTTCTAGGACTTAGAGGGCTGAACTGGGGATACAAGAGTACAGCATGCTATTTCAAGAAGTATTCAGTTTTCATGTAACAGTATATTGTCAAGTAGTGTTTGGATGGTCACATTTTGAGTCTTCTATGGTAAGGGTTTGTTTGTTTGTTTTTTCCCATTCTGGTATACCTTAGACAATGATCTCTTTGATCTTTTTAAATCTGATATTTTGAATTGATGTGTGTCTGTGATTCTATGTTACCCAACTAATATCCCAAAACTATATGCATATGCTAAACTTAATTTCTGACAAAAACATCATTGCATAATGTTAACTAGATGATCAAGTCTGAAAATTCATTGATTTTGTGAAACTATTAAACAATTTCCTCAAGATTAAAAATCCAAGAATTCATAGTATTTAGAATATATAAGCCATATTACAGTTTAATGAAAAGAGCACTAGTCTTAACATCAGAAGCTCTAGATTTTATTCTTTGGGTCTTAGTAGGTATATGACTTTGGAAAAACTATTTAAACTTTCTTTAGGCATATATTTCTCATCATAAAAATGAGAGTATTTGGCTAAAGTGCCTTTGAGGGTCTTTCTAGCTTTACATCTATGATCTCATGAGTTTTATCATCTTATGATCATAGAAAGAGCTAGGTGGTACAGTGAATGGAACAATGAGGCTATAGTCAGGAAGACTTGAATTCAAATTCTGCCTCAGACATTTATTTTCTTTTTGAAACCAAAAAAAGTTACTTAATTTCTTCCTTACTCAGTTTCCTCAATTGTAAAACAGAGATACTAATAATAGCACCTAGTTCTTAGGGTTGCTGTGAGATCAAAATGAGATACTATTTATAAATTTATAAAGCATCTTACTTTGTGTTAAAAGTAGGTGTTAATAAATGCTCTTTCCATTCTCTCTTACTTCCCCTGTTAATCCTGAAGATGCTTGCATATTTGCTGTGAATAAAATACTTCCTGAAATATGCAGTGCTTGTTATCATTGTCATAATCATCTTTAAACATATCACCTGTACCATTATCAGAAAATTGGAAAAGGAAGAATATTCTAGTAAAGAAAAGAAGTGAGTTTTAAATATAATTAATTCCCAGTGTCTTACAACTTTGTCTTATGTTAGATCTATGGAAGTTTATAGCACTAAGCTCTCCTTTGGCTTGCAGAAGTTAAGGAATTAAATTATATAAATTATCCTATGTCTTCCTTGAATCACAGACTATACATATTACAATAGTTGTCTTAATCCCAGGAGAAGTCAAAACATTGGACCAAGTCAAGATAGGGAGTGTCTCTAATTTCACAGAAATGTGTGCCCTTATCACAATTCTAAGTAAAGTAGGCAGAGCCAGGAACACAATATGTGCAAGAATTGTACCTATATAAATAGGATGTATAACTATAACCTAATTAAAAGTAAATATTGCAAAATGATAAAGAATAAACATTTTCCCACAGAAAGATATATAATAAGATATGTCCCCCATTACTCTACAGAACTTGGAGGTTGGAAGGTATGCAAGATTGTCTACATTTTGCTTACTTCTTTGCTTATTGGTTTCACTTATGTTTTCCTGCTTTTTTAGATATATGAGAGAGTTCTCTTAGAGGCAGTAGAAGGATACCAGTTGAAATTTAGGTTCTGTAAAAACAAAGTTACAAAATAAAATGTATTTTAATATAAATTGCAAATAACTGAAACTTATGTTTATCCTTTTGTTACTACAAAGTTTCTTCATTTTTGTTTCACAATTAATCAAAAATATGAGTTGGGAAGTGTTTGAATCAGAGATTTCTTTGATTGGTAGGATAAGCAATATTGTTTAGAATCTTTCTCCAAACAAAATTGCTTGTAAAATTGCAAAAGTACCCTAAACAAACTTAAACTGCTAAATAATGTATTTTTCTTCCATAAGTAAAGTGATTCTGGGCTTTTTATTCTCTCAGTGGAGCTCAAGATGAAGTTAGAAAGACTTAAAACTCAGCAGTAGTTTTTAGGTCTAAGCTGAACACAAGTCCAGCTGGGTTCAAAGAATTTCATCACCTGGAGTTTGGTAATCAGGTGATTATTTTGTTAAGCAGGTATACTCATGGGGTCTAACAACTTAACAATGCATGAATTTGAGATTTGAATTGACAAATATATATATGTATATGCATGTATTCTTGGGGGCAGAGTTATGATGGTAGAGTAAAAGCAGGGACCTGCTAGAGCTCTCCTCCCAAGCCCCATAAAAAAACTTGTAAAAATAACTCTAAACAAATTCTAGAGCAATAGAAACCACAAAATGACAGACTGAAGCAAATTTCCAGCCCAAGACAATCTAGAAGTCTATGTGAAGAATCTATTGCACCAGGCCAGGAGTAGAGTGCAGTTCATTGTGGGCCACATCAGCTCTGAATGAATGGGAATAGGCCTTAATGTACTAAATAATAGCAGGGGCTGTGGATTACAGACTTCTGAACCCACAATGTTAAAACAGCTTCAGAGGTCTGTGGGAAGGGTCTCTCACCAGACCGAGAGGGAAGCATGGTTTGGCCCCTGCCCCTGCCCCAGGGCAACTTCAACCAATGCTAAAGCAGAGACTGCTTCTGTAGCCTTGCACTTGAAAAAGCTCAAAAGTCATATACTTGGCTGGGAAAAATGAGGAAAGGGGAAAAAGAAACAGACTATAGATTCTTATTTTCTTGGTGAAGAGGCATTTCCTTACATCCTTAGTGACAAGGAATATCAAAACACGTAGACTGAAGAAGACACCAAAACCAAAGCTCCTTCATCCAAAGTCTCCAAGAAATATATGCATTTATATATGAAATATATATGATTTTATCTCAGGCCATGGAAGAGCTCAGAAAGGATTTTGAAAATCAAGTGAGAGAAGAAAAGGAAAAGTTGGGAAGGGAAATGAAAGTGATGCAAGAAAATCATGTAAAATATGTCAACAGCTTGGTAAGGGAAACCCTCCCAAAATGCTGAAAAAAAATAACACCTTTAAAACTGGACTAAGCAAAGGGCAAAAAGGTAGAAAAAGTCAATGAGAAGAATGTGTTAAAAAGCAGAATCAGCCAAATGTAAAAAGACGTTCAAAAGTGGGCTGAAGAAAATAATTCTTTAAAAATTAGAATGGAGAAAAAAAAAAAGAACCTGGGCTGCATCTTTCAAAAAATTATCCAAGAAAACTGCCCTGCTAGCCTAGAATCAGAGTGTAAAATAGAAATGAAAAGAATCTACTGATCACTTCATGAAAGAGCTCCCAAAAGGAAAATTCTTAGGGATATTGTAGCCAAATTCCAGAGTTCCTAGGTGAAGGAGAAAATATTACAAGCATCCAGAAAGAAACAATTCAAGTACTGTGGAAACACAATCAGGATAATACAAGACTTAGCAACTTCTATACTAAAGAATCAGAAGCTTTGGAATATGACATAATTTTCAAACATAAGAATCAAGAGAAGCATGAAATGGTAAACAAGAAAGAGAAACCATAAGGGACTTATTAAAGTTGAACTCTTCATATTTCTACAGAGAAAGATGATATTTGTAAATTGTCAGACTTTTCTCAGTATTAGGATAGTTGGAGGGAACATATATATATATATATATATATATATATATATATATATATATATATATATATATATAGAGAGAGAGAGAGAGAGAGAGAGAGAGAGAGAGAGAGAGAGGACACAGGGTGAGCTGAATGTGAAGGAATAATTGATATCTAAAAAAGAAAATTAAGGATTGAGAGGAATGTACCAGGAGAAAGAGAAGGGGAGAAGTAGAATGTAGTAAATCCTCTCACATAAAAGAGGTAAGAAAAAACTTTTACACTGGAGGAGAAGAAGCGAAGTTGAGAGGGAATAAGTGAGCCTTCCTTTCATTGGATTTGACATCGGAAGGGAAAAACATACATACACAATTGGGTATGGAAGTGTACCTTACCCTAGAGGAAAGCAGGGGGGAAGGGGTTATAGAGAAGGTGGATAATAGAAGACATGGCAGATTGAGGGAAGGAATAATCAGAAGTGAACAAGTTCATAGAAGGACAGGTCAATGGAGCGAACTAAATATATGGAATATAGCACAGGACAGAGGTAAATATGGTTACTCTTTCACAACATCACTATAATGGAGGTGTTTTGAATGACCACACATGTATAGCCTTTATTGAATTGCTTTCCATCTCAATGAGTGTGGATGGGGAAGGACAAAGGGAGAGAATGTGGAACTCAAAGCTCTAAAAATGAATGATAGAGGTTGTTCTTACATGCAACTAGGAAATAAGATATATAAGCAATGTGGTGTAGAAATCTGTCTTGCCCTATAGGAAAACAGAAGTGAAGGGGAAAAGCAGGGAAGGGGGGTGGTGATAGAAGGTAGGGCAGATTGGAGGAAAGGACAATCAGAATACAAGGTGTCCTGGGGTGGGGTAGGAGGAGATGGGGAGAAAATTTGAAATTCAAAATTTTGTGGAAGTCAATGTTGAAAACTAAAAATAATTTTACATGAAAAAATATACTCACACCAATGAAACAATAGATCTCTTGACAATTTAAAATATCCTATAAATAATTGCCTAAGCCTGAAGGAATCATTGGGTGCTTTATGTTCTATTGAACATACAGAAGATGGAACAAGGTAACTAATTTTCAATTGCTTTCAACCTCTTACCAGCACATCCATAGATTATGCTAGAAATCATATTTTTTGTACACAGAGAGAAATTTGCTATTGTAGATTTGAAATGAAGCAGAGCATTCAACATCAAGTCAATTATAACGATTGTGGTAACATTAATAATTAGGGAACATATATATGCTAAGTGCCTCAAGGACTACATGCTTTTTCACAATGACAAATAATCAGAAAGGTATCTGGGTGGTGCAGGGTAGAGCACTGGATATGAAATCCAGAAAACTCACCTTTATGAGTTCAAATTCAGGCCTAGGCACCTACTAGCTGTGTGACACTGAGCAAGTCACTTAACCTTATTTTCCTAATTTCCTCATATGCTAAATGAGCTAGAGAAGGAAATGGTGAACCATTTCAGTATTTTTTTTTAACTTTTTTTTTAATGTTCTACAATCATTTCCTTAAAGTTAAGATTTTATCCCCCCCACTCTTCCTCCAATACCCCCCTCCCTCCCCATGACAGCATACAATTTTGTATAGGTTCTACATATACTTTCCTATTAAGTACATTTTCACTATAGTCATGCTATGTAGTCGAACTAAAATAAATGGAAGAAATCATATAACAAATCAAAACATAATACACTGAAACCCACCCACACACAAACATGATCTGCTACATTCTGCGAATGACTTCCATATTTCTTTCTCTGAGTGTGGAAGGCATTTTGCCTTAGAAGACCGACATTAGAATTTTTTTTTTCTCAGTAAGTTCTTGTGTTATTACAAAGTACCAAGTCTACCAGAAAAAACTCTCACACACTGTGGTCGTTGCTGTGCACAAAGTTCTCCTAGTTCTGTTCCTTTCACTCAGCATCAGGTCATATAAGTCCTTCCAGGCCTTCCTGAAGTCTTCTTGTTCATCATTTCATTTCAGTATTTTTGCCAAAAAAGTCACAACTGGGGTTTCAAAGAGATGGACACAACTAAAGCAACTGAACAATGACAATGGATAGATAGCAAACTGCGGGATGTATAAGTAAAGAAAGAATGGGAATCTATACTTCTTGTAATTTTATTAATTTTTCTTTCATTATTTAGATACCTTACTGATTTTTTAAATATGTAATCATTGTTGCTGATTCATTTTTATGGTGACATCATATGGTTTCCATCTTTAATTCATATAATGTTGCCTGTTTCACTTTTGCTTTGTCTGATACCATAAGTGTTACCCCACTTTTATGAGTTCACCTGAGACAAAATATTTTTCTCCTCTTTCTTATTTTACTTGTGTGAATCTATGCTTCAAGTGTTTTTCTTGTATTTAAGAAGGTATTGTTGGCTCTGCTCTTTTAAGACATTCTGCTC
Source organism: Bettongia penicillata ogilbyi (assembly GCA_023548195.1). Lineage (NCBI taxonomy): Eukaryota > Metazoa > Chordata > Mammalia > Diprotodontia > Potoroidae > Bettongia > Bettongia penicillata. The sequence goes on from JAJHZJ010000426.1 coordinate 3,650,916, forward strand.
TCCCTTTCTAGTTAACGGGTTAGTTAATTCCTTTCACATTCATATTTGTGTAATGATTTCTAAAAATCAATTCCTGTTTATCTTACAGTCTCATATTTTTATTTCTTTGTCTTCTGGCCACTCTTTATATACAATGAAAAAGCAGTAAAAGGTGAGTATGTTCAGCACTAGTGATCAATAATTGAAGCTGTTTCTGCTTTGCCACTCCACTTTTCTTCTTCTTGTCCCACTCTCAATCATAAATTTTTAATTTTCTTCTTTGTTCTTACTCTCTCCGTTAGATTTTGAAATTAGTCATACTTATATCATGAATGCAGAATTGATTCAAAATAAAGTGAGCTATGAACGTAACAATGACAACACGAAAATAATGAAACCCCAGGATTATATCAAAAATAAAAACACTTTTGTCAAAATTCAGTGGTAATTTCTTTAGAAAACAATTAAAGACGTAAGAATAAATTAACTTTTTAAAAACATAGTAAACTGTCATCTAAAATCAAAGAATGTTTTAAGGGTAAAACGTTTCAGGGTAAAAAAAGAATGTCCACCATCATTACCACTGATGAAATTCTAGAAATGTAAAATGCAGGAATGAATAAAGGGGAACAACTCAGGGTGAAATCTTTGTTAAAAGAAATCTTTGTTAAAAGAAAAACAAAATCACTGTTTGCTGATGATATAATAGTTTATTTACACTATCCTAAAATGTCAACTCAAACTTAATTTAAATAATAACTTAAATGCATGAAGTAAAATAAATGACTGCTTTTTTAGTATTACCAACAAAACTTATATGGAAAAATATAGAAAACAAATTCCATTCAAAATAAATATAGAATTGCAATTATTTTTTGTGATTGTAACTAAGAAGATCCACACAAAAGATTTGACTGTTATACAAAATATTTATTTTATAAATAATTGAAAAGTCATTTATTGTCCATGTTTAGGCATGTCAATATAATTTTAATTGCTCATACCAATATAATAAAATTTCAATACTGCCTAATTAATTTAACAGGGGAGGAATACAAATAGTTGATAAAGAGTTGGCCTTGGAGTCTGAATTTAAGCCTTGTCTCTGTCAGCTGGAGTCTTTGTGATCCTAAGCAAGTCATTTAATCTCTTGTTTTTCTTGTTTCTCTAAAACTATAACATGGAGAAAACATGACAAACCACCTGAATTGGTAGAGGGAACTCCCTCAACAAGGAACCATCTACATCAATGAAATCACAGATTTAATTCCTATCTCTATTTTGTTTTCTATCAAAGTGTTACTTCAAAGCATCATTGGAAAAAAGAAGTCAAGAATTTCAAGAAAACAACATTATATAAAAGAACTAGCAGAACCACTCTCATACTACACAACAAAGTAGTAATCATCAAAACTATTAGCTAATGGTTAATAGATTGAAAAAGGGGCACATAGGTGACACAATGAGTACAGCACTGGCTCTGGAGTCAGGAGGACTTGAGTTCAAATACAGTCTCAGACACTTGACAGAAGGAAACCCAGAAAGAAAGATGGATGTATATAAAAAGTGTAACTTTGAAAGTCACATGGTAAATTGCTGGACATTTGAAAACCTAGGTGAACTAAGGGTTCCATAAATAGGTTTCAGGTGTGTTTTACCTTGGATAGGGAATAAAAAAAATCTACAATTTTATTTGCACTAATCCCTAAATTAAATTGAACATTTCTTTAATTTTTTAGATTATTATTCTGAAACAGAGTCCAAAGACTTCAACAAACTGTCCAAAATGTCCATGACAGAAAAAAAAAGTTTAAAAATCTCTTAATAAGTATTCACAGTCTCTGTATGACTTTTATTTGTTGTGCTTTGTATATATTTTTGCTCATTTTATTTAGTGTTTGTTAAGTTCAGATTTTTTTTTTCTTAAGTTGCTTGATTTGTCATTCTACAGTCATTCTACATTCTACATATTGTCTCACTAAATAGAGCTAGAGTACACATCAGATCACCCTAACCCCAGTAGCACACATTTTGATAGAGCATCACAAAGCCATTGCATCCCAGTGTCACTATGAACCAATTAATTTAAGCATAAATATCTTTATTTTAAAGATGAGAAAATTATAAGTCACAATGCTAGGATTAGATTATACAGTTTATATACATGAGAGCTTAGAATGCATTAAGAATTGAGCAAAGAGTACCTAGCTTTTGTCTCCTGTAAGTGCTAATAAACAGTGAACATTCTTTTTTTCTCTGACTTGATACTGTTTGGGCTCCTAGCTGGATTTTCTGCTTGATGATGGTTGGAAGTTCCTTCTGGCAACAATGGCCTGTCACTCCTTTGTTCCCTAGGCCAATCTCCTTGTTAACGACCCCAGCATAGAACTTGAATAGGACCCTATGACCCTCAGCAAACTTCCATCTGATGTTACTATTTTCAGTTGCCTGTCAGGCAAGGAAGCCTTGGAAGATATTCAAAGAGGACAAAATCCATCAATTGATCGACAAATACTGCGTAGAGGCTCACCATGGGAAACTATTTCTATAACACTTCCAAGTGTATTTGTCTTAAATTTAGCCCAGCCACACTGATTTATATACTATAACCCTCGGGGCCCATTTAGAGAGTTTCTGTGGATGGTCTGTGATTAGTTTATTTATTCTAAAGCATTATTTAAACTCATTGTCATTTTATAAGGAGAAATATGCTTTGACCTGCTGCATGAACATATTATAACACAGAAGGTCAGCATAAGAAAATCAATAGAATTTCCTCACTTCTTAACCAGAAAGGATTATTTCCCCAACTATTTTCCTTACTTTTGTTCGTGTGTGTGTGTGTGTGTGTGTGTGTGTGTGTATTTACATAGTGTAATATAAAAGGGATTTATGTTTAAGACCTGTTCTGGTTATGCATATGTTATCATAAACAAGTTAAGTCTTTGAAAAGCTTGTCTGTTCCTCAAATGATTTTTTTTTTTAATTTCATACAGTGACAGACATAGCAAAAATCATGGACAAAGTTTTGCACATAATACCTGAATACTTGTATTTTAATTCTTATTGATTAAGAAGCCTCCTATGTACAAGATTGAGGAGGAAAGACGTTGTAAGACAATACTTAAACTGGAAAAACAGATTCAATGTAAATCAACGTGTAATTTGACATTCAAAACAAACAGCGAATGTGATATTTGGATGAATTAAAAAATGTATATCTTCTAGGAATAAGTCAATAGTTTTACATTTGCATTGTAACCTGCCCTCAAAAGCCAAATGGAGGGTATTTTGTTCAGTTTCAAACATCACATTTTAGGAGAACATTGATGACTAATTTGTATCCAGATTAAGACAAATTATGGGCCTCAAGTTCATGCTAAATGAAGGTCAACTGAGAAAACAGGACATGCTTAACCAAGAGAATAATGCACTCAAGGAAGGTTAACTCTTTTAATGTATTTGAAGAACTCTCATGGAGCATAAATATTAAACATATTCTCTTGGGTCCTAAAAAATGAATCAGGAGCAATGAATGTTGGAAAGAGAGAAAATGAGGTTTGATAATTAAGAGTTCTTAATGTCATTTAGAAATATCTCTAAGTGTAATATACTATAGCTTGTGAAGTAGTATACAAGTCATCATTTTAAGTCTTGAAGAAGAGACTAAATGACCACTTGTTGAGGATATTCTAAAATAAATTTTTTACCGAAATCGCTAACAAATCTGAAATTATTAATAATAATATATAACATTTAGTGTTGTCAGACAGAAGGCTAAGAGATTGTGATTCTTCATTTATGGATAATTTAAAATTTATCACCCTGAACTTTATATTCTTCATCTGTAAAAGGGGAATTAAATACTTTTATTACTTATCATATAAGTGGTAGATAGAAAATCATTTCACATGCTCTACAATGTTTTATATAATGAGTCTTGATTATATATTCTATCATTGTGTACTGATATACAATATACATTGTATACTTAGATATCAATTCAGTGCTTTATGTTTTTCTCCTCCATATATTCTCCTAACATTACTCCAAAGACATCAAATTTACCTTGTTCTTCTGCTTCTCTAATTACTTTTTTTTTTCCTTTCCTTCATTTAGTCTTTTCCCTATTTCTATCTCATTAATGTGGGTAATCCCTAGGGTAACTCACAGGCCTCATTTTTGCCTAGAATTCTTCTTGAAAATATCATTCATTCTAATATTTCCACTATGACCTCTAAGCAGATAAATTTCATTCATCTTAGGTAATACCTTTAAAGAATCATAACAGTCTATCATTATCATTTTGGATGTTTTAATAAACTAATCAAAACTAATTGTAACTCACTGGTTGTTCAAATCAGTATCAGAGAGTCTGACCAAATCCCTACCATGTATTAATTACTGTACGAGGTATGAAAATTGATTTGCATATCCAGGGGTGGAGGGGAGAGAAACAAAAAGCAAAGGTAGCAACAATAATAAAAACTTGCCTGCCACTCATTGGTTCTAGGGATTCCTAGAATTTGTGGCTCTTCATTTTTCAACATTATTCTGTGAGAAAAGGAACAAGACATTTAATTACATTTAGGACCTCTATTACTTAAAAAGGACAACACATCTGTTTTAATAACATACATTTGGGTATCCATAACAATATGTATCAGCAAAGTTTACTGAATGTTTGCCACATATAGAGCAATACAATAATTTAAACAATAAAAGAGATGAGGGGATACTTGTCACTTGACAAAAAAATATTCATAAGAGAATAATAGAAGTGAGAAGTGTCAACAAGACAAAAAATAAAGACAGAGGAAGGGAAAAGAAGTAGTTGCTCAAAATACAAGGCCAAAATAAGCTATTGAGAGGTAATGAAAATGGAGGATAGAGACTGGAGCAGAAGATTTTGTTACAAATGTGACTAGAGTTGGAGTCAAGATGGTGGGAAAATGGTAGGAACCTGCCTGAGCTTTCCACCCAAATACCTCAAAAATATTTGTCAAAAATGACTCTGAACAAATTCTAGAGTAGCAGAATCCACAAAATGACAGAGTGCAACAGATTTCTAACACAAGACAATCTGGAAGGCTGATAGGAGAGGTTTATTGCACCAAGCTCAGAGTGGAGAACCACCCAGGTTGGGCCAAGCAAACACAGACAGTACTGGAGCAGGCCTCAGGGTACTTAATCACTGCACAGCAGTTTCTGAACTTCTCAACCCACAAACAACAAAGACAGCTTCAAAAGTCAGTAGGAAAATTCTCTCACCTGGGTGAGAGAGCAGCCAAAGTTCCACTCTCAGGGTAGTGGCAGTCACTGCTGCAGGGGCAACTGCTTCTGGAGCTCTCAGCCTACAATGGTAGGGGAATTGAGTTGCTGATGTGGGTCACAGTCCTGAGTGGTGGTCCTGGGACAAGGAAGAGTGCTAGTGTGGTGGAACTGGTGTCTGCTATAGAGAAGGAATCCTATTGGCAGTTCCAGGGAAGAAAAGAGTGTTTGTGGTTGCTCGTGGACCATAGTGCATGCCCAAGAGGAGCAAACACCTCTCCTTTCATCATGCCACTTTATAAGAACTGAGAATTTACAGGTCCCTGGAGATATATGTGAAAACAACTGAACAAAACCCCTGAAACTTGGAGCAGTGCAACCTACACTTAACAAGGAGATCACAGATCAATTAATAGGCCGGAAAAATGACCAACAGGGGGAAAATACAGGAATATAGAAGGTTACTTTCCTGGTGAAAAGGTGTTTTCTTATGATGAGGAAGATCAAAGCATACAGCCTGATCAATATGAATGTATACAAACAGAGGAAGACAGTAAAGTCAAGGCTCCAACATCCAAAGCCTCCAAGAAAAATATAAAATGATCTCAGGCCCTGGAAGAGTTCAAAAAGGAATTTGAAATCAAGAAAAGCAGAGGAAAAATTAGGAAGAGAAATGAGAATGATGCAAGAAAATCATGAAAAACAATTCAGCAGTTTGCTAAATAAGAAAATATATCTTTAATAATTGACTAATTCAAATGGCAAAAGAGGTCCCAAAAGGCAATGAGGAGAAGAATTCCTTAGAAACATAATTTGCCAAATGGAAAAGGAGGTCCAAAAGCTCACTGAAGAAAATAATTCCTTCATAATTAGAATGGAGCAAATAGAAGCTAATAACTTTATGAAAAATCAAGAAATTATCAAACAAAACCAAAAAGAATGTAAATACAAAATACAATGTGGAATATCTCATTGGAGAGCCATGATCAAAAAAAGAGCCCAGACATCATCTTACAAGAAATTATCAAGGAAAATTGCCTTGATATTCTACAACTACAGGGTAAAATAGAAAGGGAAAGAATCCACTGATCACCTCCTGAAAGAGATCCCCAAAAGAAAATTCCTAAGACTATTTTACTCCAATCCCAGAATTCCTAGGTCAAACAGAAAATATTACAAAGCAACCATAAAGAAACAATTCAGGTATGGTGGAAACAATCAAGATAACACAAAATTTAGTATCTTCTACACTCAGGGATCAGAGAGTTGGAAACATGATATTGCAGAAGTCAAAGAAGGTAGGATTAAAACCAAGAATCAACTACCCAGCAAAACTGAGTATAACACTTCAGGAGAAAAATGGTCATTCAATGAAATAGAGGACTTCTAAGCATTCTTGTTGAAATGATCCAAGCTGAATAGAAAATTTGACCTTCAATCACAAGAATCAAGAAAAAGTAATCAGGAAAAAGAAGTCATAACAGACTCATTAAAGTTGGAATATTTGCATTCCTATATGGAAAGATGATATTTGTAACTCATGAGATCTTTCTCATTTTTAGGGTAGTCAGAGGGAATATACACACAAACAAATATACATATATACATATGTATGTACCACATGTATGTATGTGTATATGTATGTGTGCCTACATATATACACATGTGTGTGTTACATATGTATGTATATGTATGTGTGTGTAGTTGTGTGTGTGTATATATATATATATATACACAGAGGGCACAGGGTGAGATGAATATGAAGGGAGGATACTTAAAAAGTAAAATTAAGTGTTGAGAGTTATGTGCTGGGAGAAAGAGAAAGGGAGAAGTAGCATGTAGCAAATCATCTTACAGAAATGAGACAAGAAAGAAATTTTACAATGGAGTGGAATAAGGGGAAGGTGAGAGGGGATAGGTGAGCCTTACTTTCATGGGATTTGATTTAAGGAGGGAATAACACACGTTTAATTGGGTTAGGAAATCTATCTTACCCTGCAGGAAGACAGGAGAAAAGTGGATAGAAGAAGGAGGATAACACAAAGGATAGCAAATTGGGGAAGGGGTAATAAGAAACAAACACTATTTTGGGGGGGATAAATGAAGGCAGAGAATGGAATAAATGGAGGGTAGGACAGAATAGATGGAAATGTGTTTAGTCTTTCTCAGCATAACTGGTGTGGAAGTGTTGTGAATGGTTACAGATGTAGGCCTATATAGAATTGCTTGCTTTCTCAATGAGGGTGGTTGGGGAGCGAGGAAGATAGAGAATATGGATCTCAAAGCTTTAAAAATTGTTTTTCTATGTGACTTGGAAATAAGACATACAGGCAATGGGGTATAGAAATTTATCTTGTCCCCTAGAGAAGATGGGGATGAGAGAAGGGAGAGGTGTGATAGAAGGGAGGACAGACTGGGGGAAGGGATAATCAGCATCCATGGTGTCTTGGGGTGGACAGAGGGGAGAGATGGGGAGAAAATTTGAAACTCAAAATCTTGTGGAAGTGAATGTTGAAAACTAAAAATAAATTTAAAAAAAATTGTTTTTGTATGCAGTTGGGAAATAAGATGTACAGGCAATGGGATATAGAAAACTATTTTGTCCTACAGGAAAATAGAAGGGAGAGGGTTGAAGGAAAGGCGGGCAGCGATAGAAGGGAGGACACATTTGGGAAAGGGGTGGTTGGGGTGCAACCTGTCCTGGGGTGAGTGGAGGGGAGAGATGGGGAGAAAACATATATATATATATATATATATATATATATATATATATATATATATATATATATATATATATATATATATATATATATATAATGTTACTAGAGAAAGGGAAGAAAATAGAAATGACAGATCCAGTTTCTTCATCTGTCCTCTTCTTTGACCTCTCTTCCGAATTTAACATTTAACTCTTCAGAATTTAGAATAGTCCAAAGGTAACGGTACTTACATCACTGGTAATAATACTAGATTGCTACCAAAACCAATTAAAAACTGCTTTATTTCCTATTTATTTGTTGTCTTCAAGTTTCATCTAAAAATTCTCTTAGAAGTTTGTCTCATGCCACACTACTGTAGACCCATTTTCCTCTGAATTACATTTCACTGTTTATGAATCAATACTACTCATACCTTCTGTCATCATTCTAGCAAATGAAATAGTAATTGAAAGCAAATATTTTTCTTGTATAGCATATCCATTGATTATCAAAATGATCAGGGAATTGCTAATCAAAATAGTTTCTGGACTCTTTCCACTTCTTCACTGTAATTATTTTTCAATTGGCTAACTTTCTCTAAGAAACAGTGGTCAGACTATATTTCCTAATTTTTAGTCATCAACTTACTTAACTATGTGATAGTCGCAAGTGGTAGCAGCTGTGTACACTGGCTCAATCAATCATATAGAAATTTAAATTAATTTGCTGCCCATTCTATATCTCTAAAGGAGTTTCAGAATACTTTCCTTGTGGTAATCAACAAAACATGCATGGTTTCAAGCCAATCTATCTGTTTATGGCAGAGGTCTTGGGATTAGATGTATAGAGGATGAAGATTAAATGTTGGACCTGAGTAACTCACTTGATAAGAATGAGTAATTTATTAGAACAATTACAATTTTATTAGAATCAGGAAAACTATTTAGAACAATCCAATTGAATTTGTATGTAGAACTCCACCAACTTGAAGGCATATGTGGTGTCTTCATGTGCTCAAAAGATTTGGGCCAAACTCAATTTTAGCCTTGTTGGTGGAAGGATGGTAATAATTCAGAATTAAGTTAGTGTTTAGAAGATTGTATCCTAAGCCTGTTGTTCACGTGGGTGAAATTGAGTGAATACTGAGCCATAATTCAGATCCCAATGGAGTGATTTTTCATTTGGGGATACTTATCACAAGCATAGGTATACAAGAGACAGCTGAAAAACTCATTTTGGAACTCCCAGTAATCTCTGTTGTAAAAAATTTTATGCTGATAGCAACAATCCAAAGCACTTTTATGATTCCCTAAAAGTTATGAATGGAACAAAAACCTATGGTGTGTCACAACTACTCAGTGCTGATGGACCTACACTGATTAGTGATAAGGCCATGGTCCTGGAGACATGGGCTGAACATAGTGTCCTCAACAGTATCAGCAATCAATGCTGAGGTCACTGACTGTTTACCTCAGGTTAGCTGAACTTCCAACTGAAGAGGAGGTTTTGAGGTCATTAAACTCATTTCATGTGGCAAAGCACCTGGTGCTGATTCTTTTCTAACTGAGATTCACAAGGCAGGGGGCCTATTGCTCACAAAAAAAAAAAAAAAAAAAAAAAAAAAAAAAAACCTGATTAAAATCTTCCAGATTATATGGCAAGAGGAGGGTATCCTCTAGGAGTTCAAGGATGCCTCCATTTTCCATCTCTATAAAGGTAAAGGAAAAAGACTGTCCTGTGAGAATCACAGGGAGATTTGTCTCTTAGTCATTGCTGGCAACATTCTTTCTAGAGTTCTCCTTAATAAGCTGATCCTTCACCTGGAAGATGGTCATATACTTGAGAGCCAGTGTGGCTTACGAAGGGGCTGAGGAAGAATTGATATAGTGTTTGCTGCCCAACAACTTCAGAAGAAATGCCAAAAGCATAACAAGGAACTGTTCACAACATTTGTTGATCTGATCAAGGTCTTTGACACTTTAAGTCATGAGAGTTTATGGAAAATTATTTCAAAATTTGGTTGTCCAGAGAAGTTCATCAGTATTGTACATCAACTTCTTGATGGCATGTTTGCCCGGGTACTGGATAGTAAGCAATGCTCTCAGGCCTTCCCAGTCACCAATGGTGTAAAATAGGGCTGTGTGCTTACTCCCATGATTTTTAGTACGATGTTTTCAACTAAATGCTTTCAATAAGGATGAACAGGACATGAAGGTCAGCTACCATACTGATGATAAATTCTTCAATTTGAAAAGGCTACAAGCTGAGACTAAAGTGGAGGGAGTGTTGGTGCATGATTTTCTGTTTGCAGATTATTGTGCACTCAGTGTAGCCTCTGAAGCTGAGATGCAACAAAATATGAATCAGTTCTTTGCTGCCTGTGCTCATTTTGGTCTAATAATAAACCACAAAAAAACAGAGGTGCTCCATTAGCCACCACTACACATCTATACAAGGAACCATCAGCTACAACAAATGGAGAAATTTTGAATGCTGTGGATTTCACTTACTTTGGTACTTTCCAGGGATGTACACACTGACAATGAGGTTGATGCATGCATTGCCAAAGTTAGCTCAGTGTTTTGGAGACTCCGAAGAAAAATATGGGAGAGAAGAGGCATTAGACTGACTACCAAACTGAAGGCCTACAGAGCTATTGTGCTGACCTCATTGCTGTGTGCCTTTGAAACATGGACAGTCTACCAGCACCATGCTGGATAACTGGATCTCTTCCATTTGAACTGTCTTAGGAAGATTCTGAAGATCTGGAAGGATACAGTGAGGTCCTTGCTTGAACTCATCTGCCAAGCATTCAAACTATGCTTCAGAAAGTGCAACTCTGATGGTCTGACCACATTGTTCAAATGCAAAATGTATGCTTGACAAAAAGATTATTTTGTGGAGAACTCACAGGGGTTAGATAATCACCTTGTGGTCAAAAGAAGCAAAACAAGGATGCTCTCAAGATCTCTCTCAAGAATTTTGAATTTGTTTGTGCCACATGGGAGACACTGGCACAGGACTGCTCAGCATGGCTTGCCCACACTAGAAAGGGTGCTGTGCTCTATGAGCAAAGCAGAACTGAGACAGCAGAAAGTAAACATAGGATGTGTAAATTTGGAGCATCCACCACAAATATTCACATGGACTATCTGTGCCCAATCTGTGGTAGAGCATTTCAAGTTCAAATTGATCTGATCAGCCACAGTTGGACACACTGAAACTTGAGTTTAACACAGTGATGTCATTTTGGTCCTCTTTGAGAATGAAGGACAGCAACCTGATTAAATGTGCTTATAAGCATTATTTTATAATTTTTATGCCATCTTTTCATTTTACATTGATTTTGACCTTTCCCCCTCAAAAATAAATTTACTGGACTCCTTTAGTGGATTAAAAAAGACTTTCTCAACACAAGGTTAATTTCATTTTGTGATTTTTCAAAATGTTTTATGTTTCTAACCCATTTTGACTCTCTTTTTTAAAAAAATTCATAATATGTGGGTAAAAGATTTGTAAATAGTCTATAATTCATTAATTTACTGATTTCAAACTATATTTCTAAATATAGTTACTTCATGTTCCTGCTTGCCTGCATACGCATCAGGATCAACAAGTTTCGTGTTTTTTTCAAAGAACACGAGTTCATCATTTCTTATAACACACTAGTATTCTATCACTTTCATATACCATAATTTGTTCAGCCATTCCGTAAATGACCGACATCCCTGTAATTTCCAGTTCTTTGTCACCCTACAAATATTTCAGAACACATAGGTTCTTTTCCTGTTTCCTTAATCATCTTTGAAAATAGACACAGAAATATCATTTGAAGAATAATTTTGGAGGAGGGATAACCAACATGGCAGAATAAAGGTAGGGATTCATCTGAGTTCTTCCAAAATTCCTCCAAATTCTTTAACAAATAGACTCTAAACAGATTCTAGAGCAGCAGAACCCCCAAAAAGACAAAATAAAAAATTTCCATCCCAAGATAATTTTCAAGGTCAGCAGGAAAAGTCTATTGCATCAGGGTGTATCAGGAGCACAGTCCAGCACAGACCTTGCTAAAGCAGACCTGGCCCCAGAAAATTCATAGCATGTCTTGGGGCAACTAAATTACTAGCAGCAGTGATGTTTTCCTTACCTCTCAACTCACAGATACAAAAGCCAACTTAGAAGGTCAACAGGAAAACTCTATTAGTCCTTAGGGAGAATGGAGTGCAATCCAAAGCAGGCCATGCCAGCACAGTCACAGTCCAAGCAAACCAGGAACAGGCCTTGGAAGTGACTGAATCAGTAGCTATGGCAGTGGCTATAGCTGTTTCTTGAGCTGTTATCTCACAGATGGTAAGGGGGTTGAGCAACTGGTCAGAAGAAGATTACAGTGGTCTCTTTGGTAGCCCTGGGGGAGGGCTCTGTTCCTTTGACCATACTTGGATCAGGGTCATAGTCCTTGGTGGCAGTCCCAGGGCAATGAGGAGTACTATTATAGTAGAACTTGTGGCAGCAGTAGGGTGGAGGAGAGGTTTTTCCTCATGGTTTCAGGGCAGAAAAGAGTATTTCTGGTCACTCACAGAGCAGAGTACAGATCAGGAGAGGAGTAGTCACCTCGCCTTTGATCATACAACCTTGGAAGAACTGGAAACTTACAAGGTCTTAAACATATCCCTGAAAATAGCCACACAAAGTCCCTGAAGCTTAGAAAACTATGCCCTCAACCCTGGAAGCAGAGCCCTATTTTAACAAAGAGTTAAAGGTCAACTAACAGGCTGGGAAAATAAATAAACAAGGAAAAATAAAAACTCTTATTGAAAGTTACTATTGTGACAAGGAAAATCAAAACACACACTCAGAAAAAGAAAACAAAGTCAAAGTTCCTACATCCAAAACCTCCAAGAAAAATATAAATGGATTTCAGGCCATAGAAGAGCTCAAAAATGATTTTAAAAATCAAGTCAGAGAGTTGGAGGAAAAACTAGGAAGAGAAATGAGAGTGATGGTGACAAACTAGTCAAAAACTTGGTAAAGAAGACACAAGAAAATACTGAAGAAAAAAGAATAACATTTAGTTAATGAGTCATTTTGATTATTATAACAATTCAAATTGACTAGACAGGACTTATGAAGAAACACTATCTGTATCCAGAGAGAGAACTGATAAATAGAAGTATGTATAGCAAAAATTCAAAACATACTTAAACACAAATACCAATTTGTATCTAATGGTAACAATATCTAGTGCAAGGGAGGGAAGGAAGAAAAAAGGGAAAAAAGAAATGTACTTGATAAATTTATTATATATTTTAAAAGGAATAATACATTATATATCATAGATTTTCAATTTCATGGGCAATTGTATTTTTATTATACTATGTTACAAAAATGTTTGTTTTCTATCATAAATTAAAGTCAAATAAATGGAAATAATAAAAATAAAGACTCAGCAAGTTGTAAAGTGTCTATTTTAATTTTTTAAACACTATAAGGATTTAGAGGTTACCTCCTCTCTATGCAAGGTCTTTTATAAAAATATAAGACAATTAATTACACCTAATAGTGTATGACTTTGTCTGAAACTGCATTCAACACTCATATCTATAGAAACTCATAGCTCTCTAATTTTTGAAATTAGGAGAAAACCATTTTTACTCCTTCTGCTCCTTTCTCCATTAAAAAAGAAAAGAAAACCATTTCTTATTACAAATGTCCATAGTCAAGCAGCAATTTTTTTCCCTACTGGTTATATATAAATTCAGTGTTACAAAAGCTTTAATAGCTTTTGTGAAGCTTTAAAAGCTTTAAAATTGAACTAAGACTTTTGGAATACTCTGTATATATGTTTCACTTTCACCCCAAAACTATATCCTGTTTGTGATAAATATGATATTTCATCTTGGGTCCTCTGGAATCATTAATGCTCAATGTAATAATCATAGTTCTAAAAGCTTTCTGTTTTTATTGTTTTCTTATTATTTTATGAATTGCTTTCCTAATTGCACACATTTCATTATTCATCAGTTTACAAGTCTTCAAAATTGTTCATTTTGTATTATTGCTTTCACAGTGTTATTTGTTCTTCTGCTTGTTTCCTTTATTCTGCATTAATTGATCAGTCTTTCTGATCTCTGTGAAATCATTTCCTCATTTCTTACAGAGCAATAGTATTACATCACATTCATATACCACAATTTACCATCGGTGTTCTTCTAGTAGACATCCTTTAGTTTCTACAATAAAAGCCACTATAAACGTTTTTTGCCTACAAGAACTTTTCATCTTTCCTTAAAGTACCAATTAGATATAATGATAAAGGGCATGCCAGTTTAGTAATTTTTTGATGTGTAATTCTAGTGATTATACTTATTCACTGATCATTCAACAGTCCATAAATATGTTTGTTTTTCCATATCCCTTCTAATATTTGTCATTTCCCCTTTTCCTTAGGTACTGTCACAAATCTTTTGAGTGTGTACTATGGAGTCTTAGAATTGTTTTAATTTGCATTTCTATTTTGCAGTGATTTGGAATTTTTTTCCCATGTGGCTATAAATAAATTGTGTTTCTTTCCTTGAACAATGCCTGTTCATATTCTTAGACCATTTATCAACTGGGGAATGACTCTTACTCTCATAAATTTGATTCAATTGCTTATATGTCTTGAAAATGAAATGCTTCTCTGAGACACTTGTTGAAAAGATAGTTTTCTGATTGTTTTTCTTTTAATCTTAGCTTTAATGTATTTGTATAAAATATATTTTTAAAAGTTAGGTAACCAAAATTGTCTATTTTATCTTCTGTGAGCTTCTCTAACACTTGCCTGATCTTGAAACTTTATCCTATCTATAGATCAAATAAGCAACCCCCCCTATATTTTTCCCATTGACTTATTTTGGTGAAACTTGTTAAGTTCTTAATAAATAGCCTTTGACTCTGACTCTATAATGAATGTCAGTCCAACTATCTTTATTCAATATCTTCTTTCATAGAATCAATTCTTATTATAATTGTTTGTAATAGTTGCTATAGTTTTTTTTTTTCTTTATGAAGGATACTATAAGGCTAAGTGACCGACTGTCACATGAAAGAATATTATGACGGTGAAGGAGCCAGTTCCCTTTGGGTAACTTATAAAACTATAAAATGTCTTATTTAACCTTTTCAAGAAAAAATGTTACATAACATAACATAAAAAACTCCAAGTTCTTTATGTTTCTTCACTTCATATATTAATAATTTTAATATGGCATTATTAGGAATAATAGGGAATAGTCACTGCTAGTAGCATGTATTCTTTGGTTGTTGAAAAAAGATGCCCTGTTGAGAATACCAACAATTCAGTGAATGTTTGTAGAAAATCTAAGAACAGTGGGGTATATATTACCATATCCTCTTTTTTGTTTGCCACCATTACTGTAGAAGCAGAATGGCTACATAGGTCTATTACTTAAGGCCTTACTCTGTGTTGTTGACTACTAAGAATAAAGAAAAAAATTAAACAATAAATCTGTCATCTTTTGGGATGATTCTTCCCATAATTAGTTATGACAGAAAACCTAATCTGTTACTGGGCCAGTACTTGAAATATTTTATGTTTAGCAGAATCTTCTATATATACATACCATATATGATATCAAAGATTTAAGAACACTGTATTCTCATAATAAAGAAATCTGCATATGATTTTTGTGGAGGATACAAATAATTGTAATCTGAACAACAATACACAAAGTAGATGTAAATAACTGCTATATGAGAAACAAGTTGAGCAATCAACAGTCAATAAGCATTTATAAAGCACTTACTATGTACTAGATGCACTACTAGGCTCAAAGAATACAAAGCCAAATGTGAAACAGTGCCTACTCTCCATGAGTTTACCTTATGATGGAGAGACAACAGTATGAGTGTTACCAGTGATACTCAATGCATTCATCTTTCAATGCCTTATCTAAGTTCAGACAAATTCATCATCTGATTTGCTACAAAATAATGAATTATTTTGTTTTTGTATGTGTTTTTATTCCAAAGAAATTCATAAAGAGTCCATATCAAAGCACAGAAATATTGTGATCTCAGTAGAGGTTGTATATACAGTGATAAAAACACAAACCTTGTAGTATACAAACATATATCCCTATATTTGAATCTTGTCTTCTCATGAAGATTACAACTTCCTTGGGAACCAGATTGGTGCCTCTTAATTTTAGTGTTTTGTCTAGCATTTAGCCTTATTTGCCACATCAAAGGTACCCTTCCTTATCTCTGCCCTTTCCAATATTGCAAGCAATATATTTTTGGAAACATTTTCATGAGTTGTGGTTGAACAGTGTTAATTGCTTATTAGCCATTTTTTGATGATGAACTCTATAATTAACTCGAATGGTACTTAAAATATTGATATATTTCATATTGCTTTTTGTGAATGATAAGCCTTACCTGTTTTTGGCCACCTAACAAATTGTACTCTAGCAGAATAGCTTTTCAGAATGCTTAACCTACTTTTACGTTATAATGAAGTTTGGGTGCATGATTTTGTTGGGAGGCTTTCAAAAAGGTAGCCTCTTATTATATGCTTAATGGATAAATGAATGAATGCCATTCCAGAGTTGATAAACAATTGATCAGTTATTGAAAGAGAAAAAGGGTTAGTTTCCTGGACTCAGTGTCCTATTTAATTACCAAAAGCTTCTAGAAAGCTGTTGTTAATTGGCTATTCAAAGTAAAAGATAACCAACTGGTCTGTGCTTCCAGATTTTCTCTGCCTGAACTTCATCACCTGCCAACCAAAAGAAAAATGGTTTCCAATCTAGTCTCTGATCTGGCAGAGATGGTATTTCCATTTCAGGTCTACTTCCTAGATCAAAATGGATACTACTTTTATTTCTATGAATTAATGGAATGGACTGCTTGTCCAGTCTACTTGAGGGCCTCAGGATATTCACTTCTGAGTGGGCCAAGGAAGAAAATGTCTCCCTGGAGAACTCTTAATTTTTCCATATAAGAAATGCCAGACGAGTGCAATGGTGCAGAAGGATGACAATCATCCACTTGGAACTAAATAGTCAGCAGGTAACTGCAAGGGGACTACCATTTGGGAGGGGCCTAGTTGTGATTTTGACAGCCTAATTGTGATGGCTGACATATTTACAAGGTGCAAATCTGTCAAACATACGGATACTAAATTGGTTCAGAATAATAGCATGTAATCATTTCTGCTATTGATCTTCCACTGATTTGAACCCTTTTAATCCTTTCCTCCTCCTTGAGGTACCCGAGCTAACTCTGGACTTTGGTATGTGACTTTCTTCAAATTGATAAAATGTTATTATATGTTTTCTCATTTCAAAGCCCTGTTCATATCTTATTACCTACTGGCTTCTCCATCCTTGCTGATAGAGTATCTTGGCTCATCTCCTTCCTCTTTTACCCCTTCCTCATTCTATGAAGTCTATTCTACTGATTCTGCCTTGCCTTACATTTTGCTCTTCCTGATATCATTTGGCACTTAACATAAGAAAACATCACAAGAGATGATCTATTAGGTTGATAGACCTTAGGAAAGAGTATAAGTTAATAAGATATTATCTTCAAGTTAAAAAAAATATTATCATCCCTATACAATTGGTTTGTCAAATGAGACCCATAGGGACTATTTGAATTTTTTAAGGGAGAAAAACTAAGATATAACTTTGACTTCTGAGATTCATATTTCCAACTCATAGCAAAGTGTTAATTCTACTCTCACTCTTCCCCTACACTTACTCAGACGACGAAATATAATGAATTATGTACTCATATTATTTTGCCACAATTTCACATAGATACATCTTTTTCTCCACTAAGAATCTCTTATTATTTCAAAACAAAAACAATGTCTTTTACTTTTTGATATTCTTCACAGCATCTGACAGTTTTGACTATTTAGAAGTCACTTAACAAATGTAAAAATTTAAAAATAATTGTTTAGAGCTATATTGGATCCTAGGCCACAACAGGTTTGAACAGGTTCAAACTCAAAAGGACCTTAAAACATAATTATTGGAACACAGAACAGAAAAATAATGCTTGCCCAAGGAGAGACCATGGGATGCAGAATGCTTGAACCCCACTATATAGAAATGTTTGAGCTGGAAGGAACTTCAGAATATTAAAAAACTGTTAAAATTTAGAACAGAAAATGTTCTAGGTTGAAGGGTCCTTCAAACACAGAATGTTAGATGTAGAGTATTCTACCAGGAATGGACCTTGGAACATACACTGTTAGCACATAGAGCATGGAATGTTCGAGTTGGAAGGGACCTTAGACATTTATTGTCACACAACCATTTTAAGGAAAAGGAAACTGATTCAGTCTCTGATGAATTGAAAAACAACTCAGATGGTCTGAATTTATTATTCTATTTCAAGGGTAAAAATGAAAAGGTAATGCCCACAAAACAGATCAGCAATTTGAATTTCTCCAGCCCTTTTTATTTTAAGTACTTACATTGATTCAGGTCCATTATGTGGTTATTAATAATTATGATTTTTATGGATCATGAAGATATTCTTTCCTAAGCTCTGCCCTATAGCCACCAGTTCTTCTGGCTTCACAGGAAGAGAGAAAAACAGAAATGGAGAAAGCTATCAGTTTTTCTGAGCATAATCACATTTGGCACCTGTAAGCTGTTAACCCTATTTAAATAACTATGTTTCTGATCACCAATGGGAACCAGAAAATGGGGAAATCATAAATCCCAGTATCAGAGTTGGGAGGTATTTTACTGTAAAACTTAAATAAACTTAACCCCCTTTAACAATGAATGAGATTTACACGTGACTATAAATTTTGTGAAACATCTTAACACATAGGACTTTATTTATCTCTTCAAAACAACCCTTAAAGTAGATTTGATTATCTTCATTTGTAAATAAAGAAACTAAGACTCAGAGAATTTAACTGACTTGCTCAGGGTCATATAAGCACTAATTGTCAAAAGTGAATTTGGATCCCAAACTTGGGCTTCAAGCACAAGACTTTGTCTGATAATATGACACTGCTAAGCCATCACCAGTTCCAGGATCTCTAGATCCTTCATATATACTTGTAGAGATAGGGAACTTATCACTCCTTAGGAGTCTGAAATTTTATGTTTTTCTGAGGAATATGTGTAAAGGATGGGCTAGATACGTGAACATTATTCCCTTCTCTCTCTCATAAAGGTCCCTATGGTACTTATTTGCCTTTAGCAGTTGGAAATAATGAATTAAAGAAATCTCTGCTATCGTTACCTCTTCCAGAGAATATATCAGTTTAAACAAATTAAAATTCAAATGCATTGAAAAAGTCTATTCAGAAATTCCACAAGCATTTACTGTATATCTCCAATTTTCATAGCACTATACTAAACACTGAGGATGATTCCAGGACTATTTATTTTACAATCAAGTAGTAAGAATATATAAAATAATACTACATTATTATAAAAAATCTTATAACTGTATTAGAATTGTACATACATACTTTCAGGACTCAGAGTGGGGAAAAATGGCATCAAGTAAAAGGAATCAGAGAAAGCTTCTTGCAGATTGCATTTACCATGGGTTTGAAAGATCCTCTCAATTATTATATTAGAAAGTAAGAAAGTAGAAAGAGCATTACAGGCATAGAAAACAACGTAGGAAGAGGCGGTAAAGTGGGAAAACGTGGTATTATACTTGGAGGAACCATAGCATTCCAAATATATTTGTTGGAATATAATGCTTGTAAGAGGCATGTGGTAGCTGGCCTTGGAGGTAGGAAAATTTACAATTTAGTGCTGACTTGGACACCTTGGGTTGTGACACTGGGTCAGTCATATAGTGTTCAAGCAATTCTCTAAGACCATAAGTTTGACTCAGTTTTCTTCTCTAGAAGTTTCTGTTACCAACGAAATTAGGCATCTGTTCTCTATCCCTATAATAGATTAAGGATGATAATGTGACATGATTTTAAGGTGGAAAAGTTTGCTGAAGCCAGTTGTTGAGAGTCTTAAATGGAAGAGTAAATAGTTAATTCGTAGGTCACTGAATTTCATTTCTTTATTCATTCATTCATCCATCCATCTATTTATTTATTTAGAGTAGGAGTGATTTGATAAAACTTACACATTCTAATGAACCCTATGAAAATATGTTCTATTGAGAGTGATGATAATATAGCATTATCTCTTTCAGATGAGATTGTGATAACTAAACTAGTGTGATTAAATACTGGTAGTGGAATGGAATGGAAAGATTAGGAGATTAAATGTGAAATAAAATGTTAGAGTTGTGAAAGCAAATGCCCCAGTAATAAACCCATTCTTGCTTGACATAATTGTAGAACTTTGTAGTTTGCTAAATGTAGCTGGCTGTTAGAGAAAATACTGCTACGATTAATAATGACAGTAACAATAAAGCAATTGACAAATTGATTTACAAAATCTTTAAAGACATTTTAAAAGACATCCTAATTCCGACTTAGTAAGGAAAGTATTTAGATAATATTATCCCCCTTTTTTTTCCAGATCAGAAAGTTGAGCCTAAGAAGGTGGAATGATTTACCCAGAGTCACACAGCTAGGAAGTGTCTAAGATTAGATTCAAACTCAGGTCTTCCAAGTCCCTGCTTAATTATCAGAGAGATAAGGATATGGAAATAGACAAATGCAAAAATATGTGGATTAAAGCATGGATAAACAAATGCACAAATTAACAGATAAAGGAACAAATAGTAATAATAGCTAACATTTGTATAGCACTATAATTTATATATAAATATTTATTTATAGATAAATTTAAATTTATCTATAAATCTAACATTTATGTATCATTGCACTAATCTTTTACAAATATTGTCTAATTTGATCCTCACAACCACGCTGTGAGAAAAGTGTTATAGTAATCCCAATTTTCAGAAAATGAAGCAGAGGTAAGTAACTTGCCCAGGGTCATAGAGTTAACGGCTGTCTTTGTCTAGATTTTGACTTACATCTTCCTGACTTCAGGCCCAGCACTCTGTGGGATACTACATGTACCATAGTTACATGTCCCCTGTTGTACCTGCCGAATAGATAGATTAGATAACCATATAGAAGAATTCACGATTAGTTATAGTATATAACTATATATAATATAGTTATTCTTGACAAAGTAAAGCCCAGAAATAAGAAAGAACTTGACATTCTGGCACTATGGGCTCCATTATAGAGTTTTGTTTTCCTTTTTTTCACACGTTGAAAAATTGAGGAATTTTATATTAAAATTTTCCCCTTTTTTTTCTCTTTCAGTTTTAATTAACTAGAACAGAAAAAAACAAGTTTAAAGAAAGGAGAAGTGTAGTTTGTGGGAAATTATTTTCATAAGTAAAGTAATTAATTGAGAATCAGGAGACATGATCGTCTCAGTTGTTCATTTATTGTGTGACCTTGGGAATGTTACTTTCCCCCATTTCATCTGGGTATTGGTTTCCTCATTGGTAGATTCAGGAGTTTGGGTTCCATGGATTTTAATCTCCCTTCCCATCCCTAGTCTATATTTTATGATAAAAAAGATTCCTTAACTTTTAACGTCCTTCACAACTTGTTCCCAATGCACTTTTCCAGTCTCATTACACATTATTTCCCTTCTCACACAGTTGGATCTAAAGAAACAAACTGACTCTCTCTCTGTTTCTCACACATCACTGTCATTCACTGGGCACCATGACTTTTCATTGACCATGTCCCCATACCTGGAATGTTCTCTCCGAGTTTGTGCCTAACAAAATCCCATCTTTCTTTCACTCAGATTAAACACCACCTTCCGATCTTCCAAATTGTCATCTCCTTTCTTTTCTAAACTTACTTCTATTTGCTTTATATTATTCTGTATATAATTTATATATTCACATTCCTTCCTCTGTTAAATATAAGCTCTTCAAGATAAAGGGTTTTTAAAATTTTATTGTTGTATTCTCACTGCCTAGAAAAATGTCTGATACATGATATTATTAATAAAAGTCTGTTGATTGTATGATTGATTGATCAGCTTTGAGCAATCATAAATTTAGGGCACATTTTTATCTAGCCCAGACCAGATAGCTTCAAATACCTTTGCACCACAACCTGAGTTTTAAGTAAAATGAGAAAAGAATACTTAAGAATTCATTAGAATATTCATAAATGGTACCTTAGGGATGAATTTACATATTTTAAAATAATTCTAAAGTGTCAGCATTAAATAGATAAAGCAATTGTCTAATTTTGATGAAGTTCAATTTTATTACTATGACAAATTTATTATTAAAATCTATGAGGACTTAAAGTGAATTGCATCTAAATTGACAATGGACTGAATTATCCAAACATTGAATTTCCAAATCTAAAGAATGTATATCAACAAAATCACATATACACACATCCTTGACATATTAATGAAAAGTAATTAATAGATTGAGGGGCAGCTAGATGGTGCAGTAGCTAGAGTTCTAGGGCTGAAATCAGGAAGGAGTCTTAAAACAGAAACTACCTGTATGATCCTGACAGGTCATCTAACCCTCTTTGCCTTATATATAAAATGAACTGGAGCAGGAAATGGGAAACAACTCCAATATCATTGCCAAAGGAACTGCAAATGGGGTCACAAAGAATCAGACCCAACTGAAAAATAAATCAACAACAAAAATTGAAAAAAAAATATAAAATACATTGAGAATGTTGAAGAACATGGTTAAGTATACTTGGGGTTCTGCATGATGCAGTTGGGGACTGGATCATACAATGGAGAGAATGCTGAACTTGTAGTTAGGAAGACCTTGAGTTCAAATATTGCCTCTGAGATTTTATTAGTTGAGTGACTCTTGGCAAGTAATTTAATCTCTGTTTCTCTCAATTTCCTCAACTATAAAATGGGTATAATAATAGCACTTACCTCACAGGTTGAAAGGATCAAATGAGATATCTGGAAAGCACTTTTTAAAAATTAAAATGCTTTGTGAAGTGAGCCATTATCACAGATCAGAATTTAATATAAGTCAAATTGACTTAGGAGACTTTTCAGCTAAATTTATTTATTGACAGGCCAAAGAGATCTTGATTTTGATCATGGAATTAGAGGATTTAAAATGCAAAATTACATTAGCGTACGTTTTACAGATAAAGTAACTGAGGATCAGAATGATGAAGTGATTTGCCCTTGGTCACCAGGATGACAGAGCTGGGAACTCTAGAGCTCCTGGCAAGCAGTGCAGTGCTTGTCCCAGTATAGCACGCATACTTTCTTGTTCTCTCTGAGAATCTTGAGTCCCTAGAATCATTGTCAGTAACCATTTCTCCTGGATTCATTTTCAATTCAATAATTATTCTTAGATGGATATGTGTTTTTAAATGATGGAAAAATTGGTGAACATTGGTGTGTCTTTCATTTAGTAGGTACTCACTAAAAGTTTATTGATTGATTTGGTTAGCTTTGAATTTAGATGGTGGGATTATTGATGCCAGAGAACATGCCATAAAATGGTAAGATACTCTGAAAACAGAAAATGAGAATGAAAATGGACAGGAGTTCAGGCAAAACAGCAGAACCATCTTTTTTTGTTTTTGTTTTTGGATCCTACTAAGAATATTCTGAAGTGTGTGGATGATCATGTAAACAAATAGGAGAAAGAGACAGTAAGGTGTTACAGTGGTGAGAGTTCTGGGTCTGAGGTCAGGAGACTAGAGTTCAAATAAGACCTCAGACTCTTACCAGCTGTGTGACCCTGCATGTCTCTCATTTGTATAATGGAGGTAATAATAGCATGTAGCTCTCACACTTCTAGTAAGGATCAAATCAGGAAACTTTTGTAAGTTTCACAAATATTAAAGAGCTATATACATGTGAAAAAGGTGGTAATTCTAGTCTTGGGCATAGAAGACAAGATCTAAATCAGCAAGAAAAAAATAATAATCCAAAAATGCCAGGTTTAATCTAAACTTTAGGAACACCAAAATCCAAACTGGGAAAGAGTGAGTGTGGGTGTGTGCTGTGATGGTGGTGCTGATATAAGATGGAAATCCAATTATTCAAGAAGAAACTTAGTTTGATTGTGGGGAATAAAGAAAATAAGGGGAGAATTGTGGGGAATAAGGAAATAAACTACTTAAGAAAGCAAACTACAAGGTCTACTATGGATGTAGCTATTTTAGTGCTTCAATCTGTCTTCTTACTGCCTTTTTTGTATAGGCTTTTTGAATTGCCTGTCACTCAACACTAGCTGGTTATTTTGACTGGTAGAAGGCTGTGCCACTCTATGCTGACTCAGTTACTTCCACTGGGCCAGGTGCTCATTGCTCTTGATCAATGCATCTAGAATTGGGATTGCCTCATATTTTATTGGAAAAAAAATTGAGCTCACAATCTGTGTCATTATCCTGTTTTCTCTTACTTTATTATAGCCTTGATTCAAAAGGCAATTGAAAAGACTTTCTCTAAGGCCTATTCCTCTGTATATATACCCTTGCTCTCATCCAGTTCCGTTTAGTTTCAAAAAAACCTTCCATGAATTTATTTAATATTTGATTTCTCCATATCAAGTAACTCCTTCACTGCTACCCAGAAATATAATTGCTTTTCTCCTTAAAACACACATACACACACACACACACACACACACACACACACACACACACACACACCATAAAAAACCTCATTAGACCCTTCCATTCCCTGAAGCTATCATCTTTTATAGCTCCTCTACCTTTCTAAGTCAAACTCCAAGAAAATGATGTTTACTCTCATAGCGCCTTTCTCTTCTCTCATTCATTCCTCATAGTTTTGTAGTTTGGCTTCTGACCTCATCACTTAAACAAAACTGCTATCTATAAAGCTATCAATGATCTCTTTATTGCCAAGTCTAATTGTCTTTTCTCAACCCTCATCTTTCTAGACCTCTCTACAGCATTTGGCACTGTCAACCATTGCTTTATATCTGGGTTTAATGATAACTACTCTCAATTTCTCTCATTTCTCTCATATGTCTACTTCGGAAGTTCATAATCCATATTATTCCCTGTAACTATAGATATACCTCAAGGACCTGACATGAGCTTTCTGTTCTTTTCTGAATTTTTTTGATTACCTCCTCAGGTCCCATGAACAAAATTATCATTCTGTTCTTATTAAGCTCATATCTCTGTATGCAGACTTAGTCTCGTAACTGTCCTGTACCACTGCCCATTGCATATTTTAAATGAGATACCTCAGCAGCATCTCAAGTTCAAAATGTCCAAAACAGAAGCCATTATCTTCCCCTTCTCCCTTACCAATCTTGTTCTGAAAGTCTCCATTACCATGAAGGATGATATCATCTTTCTACACCCCCAGATTTTCAACCTTGGTATCATCTTTGCTTCCTCACTCTCATTCTCCCAACTGGTAATTTCCAAACTGTATTGCTTCTAGTCTTATACCTTATCTCAAATTAATTCTCATCTTTATGCCCACATATCTATCAGCAAAATTGAGATCCTCATAACCTCTTATCTAAACTTGCCACAACTATCTAATTGGTCTCCCTCTCTCAGGTGTCTCTTCACTTCCAATATATCCTCAACATGGCTGCTGAAGAGATTTTCCTAAAATTCTAAACCTAGTTACTCCCTAAGTTCTTAATTTTCTAAAGTTCTGACAGTGTCACTTCCCTACTCAGCAAATTTCCTTGGTTCTAGAATGAAATCCATTGACTCTAGAATAAGATATAAAGTCCTATATTTGACATTTAATGATCTTCCCTATCAAGCCTCATCCTATCTTTCTAGCTCTATTAAACTTTATTCCAAGCTCAGTATTGTCCAGAGAAACTGACTTTCTTATTATCTATCCCTTTTTCATGGCAGTCCATCAGTCATTTTTTTACCTTTTTACCAGACATTTCCCACTTTTGGAATACACTTACTCTATCACCTCTATATCTCAGTTCTGGTTTCTTTAAAAGATTAACTTGATGCCACCTTCTACGTGAAGTCTTTTCTGATTTCCCCAGCAGCTAATATCTTCCTCCTTTCTAAATCATTTTTGTATTCTTTTACATGTTATATTTAATTTTACTTAAATATGTTTATGTTGTCTCCTCTTGTTGTAGTGTAAACCTTTAAAAGGCAGGGATGGATTTACTTTCTATTCTTAGAATCTAACAAAGATCCTGTAACTTAATGGGTATAAAGGTTTATTGATTATTTTAAAATAGTGCTTGGAAGATAGGAGCATGAAGATATTCCAAGAAAATGTGACCTGTATTTGATCCAATAGTTGTTTATTTTAGGTTTTGTTTTTTTTCCTCCTAGAATGTTGGGAAGATTAGAAATATCATTGAAATACTTTTCTCTGGTGGATAATTGAGATATTGATGAAGATTCAGAAGAGTATCTGAATTCATGTTGATTTCAGACTCCTACTCCTTTGTTCCAGTTTTAGAGTAAGTATCTCTCAAGGAATTCCTCCTGTGTGGGGAAAAATTATCAGGAGATTTGATCTATTGTTATATGTTATGCATCTTTAGGTCCATTTCCATTTGTTACTGAATGTCTGTGGTCAGATCAGGTCAGATTGAAATGCAAACTACCATCAATGAGATCAAAGTGTCCAACAGCCATCTGAGATCTACACCTGTGTGCTTTGTTGGCTCATCACACACCTAAGAGTCCACAAAGTATTCCTCCTCTTCTCATGGCACCTGATAATAGAGAGAGTCTCTGAAACAGAGGCATTCATATGGGGTAGAAACAAAACCATCTTCTCTGCTAATTCCTTGGCACCAACTCCCTAACAATTAGGTGTGGAGTGAATCTTAAAATGTAATGGTCATAATACATGTATTGAGAAGTTTTCCAAGTTTGTCACTGTTACAGAATATTCCCTATAAGCTGCTTCCCCCCCTCCACTTCTAGCTACTCTCAATTTTTAGAGACTCACATATGTTTCTAGCTTACAGAAGCTAGAGCTTATCTGAATTTCCCCTGTGAATTAAACATCTTTCACCTCTCTTATTAAAACAAAGAAAAGGCTGAATAGTTTTCTGCATATCCCCTCACCCCAAATAATATAAAATGTCATAAATATTCATTGATATCATTTGTCACTCCCACATCCTCTATTTAATGGACTTACAGCTACAACATGCTATTTATCACACATTCCTAATTAACATCTAATTTTGGATTAATTTCCTCTTTTCTCCTCTGGGTTTCTCTAATGAGACAATAAGTTACACTTGCAAAAGACACATATTAAAAACATAACTTTATTGCAGCACCTTTTAGATAGTTAGCCTACAATAGTTTTTAAATTCTATTTGTTGAACATATGTTGATACTCATCTTACCTGCCATTTTATTCTCAGAAGTGTCAAAGGGAGTGAAATTGCCTATCATTTTCAGAATATTTCCGCAAAATGAATTTGCAGGAATTGAGTTCTAATGGAAGAAAGAGTACTGTCTGGGAAGCAGAAGACATGAATTCATGTCCTGATTGGGATATTTCCTAGCTGTGTGACTCTGAGTTCATTGCTTCTTTTCTCTGTACCTCAGTTTTCTCATCTAAAAATGGGAAAAACAATAGTCACTACCTACTTTACAAGGTGCCTGTGAGAAAAGTACTACTGGAACTGTGATGTGGCATATTGGGGTCTAGATGATTAAATTTCACATCCTGAAATTTGCTACCTGTGTGACCTAAACAAGTCAGTTAGCCTTTTTGAGTTTTGTTTCTCTGATCTATAAAATGCTGAGTTCAACCAAAAGGCCTCCAGGGTGTCTTCCACTTCTAAATCTATGATCCTAAATTGAAAAGTGCTATATATAAATGTGAGGGGGGAAGAGCCAAGATGGTGGAGTAGAAATGTACACATATGCTAGTTCCTAACCCATAGCCCACAAAATACCGGTAAAGAGGAGCTCCCAACGAATTCTGGAGCAGCAGAAGCTGCACAACAACGGAGTGGAGGAGATTTCTGTTCCAGAGAGCCCTGAAAAACCAACACCAAAGGTCTGTCACGCACTGGACCTGGAGCAGAGCCCACCCCTGCCTTGGCCGCATGGCACCAAGAAGAACAGATCTGAGCAGGCTTCATGGACAGAATCTTCAGCAGCCACACAGGTCCATCCACCTACAGACACCAGAGGTTAGTGAGAGAGCTTGCTTGGCTTGCCAAGAGGGGAGTAGGGTGTCCCCATAACTCAGGTCCCCTCGGGAGGCAGCAGTGGAGGCAGCAGCAGACAGGAGCTCCCAAAGCAAGCAGGGGCTCGGATCCATTGTTGAAGGTCTCATAAAACCTCTGAGGGAACTAAGCCCTGTGAGGAGGACCTGCCTCTACTTGAGCAGCTGAACTTAATCTCACACTGAATAGCAGCCCTACCCCTGCTGAAAGCCCTGAGGCTGAGAAACAGCATTTGAATCTCAGACCCCAAGCACTGGCTGGGAGGATCTGGAGGCCAGGAGGGTGTGGAAAGGAATCTCAGAAGTCAAGTAACTGGCTGGGAAAATGCCCAAAAAAGGGAAAAAATTCCTGAAAAGGAAATTTGACTATTACATAGAAGGTTACTTTCTTGGTGAACAGATATTTCCTCCTTTCCTTTCAGATAAAGACAAACAATGCTTGCCATCAGGGAAAGACATAGAAATCAAGGCTTCTGTATCCCAATCATTTGAAATAAATATTCAGTTGGCTCAGTCCATGGAAGAGCTCAAAAAGGATTTTGAAAATCAAGTTAGAGAGGTGGAGGAAAAACTGGGAAGAGAAATGAGAGAGATGCAATAAAAACATGAAAAATGTGTCAAGACCTTGCTAAAGGAGACCCAAAAAAATGCTGAAGAAAAGAACACCTTGAAAAACAGGCTAACTCAATTGGCAAAAGAGGTTCAAAAAGCCAATGAGGAGAACAACGCTTTCGAAAGCAGAATTAGCCAAATGGAAAAGGAGGTTCAAAAGCTCACTGAAGAAAACAGTTCTCTCCAAATTAGAATGGAACAGATGGAGGCTAATGACTTTATAAGAAACCAAGAAATAACAAAACAAAACCAAAAGAATGAAAAAATGGAAGAGAATGTGAAATATCTCATTGGAAAAACAACTGACCTGGAAAATAGATCCAGGAGAGACAATTTAAAAATTGGGGGACTACCTGAAAGCCATGATCAAAACAAGAGCCTAGACATCATCTTTCATGAAATTATCAAGGAAAACTGTCTTGATATTCTAGAACCAGAGGGCAAAATAAGTATTTAAGGAATCCACCAATCACCTCCTGAAAGAGATCCAAAAAGAGAAACTCCTAGGAACAATGGGGCCAAATTCCAGAATGTCCTGGTCAAGGAGAAAATATTGCAAGCAACTAGAAAGAAACAATTCAAATATTGTGGAAATACAATCAGGATAACACAAAATCTAGCAGCCTCTACAATAAGGGATCAAAGGGCATGGAATATGATATTCCAGAAGTCAAAGGTACTAGGACTAAAACCAAAGATCCCCTACCCAGCAAAACTGTGTGTAATACTTCAGAGGAAAAACTGGTCATTCAATGAAATAGAGGACTTTCAAGTATTCTTGATGAAAAGACCAGAGCTGAAAAGGAAATTTGACTTTCAAACACAAGAATGAAGAGAACCATGAAAATGTAAACAGCAAAGAGAAGTCATAAGGGACTTACTAAAGTTGAACTGTTTACATTCCTATATGGAAAGACAATATTTGTAACTCTTGAAACTTTTCAGTATCTGGGTAGTTGATGAGAGTACACACACACACACACACACACACACACACACACACACACATGCACACACACACACACACACAAATACACACATGCACACACAGAGCCAGAGAGCACAGAGTGAATTGAATAGGATGGGATCATATCTTTAAAAAATGAAATTAAGCAGCGAGAGAGAAATGTATTGGGAGGAGAGAGGGAGAAATGGAATGGGGCAAATTATCCTTCATAGAAGAGGCAAGCAGGAGACTTTTTAGGGGAGGGAAAAACAGGGGAGCTGAGAGAAAAACATGAAGTTTACTCTCATCACATTCGACTAAAGGAAGGAATAAAATGCACACTCACTTTGGAATGAAAACCTATCTTACAATACAGGAAAGTAGGGGAGAAGGCGATAAGCAGGGTGGAGGGGGATGATGGAATGGAGGGCAATGGGAGGAGGGAACAATTTGAAATCAACCCACTTGGGGAGGGACAGGATCAAAAGAGAGAATAGAAGCAATGGGGGGCAGGATAGGATGGAGGGAAATATAGTTAGTCTTACACAACATGACTATTATGGAAGTCATTTGCAGAACTACACAGATACGGCCTGTGTTGTATTGCCTGCCTTCCCAAAGGGAATGAGTGGGGAGGGAGGTATGGGGAGAATTTGGAACTTAAAGTTTTAGGAACAACTGTTGAGTATTGTTCTTGCTACTAGGAAATAAGAAATCCAGGTAATGGAGAATAGAAAGTTATCTGGCCCTACAGGACAAAAGAGAAGATGGGGACAAGAGAAGGGAGGGAGGATTGAAGAGAAGGCAGATTGGTGATAGGGGCAATTAGAATGCTTGGTGTATTGGGGTGGGGGGAGTGGACAAATGGGGAGAAAATTTGGAACCCAAAATTTTGTCAAAATGAATGTAAAAAAGCTAAATAAATAAATTAATAAAAGAAAAAATAATAAAAAAAATAAATGTGAGCTATTATTATCCCTGAAGGAACAGCCAAATTATAGGTTTAGCTACTGTGAATGATCCTGATTACCATGGCTAGCTCCCTCATTCAATTTCCATTTTTTCTCAAGTATCAGGAAAGTCTCAAATTACTGAAACTCAATGAATCTCTGAGTCACATCTCCCAGTAGCTCAATAACCTCTCCATGTCATAGGGAAGTAGTTTGGAAGAGGGAAAAGAATACTGCATTTGGAACCAGAGGGACTCCTCATTACAAATATTAAAATGTTCCATTTAATAACAGTTTGATCTTAGACAAGTGGCTTTCTTTCTCTGGGCCTCATTTTTCTCATATTCAGAATGAGTCAGCTTAGCTTAGTTAGCTTAGATGAATTCTAAGGCCTCCATCAATGCTATGTCTAAGATCCTAACAACCTTTTGAGGGAGTCAGAGTTAAAAATGATCTTACACACCATAAAGGACCAATTTTTGTTCAATGTGTAGCAGTCTCTTTTCCTTTATAACCTCCCTTACATCCATATTCTTCTATAACAGACATAGAACATAAGTGTGGGAGTCCCTCCTTGATAGGACTAGACTCTCTTAGGTACATATAGGGCCAAACAACAAAGATCAAATTTCTTGGTCTATCATATGAAAACTAAAAGCCCTACCACATGGAACAGTTCCCAGTAGCATTTTTGAAGAAATTTCGATAGCTAAGAATCACATGGTTGTGACCTAGAAGAGGTCTTACAAATCATCAAATTCAACCACTCATTTTACATGTAAGGAAATTAAGGCCAAAATAATTTTTAATAAATTTTGCAACAGTATATGAGGAGTAAAATACAGAACCAGAATTTAAACTAACATGTTCTGACTTCAAATCCTTCAAATTCCTAACATAATCTGACTTCAAAGAAAGGGAAGATTCATAGAGTACTGAATTTAGATTACATTGGCATGGATTAAAATCCTGGTTCAGTTACTTACTACCTATGTAACCTTGGAAAAGTTATTAAAATTTTCTTGACTTTAGTTCCCTCATTTATATATAACCTGGGACTCAAGCCTAGACATTTACTTTGGGATTCCCCTCATTGGTTAAAGAGAACAATTATTCTAAGTTCTGGTGACTGAATGAGAAGTAGAATTGACTAGAACTTCAAATAGAAGGGCTGTGTCTTCTGGACTAGAAAAAGGATTGATATGGTACCAAGTTCCCTTCAGGGATAAGCCCCTTAATGGAGAGAAATAATTTGGGGAGAAAAAAGAGATGGAAAAGAGCTAAAATCTCAAATATGTCCCTGGTACCAAACTGTCACACTAGAGAAATAGGGGGAAAGTCTTGTTGAATCAGATGCTTTGAACAATTAATTCATTAACAACAGAAGAACTGGCTATTATTTTCAATTCAATCCAAGAAATGTTAAGTGCCTAATATGAACATGTTTCTATTAGAGATGTAAGGGGAGATAGAAATGAATTAATCCTGGGTCTAACCACTTAGACAGCTTATTGGGTAGTAGTAGTAGAGATAAGGATATGACACCATTATGGTGTTATTTAGGAGGTGGTAAGCACATGCAAGACATACCAAATGCTAATCATTGAAAATCATAGAAGTTATTTCCATCATGGCAGTCAGCAAAAGCTTTTTGGAATAAGGGGAATTTAACTGAGTCTTGAATTATAGATGTGATTTCAACAAGTGCTGTTGTGTGTGTTTGTGTGTGTGTGTGTGTGTGCATGTGTGTGTGTGAGGGCAGTTACATTCCAGGTGTTTGGGGGAATGATAGGAGACATAGTGTAGGTTATCAATTTTGGAAACAGTAAATTCCCTTCTTTGTCCAGAGGTGGAAGAGGGAAATTACATGAGGTCTCACCCAGAATATGAAAGGCTTAAATGCAAAGTGAAAGAGTTTTAGCTTTATTTAGGAGACAATGGGGAGTCATTGAAAGTACTGGAACAGGTTCATGAAATGATCACATCTGTGCATCGGGAATTTTCTCTGACACACAGTATTTAAGTATGTAGATCTAAGTTCACTGGGAGCTATTTCTTTGCTTGAAAGGAACTTCAGTGTAAGGAGAGAATGAATTGGATCTCCCCTTAATGCAAACTTCTTATCCTGTCCATATTTATTGTAATGGATATTTTAAATATGGTATCACCCTGTATAATGCTTCCATCTTCCTATTGATTGGGCAGGTTTATACATTCTATGAATGTCCTAGGGTTCAAAAGTTCATTGACACAGTGGAACAGTTGAGAACAATTCCAAGCTTGTTAATGAAGAAACATCTAAGCAGACTGCTCAGGGAAGGCATGAGGGGAGAAGATCATGAGTAGGATGTGATTTATTTTATCAGCTATTCAGCAGCCTGAGCTCTTTCAATGAAGATAAATGAAGAACTCCATCATCTTACTTTGTAGACTTATTTAACCAACAGACTGTCTGCTCTATGATTTGTGATGGTTTTACGCAGTAGAAACTAACTGAGATATATCATGGCTGTCAAATCCCAGTATTCCTATGGGTTTCACGCACAGCACAATAGAACCACCTTCATTATCTCTGTGTTACAGATAATGGATAATAAACCAGCTTACAGTACCCACAGGAGATCCTTGTGAACCCTAGAAACAGCCTTCAAACATGTTGTATATGGTTTAAAGTATTTTTTCTCCTTCTGAAGGCTTCTTTGAATCAAAAATGAATATTGCCTTACTTTGTAAAGAAAGAATCAATTTTCCAGGGTCTTTGGACTGAAGGGGGGCAAACTCATTTGTGGTATTATTCCACCCTGGTGGAATAGTGTGATTGCCTTTCCATAAACCTCCCTTCCCTAAACTGTTTTCTACTTGCATACTTTACTTGCCTTTCTCTGTTTCTCTTGCCTTTCCCTCCTCCTACAAACTGAAGTTAAGACATTGACTGGTCCATCACATTCATACCATGTGGTACCAGAATGGGATTTGATTTTCAAAGACCTTACAAGGTAAAAGCACATATAAATATATGCCATAAAGCAGGAGCACTAGTCATAAATTTATCATAACTCTTACCCATTTTTCAAGTGATGACTCAAATTATATCTCCTCCAAGAAGAAAATTTCCATGACCCACTCCCCCAACAGTCCCTTCTACTTGTCCCCCAAAACACTCTCCTGCTAGCTTTCAAAGCACTTTAGTACTCATATTATTTCTGACCATTTTGTGTTATATACTTGTGTATACATTTCTTCCCCTCCTACAATACCATTCTGATATTGCATATTATGGTAGAGAACTGGGAACTTGAGAACTATTCCCATCCCAACACAAATTGTTCAATGCATTGAAGGCTTTCTAGTGTGGGACTCAGTGTAAAGTGTGTGTCTATCTGAGGATCAGACTAGAGCAGTGAAATCAGGCTCATCACCAGAGAGAGGATCTTTGATGAGTTACAAGTTGTACCTAATATTCTCTGAGGTCTTTTCTGGCTCTAAGATTTAGGAATTCTCTGACTCTTTGGTTGATCTACTGAGAACAGTTATTTTTTTTCAGTTCTATCAGTTTATTAATAAACAAACTTGATACTATAGAGATAATATCCATAATGGTCAAGTGTTCACTCACTTATTTGTTCAATAAAACTTTACTATGTATCTGCTGTGTATAATGAAATTAAATAAACATAAATTGGAGTTAGAAATGAAAGGGACCTCAGTGATCATCTAATCTAAGTTCATCATTTTGGAGATTTAAAAAAAATGGAACCCCAGGGAATTAGTCCAGGTTATTACAAGGCCTAAAACTCTAGGCTTGCAATGACAAAAAGGACCCATCTTCAAAAAACTTAGCTTTTAACAAAATTATTGCTGTAGACAATGCTGTGTTAAAGAAATTACAAAGTTTATTTAAGATACTGTCATAGTCGTGGAAGTTATAGTGTATTAGAAGAATGGTTTGGACCATTGTTAGGATTAAAGGGATTATTTTCAGGAGAATTATGTAAGTTAGGAAATGTTGAAAGCAAAAACTCTTTCATTTTTTGGGTTCATAGAAAGACCATACAAATTCACTGGAGAAGCCCTGCAGAGCATAAAGTTGTGAGTGGGCTTCAAGAACATGAAGTGAACACTATAACCCCTCCAAACCAGGGCAATCCAAATAATTCTGTCTCCTCTTAGGGAGTCCTGTGAATGACATTTTCATTCTTGCTTTGCCAGTTACTATCTGTGTGTCTTTGAATGAGTCATTAATCTGCTTTGCACCTAAATTTTCTCATCTGTACAATGAGAGGAATAGGATTAAATGACCTCCAAGGTACTTCACAATTCTTGATCTATGATCACCTAGTTATCACTAGTGAATTATCTGTTTATGACAGGGATAGACCATACCATTTTTATATGAATGAATGTATATAAAAAAAAATAAGTTCCTACTATGTGTAAAGCATATAGCAAATTTAAAATATGAAAATTGTCAAATTACAGAATTTCACAGTTGGCATGGGCTTCAAATAATCTAGTCTAAGTCATATCCGAATAGGAATTCACTGAATAACACCACTCACAAGTGGATGTCCAACCTCTATTTATAAATTTATAGAAAAGAAGATTTGGTTTATTCCAGTGATGGAAGGTGCTCAAAATCAAATCAGAGAATTTTACAGTGTTAAGACAATCTTGAAACCTATTAATCTAACCACTTTCTGTTATGAACATAGTATAGACCAGGGGAAAGAACACAGGGTCAAGAGTTAGGAGACATGTCTTTACATCTTAACTTCAAAACTCATTCACTTTATGGTTATAATACAGAGACACTGACTCATTTCTAAAATGGGCACAATGAAACTGAGACCATATTGTTCACTACAGAAAGAACAATGAATAGAAATAAGATTTCATAATTCCCTACACTGAATAATGCTTTTTTCCAATGAGATAATATTTGTAAAGCATTTAGTGTAGTTCCTGACATGTAATAGGCACTTAATGAAAGCTAATTCTCTTCTCTTTCATTCTCTGTTCCAACGGAGTAAAAAGGACTTTTTTCATGGTTCCAAGGTGCTCTTGGTGATAAAATAATTACTAATATTGCTAGATAATTTTATAGTTTGCTAAATATTTTACCTAGACAATCTCACAACACTTCTGCAAAGTAATTACTATTGGTATTATTATTAATATTTTTACAGTTGAAGAAAACTGAGGTTGGTAGAAGTTACTTGACTTTGCCCATGCATGATCAAATAATTGATCAGGAGAAGACAAAGAATTTACATTACAGTCATGCTGGTTTCAATTTCAGTCTTCTGTCCCACTTAAGAATAACCAAAGTCATTTGTCTCTCATTCCTTCCTTCACACAATGTTCTTTTATGTCTCCAAAATGATTGGTCACTGCATTCGAAGACATGTTGAAAAGCAAAAGTGGTTAATTAATCCAATCCAAAGTACGTTTTCAGAAAACTATATAGACAAAGGACACCCATTGAATCTCTCACTGTTCCTTACTCAACACTCACCTCTTTGCATCTCTACTGGCTGTTCCTCAATTCCTCCCCTCTGAACTTCTAGACTTTCTTAATCCCTTAGACACTAATTATGTGACCCTGTGGCAGGCACTTAACCTCTCTATGCCTCAGTTTGTTAAATTGTAAATGGAGACAATAATAGCACTGGCTTCCGGATTGTGAAGATTCAGTGAGATAAGATTTAGAAAGCACTTAGCACAGTGCCTAGAACACAGTGGATATTTAATAAATTGCTCCTTTTTTTCCCGTTTGAGACTAAGCTTCAGTTCTACCTTTTACATGAAGCCTGTACTATTGTCTGTATCCCTACCTACTCTATATTTATTCTGCACATGCTTACAAGTGTGTGTTTACACACATATATGCATGCATATATACATACATACATAGATACATAAATTATCTAGATAGAATGCAGGGTCCTTGAGTACTAAGATCATTTCATATTTGTGTGGTTGTATGATTGTTTTTTAAAACTCATATTCCCTAGCACAATGTCTGGAATATAAAAGATGTTTAATGAATGCTTTTGGATTGACTTATTCAGTTCTAAGAGCTGTGATAACTCTGCAGGAGTCAAATAAATAGAACTATGCAAAAAAAATAAGAATGTTTGCTCATTAGTGGACCCCAAAAATATTTATTGAGTCTTTTTTAGCACTCAATAATAATGTTGTCAAGGGAGAAACATTTTGTCTTTTTGAGTCTCAGTTTCTGTAATTGTAAAACATGAGTACTATCTTTTTTCTTTCTTTTTGTAATAAATTTATTTAACTTTTTACATTCATTTTAATAACATTTTTGGTTCCAAATTTTCTCCCCATTTGTCCCCACTCCCCCAACCCAATACACCAAGCATTCTAATTTCCCCTATCACCAATCTGCCTTCTCTTCTATCATCCCTCCCTTCCATTGTCTCCATCTTCCCTTTTGCCCTAGGGCCAGATAACATTCTATTCCTCATTACCTGTATTTCTTATTTCCTAGTAGCAAGAACAATACCCAACAGTTGTTCCTAAAACTTTGAGTTGCAACTTCTCTCTATTCCTCCCTCCTGACCCATTCCCTTTGGGAAGGCAGGCAATTCAATATAGGCCATATCTGTGTAGTTTTGCAAATGATTTTCTTAATAGTCATGTTGTGTAAGACTAACTATATTTCCCTCCATCCTATCCTGCCCCCTATTGCTTCTATTCTCTCTTGATCCTGTCCCTCCCCAAGAGGGTTGATTTCAAATTGCTCCCTCCTCCCATTGTCCTCCCTTCCATCATCCCCCCTACCCTGCTTATCCCATTCTCCCCCTCTTTTCTGTATTGTAAGATAGGTTTTCATCCCCAAATGAGTGTGCATTTTATTCCTTCCTTTAGTCAAATGTGATGAGAGTAAACTTCTTGTTTTTCTCTCAGCTCTCCTCTTTTTCCCTCCACTAAAAAGTCTCCAGCCTGCCTCTTCTATGAGAGATAATTTGCCCCATTTCATTTCTCCCTCTCTCCTCCCAATACATTTCTCTCTCACTGCTTAATTTCATTTTTTTAAGATATGATCCCATCCTATTCAATTCTCTCTGTGCTCTCTGTCTCTGCATGTGTATGTGTGTGTGTGGTGTGTGTGTGTGTGTGTGTGTGTGTGTGTGTGTGTAATCCCACCAACTACCCAGATACTGAAAAGTTTCAAGAGTTACAAATATTGTCTTTCCATGTGGGAATGTAAACAGTTCACCTTTGGTAAGTCCCTTATGACTTCTCTTTCCTGTTTACCTTTTCATTCTTGTGTTTAAAAGTCAAATTTTCTTTTCAGCTCTGGTCTTTTCATCAAGAATGCTTGAAAGTCCTCTATTTCATTGAAAGACCATTTTCCCCCCTGAAGTATTATAGTCAGTTTTGCTGGGTAGGTGATTCTTGGTTTTAGTCCTAGTTCCTTTGACTTCTGGAATATCATATTCCATGCCCTTCGATCCCTTAATGTAGAACCTGCTAGATCTTGAGTTATCCTGATTGTATTTCCACAATACTGGAATTGTTTCTTTCTAGCTGCTTGCAATATTTTTCCTTGACCTGGGAATTCTCCGTGATGGACCTTTGATGTTGGTTTTTCAGGGCCTCTGGAACAGAAATCTTCTCCACTCTGTTGTTGTGTAGCTTCCACTGCTCCAGAATTTGTTGGGAGTTCTTCTTTACAGGTATTTTATGGGCTGTGTGTTCAGAGCTAACATATGTGAATCTTTCTCTACTCTGCCATCTTGGCTCCTCCCCCTACAATTCCTATTCTACTTATTTTCCATGACTTTTTAATTATAGGATGAATAAGGTTGTAGAGTCACAGAAACATAGAATTAAGAGACCTCAGAAATTATTCACTCCAGTACCTACAGATGGCATGAATTCTCTGTAAAGCATCTTTAAAGGGAAACATCCCAACCCATTCTTGAATATTTCTAGGGAAGGGAAATTTTTAATAGCAGTAATCATTCACATTTTAAAATCACTTAAACAAAACAAAACACTTTTCTCACTGCTATAAGGTACTAAAATAATTATGTCCCTCTTGGGGAATAGAGAAAGGAAAACTGAGGTTTTTAAAAGACTTGCATAGGGCCACATAGTGCTTAACATGCTGGAACCAAGATTCAAACACATCTTCTGACTTGTCAACTGGTTATCTTTCCAGTAAGCTAAATTACCCCTCCCTCCCTAATGAGATGGCTCCTTCTAAGTTGGATATATTTGATTGTTACGTATTTCATGTTAATATTGCACCAAAAATCTGCCTCTCTTTCACTGGAGTTCTTATTTCTATATTCTGGGGGTAGGAAAAAGACAAATCCTTTTTCTCTATAGGAATCCTAGTCCTTCTCTTTCTTAACAAATTAATGATGGAGTCAGAACAAGAATCCTGGTCTTCTCTGTCTCTGTCTCTCTTTCTCCGTCTCCCTCTCCCCCTTATTCCTTCCATCCCTCTCTCTTCCCTACTTTAGCTTCTAAGACAAATATTAAAATAGCATTCACTGTTTTGGTATATGGGGTAAATTTGGGTTAATATTGTTCTATTCTCTAAAATAATGACATCTTAGAGAAAATGGATTTGAATCCCTCCACCTCTATGGAATGTTTCTGGATTGTTGTCCTTGGCTCCCTATAAGAATGGCTAGATTTTATGGAAATTTACCAGCAATCCAAGGATTAGGGGCCACCTTGGGGATGGATGTCCTCTAAGTAGAATTTCCTCCTTATGAACTAGCCCTGCATCTGTGAAATCTGTTTAATGTCAGATGAAATATATAGTAATGCCACAAACTACAACAGGAGAAGAGTCTTGCTTTCCTGTGTTCATGTACAATTAGATACTAAAAGCTCCTTATATATGACTTAGGAGTTACAGATAATAACCTATCCACTGACAGATGCCCATTGCTTTCAGAAATTTAATTAAAAACAAGCGGATGTTACTGGCCAGAGATCCTATCTCTTATTTTTTTTTTCCAAATATGAATTAATTAAAGGTGGTCACCTTGGGAATTCTGCATTTTATAGGCTTCATAGAATATATTATCTAAAGGGTTCTGACCACAGCCCAGTGAAAGCCCCCTCAAAACCCTAACACCTCATTCAAACCTTTTTTCATTTAATTGTAATTAGAAATATGGGTGAGGAGAAGCATTCCTGTTACATTGTTTTGTTTTTTGTTGCTATTGTTGTTCAGCCTATTGACATTGTTGTAGTCATTTTGTATTTATTTTTCTTTTTACTGAAGTTACTTCCCATTAGAATGAAAGTGTGTCATTGATTTTGTGGTCTTAAA
Organism: Bettongia penicillata ogilbyi; assembly: GCA_023548195.1. Classification (NCBI taxonomy): domain Eukaryota; kingdom Metazoa; phylum Chordata; class Mammalia; order Diprotodontia; family Potoroidae; genus Bettongia; species Bettongia penicillata. The sequence goes on from JAJHZJ010000426.1 coordinate 3,690,869, forward strand.
ATAGAATGCAAGTCCTCTAAGGCAAGGATTATTTCACTTTTTGTCTTTGTATCTCAGTGCCTGGAGAAGTGACATACATACAGTAGGTGCTTAATAAATATTTGTTAAACTGAAATTAACTTAAACATATGATTCTAGTGATTGGTTTCTAAGATTGCATATAGTGTTGACTTGCCCTTCATTTGATTATTTCAAGAGGCCTGATTTAACAGAATTGTTTTATTTTTCTTCCCAACCTGACTTGCAGAGACAGGAGTCATAGAAGGACAACACTTGGTAAAAAGGCTGTGATATTTTAGTGGATAGAAACTTAATGGGCATACTAAGATCACCAGATCATTGATCAGGTAAGGAAGACAATTCAGAGGCTATGAAGTCCAAAGACCTCATTTGATAAGTGGGAAACTGAGGCCTAGAACATTTAAATGACATGCCTAAAGTTATAATGATAGCAAGCCAAAGAGCATGGCTTTAAACCCAGGATCCCATACTCAACATAGAGTATATTTTCAATTATATCAAAATGATCCAATATTACTTAAATATGAAAATAGTATAATACACGCATGCATACACACACACACACATGTAGACATCTCTCTGTATAAGAAAGCACTTTACACAACTTTTACATAACCTTAACAAAGGACAACTGTGATTTAAAATTTTAAAATAGACAATTTTAATTACATAAAAGTAAAACACATTTGCACAAACAAATCAGTGCAGCTAGAATAATAAGAGAAGTTGTTAATATGGGAAGATACTCCACAAGAATTATATTTGGAAAAAAACATTATATCTAAGATGTGATGGAATTAATAATTAAATAATATATTTATAAATATATGTTATATATGTAATATAATATATATAACATATACATATGTAAAGGTAAATGTGTATGTATATAGATATATATGCATGTATGAATATACATATAACAGTTATATGAACATATGTATATATGTAAATGCATATATATATGCATGTACATCTATCTTTGTCTATCTATTTGTCTAACTATATATCTAATTCATTGAAAATAATTGGGAAATTATAGGAAAAAGAAGTTTTGGAGAAAAAAAAGAACTACACCATGACAACATGCATTTGACAGAAAGTTTCAAATCACTAAATATAAAAGAACTAAACCTTAAAAGAACTCTGAAGCTTCATTGTACACCTATCAAATTAGCACAGAAGACAAGAAATAAAAAGGACAGACTCTAAAGGGGTTGTGGGTAGACAGGCACACTAATATAATAGAACTGTAAACTGGCACAACTATTCTGAAAAAACAACTCCAATCATACTAGAATAGGCTTTACATTGTTTGTCCCATTGATTCCACTATTAGGCATAAACCACAATGAGATTAAAGACAGAAAGATCCTACCAGTACAAGTTATATTTACAGCAACACTTTTTGTGGCAGCAAATAATTATCAACAAAGTGGATGCCTACCAATTGGAGAATGGCTAAACAAAGTGTAGCATATAAATTTAATAGAGTGCTATTATACCCTAAGACATGAAAGATATGAAGCTTTGAGTAAAACTGGGGAAGAGTAGAATGAAGGCATGTAGTCGGAAGTAATTAGAAACAGAATAACAACTTACAAAATAAATGACTACCATAATGTGAGGGAAAAGATAAAAAACAAAGCCTTTACAGAACATAAGACATTGATCAATGTAGCAAAAAATTGTGACATTAGCGGACTTATGAAATCAATCACTCAGGAAAGAGCTTGACCATAAGTACAAAACAATGCATAAATTGTCAGATGTGTTCAACGTTCTAGATTTGGAAAGAATTTTGAAGGTGACCAATTTAAACTTGTTCCTGAACAGGAATTCCCCTAAACAACATCTTTGACAAGTAGTCATCTAGAATTTAATTAAAATTTAAATGAGAGAGAATTCCCTACTCTGCATGGGAGACCATTTATTTTCAGGAAAGTTTAAATTGTTAGGAAATGTGTATATACACACATACAGACACCCACACACACTCAAATATACGTGTGTGTGTGTGTGTGTGTGTGTGTGTGTGTGTGTGTGTGTATGACAGGGGCAGATTTACCTCTCTATTATTCCCACCTATTCTTTTGATATTTATTTTCTTATTTCTAGAAGGGAAAACAGGTACAGAGAAGTGGAATATTTGCCTAAAGCCACATAGCTAAATGGTCAAGCTGATATTTAAATGAAGGTATTGTTTTATGCACCATTAATGGAAATTTTAAAGACCAAAAATATTTGACCTTTACTCCTCTTTTTGACTGGCTATCACTGAGATACTTCAATGAATTTGTGAGCTCAATCAGTGTACCTTTTCCCTTCCAAATTGGACCTTATAACTACTATATGGTTTCTTAGGCTTTATAATTTTTATCCACATTCCTATCCATATTGCATACCTACATAATATGCAATCTGTCTTTTTGTCATCCCACATTTTTCTTTGTGACCAGTCTGCTTCCTTTTCTTCTCAATTTACTTTGTGTAATGACAGAAATTGTTATAAACACTTTCAAAAGACTTTCTAAACATGATTGTTTAAATTGAACCAAGGAATTATATTTCCTGAGTGACAATACATATATAAGATTTGTGCTTACCAACAGAAGTAGAAGAGACTTGAAAAAGCCAGGATGTCCAATATTACCAGTACTATTTAACGTAGACCTATCAGTGCTAGCAATAAGACAAGAAAGAAAAATCCAGGAAGTAAACACATATAAAGTATAATTAAAATTCTCATCTTTTAGACATGAGGTGGTGATTCATGTAGAAAAGCCTCAGCTAAAATTAATTGAAACAATAAATTCAACAAAGTTGAAGGATAAAAATGAAGCCACACAAATCATCAACATTTCCATATATTCCTACAAAAGTCAATGAGAAGAGCTAAAGAGAGAAATTTATTCAAAATACAGTAAACATACATATACATGGATGCATATATATGTATATGTATATGTATACATATATATATACTAGACACACATATATACACAAATGCACACACATACACACACACGTGATTGTATGTACAAAGACAGTTTGAACCTTACTGCAAAACACTCTTTGCAAAAATAGAAAATTAGAGAAATTTTAATTGCCCATGTGTAGGCATAGTAGATATAATACAAATGACAATACTGATTACATTACAATATTTATTCTTTTCCCACCATTTTAAGAAAGGATTATTTTATAAAGCTAGAAAAAAACTAACAAAATTGTATATGTAGGAACAAAAATTCTAGAATAACAACTTATAATTATTTTTTAAATAGGGAAAAAGAAAAGTGGCTAAAAGAACCATATTCCAAACGATATACAAAGTAGTAATCAGTTAAATGATTTAGTGCTGGAGAGAGAGAGAGAGAGAGAGAGAGAGAGAGAGAGAGAGAGAGAGAGAGAGAGAGAGAGAGAGAGAGAGAGAGAGAGAGATTTGGTCATTTGAACAGATTAATTATAGAATAGAGTAGAGGAAAGTACTCCAATTAAAATAATCACAACTTACTATTTGACAATCAATGCTGGGAAAACTGGAGAAAAAGTTTGGGTGAGATTAGATATAGATAAACATCTCACCCCAAATAACAAGATAAACTCTAAATGGATGCTTGATTTAGACTTAAATGTGATATCATAGGCAAAATGTGCGTTTGTCCTTTGTTGCCGAAGAAGACCATGCCATCAGACAAATAATGACTTGATTTGCACTTGACTTTGTATTGAGTGGAAGGCTATGCAGGTCACCAGGCTCACTTCTCCTCCAGAGCCATCTGAATCCAGTGACCAAATATTCATCAGGATGACTGGAGATGACCCAGGATCAGGCAGTTGGGGGTTAAATGACTTGGCCAAAGCCACAGAGCTAGTAAGTGTCAAGTGTCTGAGGTGAGGTTTGAACTCAGGTCCTCCTGATGCCAGCACTGGTACTCTATCCACTGTACCACCTAGCTGCCCCATATACAAAATAGAAGAGTAGGGAAGAAATTAAATTTCTGATCTATGGACTGGGGAAGACTCTATGACTAAACAAGAAGTGGAGAGTGTCACAGAAGTGAAAAAATGGACAATTTTGAATATACAATGAATAAGTTTTTTTTAAACAAATTTTATTCATATATTTAAAATGAGATAGGAACAGGTAATCAGAGAAAATATTTTTAGTGTTTCTTTGATAAATGGCTTGCATCCTTTGTAAACAAGGGATTGATTCATATTTATACTCTAAGAATTATCTCCCAAAGCGTAGTTAAAGAATATGAACAGGCATTTTTAAAAGGAAAAAAATTGCAAAGAAGCAAAACTTACATGAGCAAAGTGCTTCATATCTCTAAGAATTAGAGAAGTACACATTAAAGCATCTCCATGATTCCACCTCACATCCATCACATTGACAAAAATAGAAAAAAAGGGAAAATAACAAATGTTGAAGGAGCTGTTGAAACAGATACATTAATGCATTGCTGGTAGAGTTGTGAACAAATTTGGTCATTCTCGAAGAAATTTGTCCAAAATGTGCCCAAAATGTCCCTAAACTATCCATATTCTTTGATCCAGATATAATACTTCCAAGACCACACACCAAAGAGATCAAAGAGGAAAAGACTCATGTTCAAAAATAATATTTTATATTAGTTCTTTTCAGAGTAGCAAGAAGAAAAAAAAACACCTGGAGATTAAGGTGATGCCCTCCTATTGAGGAACGACTGATAAGATTATGTTATCACACCTCAACTTATGACAAAATGAATCAACTTTGAAGAAAATGAGAAAAGTTGTACAACCTGAAGTGAAAAGATGTAGAAAAATGGCATATGTTGATTGAATTATAAAGAAAATGTAACTTTAAAAGATTTTTAACTCTTCTCAGTGAAGTGATAAATTGCAAGTTCATTATTACTAATGAAGAAACAAGCTACCTACCCCTAACAGACAGGTGATGAACATCATATGCAGAATGAAACACGCATTTTTTGACATCGTTAATGTGGAAATTTACTTTGCTGGACGATGTACATTTTTATGAGGATTATTTTTTTTTAAATTGTTCAATTAGGGTATAGTGGGAGGGAGAGGTAATAAGTGTTTATATAAAATCTTCAAATAGAAAGAGAGAGAAAAGATACTCCAGCCATTTAAGGATACCTCCTAAAACCTATTTATAGCTAGAAGTGCTCTTGGAGAATGAAATGTGTCCCAAAAGTCTTAGGACAGTTTAAAGTTTTAATAGCTATAGGATTGACATAATTTAGTTATTAAAGTTTTAAACTGCCTTAAGACTTATGGGACACCCCATATTTATTTAATTATAATACATTAGCAAAATATACATCTGAAGAATATTTCAGAAGTGTTTATATTTTTACCTGAATGGAAAAAAAATGGCAAGGGCCTGGGTTGTCAACCTGTTCTTGTCTCTGATACTCATCATATTGGGGCACTCTAGGTAAATGAGGGATAGCTTTCAGGCATTGAAGGTAGGGGTAGGTGCTGGATATCTGCATTCATGCTGTTACCATTATATACTGGGGCTATATTTAGAAGCTTAAACCTACTAACACATGGAATCCCATCTACAATGTTCTGTTTTATTGAAATATATGACAAAAGCAACCAATCTTCTGCCCTCCATAATGACTGAACACCAGAATACTGAATCTCTAATCAGTAGATCTCTGCTCAAGTCCAGAACTTCAGACACCAGTCTTTTTTTGCCATATCATTGTTCTTCTTAAAGAAGAACATGATATCAGAGAAGTGATGCCATGACATGTAAGTGAATTGTATTTTACTGATGGAGGGCTGTGCACAATCACTAGCCTCACAGTCTCTTCTGGAGACATCTAGGTCCAGTGGCAAATTATGGACCAAGCCAACTTGAGATGACCCTCAAATACAAAAATGAGGCAAACACCATATCTGATTAAGAGTGAAGATGATATCTGTCTTTTTTGAGGTATCATGAGTACAGTGCTGAACTTCAGCAAGATCTACTGTTTCTGAAATGTATTTACTATATGACCTCAAGAAAAATTTGACTAAAAATGTGCTTATAAACAAAATGAAATAATAACATTTGCACTTCCTAACTCAGCAGAAGCTTATGAGGCTCAAATGAAATGTAATATGTAAAGCACTTTGTGAACATGCAGGCACTATATCAGTGTTAGCTGTTTTTATTGCTATCATTATCATCATCATCATTAGCATTAGTTCACTGAAGTGATGAAGTAAATCCTCTAATGTGGATTTGAGTTCAGTAAAGTTCATGGGGACATAATCATAACACCTTATTGATTTGAGATATGTTCCCTAATCCCCTTTTTTCCCTAATATGAGAGAGAACCCACTGATGATCCTCTGTCATAAAAAAGTTCTCGATGGCACAAGTCCACTTTTACACTATTAAACTCCTTTCTAATACTTCTCCCAATCCCTGTATTCTAGAATTACCACATATTTACACAAAATCCCATTTCCCTTCCTACTCCACTCCTTATTTCTCTCCCTATCACTTCCAGGATTAAATACAAAATGCTCTGTTTGACATTCAAAACCTTTCATAACCCAGCTCTTCAATATCTTTCCAGTTTCATTACACTTTACTCCCCAACGAAGACGATTCCTTCTAATGACACTGGCTCTTGGCTCTTCCACAAACAAAATACTCCATTTTTTCAGCTCCAGGCACTTCTTTTTCTGACAGTCCCCCATACTTGGAAAGCTCTCTCTCCACTCAGACTAAGTAACTAACCTAGCTTTCTTTAAGTCCTGAAGAAAATCCTTTTAGTAGAAATCTACTAATTCTAGTGCATTCTGTCTGTTAATTTTTTCCCATTTTTCCTGCATATAACACATTTTGTTCAGAAATTTAATTATTTTCTATTAGATTAATAACCAATTATTAAATTAATATTATTTTTTTCCTTTTTATTTTCTTATTCAGGGACCAACCCCTGTAATTTAGTCAGTGTTTGGAGGACATTGTTGATAGATGAGATTGCTCAAATTCTCAGGAAACATGCTTCCTGGTTTTGGTGAGGACCCCACCCAACTAGAAGATCTTACTTCTGTTTAGAGTGTAAACAAAATCTACTCTAAGTGAATTATTGCCCTTGGAAAATAAGTCCATGCCATTGTACCTCTCCATTAGAGTCAATGGTAACCCAGCTCATTTAGGAGAAAACCAATCATAGATGTCTGGGTAGAGGTGAATTCCTTTGTCCAGACTGCTGGAGACAGTTGAGTCTCATGATCAAGGGTTCTCAGAAGGAGGAGTTGAAAACTTTTAGTCCATCTCTTTATTAGCATATCCACTACCTCATCAATTATTCACCAAATGACTGGTTTCTCCTTTTATGGGTGTTTTCCTTTCTGAAAGCCTTTAAAACATTCAGTATCTTCATTAGGTGTCTTTGGTTATGGAGATAAACCATTGACCATCAACTTATTTATTATCAACTAGTCTAATTAATAAATTGATTATTAACTATCCCAAAATTCTATCTCTTGGGCTTTTCATTCATCTTATTGAATATATTTGTTCGCCTTATCTCCCCATTAGATTGTAAGCTCCTTGAGAGCAGAAGTTATCTTTTGTCTCTTTTTGTATCATTAGTGATTAGCTTAGTGTCTGACCCATAGTAGATGATTGATTAAGTTCTTTTCTCCATTCATTTAAGTCCTATCTCTCTGAATATCCTAGGCTGTTCTTTCATCTATCTTGTATTTTGTTCTCTTGACTCCCTTTCCAATCCCAAGACAAACAGGTGGATATCAAGCATTTATTAAATGAATATTTTGTGCCATGCACTATATTCAGCACTGAGGATACAAATACAATCAAAAAGGGCAAGTGACAGCAAACTGTCTTCCAGGACCTTATAATTTAATGGTGGAAGATAACAGTTAAAAGGTAGACAAAGGGGGCAGAGTCAAGATGGCAGAGGGAGGGCAAGTGCCCACCTAATCTCCAAGACAAGTTCCTTCAGATACCTCTAAAAAGAGAATCTGAACAAATTTTTGAGTGGCAGAATTCATTAGGAGACCGAGTGTGGCAGATTTCCAGCCCAGGACTTCCTGGAAGGTCAATGGGAAGAATGTGTTGTATGAGGCTAGAGGAGCGCACAACACACAGGCTGTACCAGCACAGACCCTACCATAGCAAAACTGAGCTGAAAGGCCAAGGAGGTCTGAAGCAGAACTGTAAATTCTCAAACATTTCAATTCAGAATAGGAGTCCAGAGGAACTGAGTGAGAGAGAAGGGCAGAACTCCAGGTAATAGCAACAGCCAATCCTGAGACTATTAGCCCACAGATTAAATATTAAATAAGTCATCTACTTACTTGACCTTCCAGGAGTTAAGATGGCAGAGTGATCTATAAATGCTATCCCTCACCCCTTGTTGACCTTGAAAAACCCAGAGAATACTTCCCCAGGAAAAAACCTAGAATAGCAGGATCAGGTGAAGGGGTTAACAGTCTCTTAGTCCTTGAGGCTAGGAAAATTACAAAGGGGGTCCATCGTGCTGTGGCTGAAGGGTACCAGTGCAGGACTGTCCCAGACAGTCCCACTTCAGCAAACCAGGAGGAGATCCTGAGCCCAATGGAGGTGGAGCCTGTAAGCACCAATACCAGGACCACAGGCATTCCTCAGCAGAGCCAGTGGAATTGAGAAGACACTAGCATAGATAGAGCTCACCAGCCTTTGAGCTTGCCTATGCTCTAGCTCAGGAAAGGAGACTTCCTGCAACCAGACCACACCTCCCCAACACCTCACACAGTGAACTCCAGGGTAAGTCCAGGAGAAACGCAGAAAGACTTCACCTGGCCTCTATTTTGGTCCACCAACCAGCTCAACATCAGATAAGCTGCAACATTTTAGCTTCTAGCTGAAAGAACCAGAGGTTACAATACACAAAGCCTCAAGTTCCAAGTGCAAGAGCTGTGGGACAGAACCCCCTGTGCCCAGAAGCAGAGATCAATTTTAAAAGCCAGGAAAAAGGCAATCATCATAAGAAGGAAGCGAACTAGAAAACAAATGACTATAGAATCTTACCATGGGGACAAAGATCAAAAAACAAATTCTGAAGTGGTCACATATGAAAATTCAGAAGGGAATATGAACTGGTCTCAGTCCCAAAGAGCAATCTTAGAAGAGCTCAAGAAGGATTTTATTTTATTTTTTTATTATTTACTTATTTATTTAACTTTTTACATTCATTTTCACAAAATTTTGGGTTCCAAATTTTCTCCCCATTTGTCCCCTCCCCCCACCCCAATACACCAAGCATTCTAATTTTCCCTATTATCAATCTGCCTTCTCTTCAATCCTCCCTCCCTTCTCTTGTGCCCAACTTCTCTTTTGTCCTGTAGGGCCAGATGACTTTCTATTCCCCATTGCTTGTATTTCTTGTTTCCTAGTAGCAACAACAATAATACTCGACAGTTGTTCCTAAAACTTTGAGTTCCAAATTCTCCCCATCTGTCCCTCCCCACCCAATCCCTTTGGGAAGGCAGGCAATTCAATATAGGCCATATCTGTGTAGTTTTGCAAATGACTTCGAAATAGTCATGTTGTGTAAGACTAATGGTATATCCCTCCATCCTATCCTGCCCCCCATTGTTTCTATTCTCTCTTTTGATCCTGTCCCTCCCCAAGAGTGTTGACTTCAAATTGCTCCCTCCTCCCATTGCCCTCCCTTCCATCATCCCCCCCACCCTGCTTATCTCCTTCTACCCCACTTTCCTGTATTATAAGATACGTTTTCATACCAAAATGAGTGTGCATTTTATTCCTTCCTTTAGTCGAATGTGATGAGGATAAATTTCATGTTTTCTTCCTCATCTCTCCTCTTTTTCCCTCCACTAAAAAGTCTCCTGCTTGCCTCTTGAGTGAGATATAATTTACCCCATTCTATTTCACCCTCTCTCCTCCCACTACATTTCTCTCTCACCATTTACCTTAATTTCTTTTAAGATATGGTCCCATCCCATTCAATTCACTTTGTGCTCTCTGTCAATGTGTGTGCGTGCATGTGTGTATGTGTGTGTGCGTGCACGTGTATACGTGTGTGTGTGTGTGTATGTGTGTACATCTGTGTGTGGTTCCACCAACTACCCAGATACTGAAAAGTTTTAAGAGTTACAAATATTGTCTTTCCATGTAGCAATGTAAGCAGTTCACCTTTGGTAAGTCCCTTATGACATCCCTTTGCTGGTTACTTTTTTATGCTTCTTCTCATTCTTGTGTTTGAGAGTCAAATTTTCTTTTCAGCTCTGGTCTTTTCATCAAGAATGCTTGAAAGTCCTCTGTTTCATTGAAAGACCTTATTTTCCCCTGAAGTATTATACTCAGTTTTGCTGGGTAGGTGATTCTTGGTTTGAGTCCTAGTTCCTTTGACTTCTGGAATATCATATTCCACACCCTTCAATCCCTTAATGTAGAAGCTGCTAGATCTTTTGTTATCCTGATTGTATTTCCACAATACTGGAATTGTTTGTTTCTAGCTGCTTGCAATATTTTCTCCTTGACCTGGAAATTCGGGAATTTGGCCACAATGTTCCTAGGAGTTTCTCTTTTTGGATCTCTTTCAGGTGGTGATCAATGGATTCCTTCAATACTTATTTTGCCCTCTGGTTCTAGAATCTCAGGGCAGTTTTCCTTGATAATTTCATGAACGATGATGTCTAGGCTCTTGTTTTGATCATGGCTTTCAGGTAGTCCCATAATTTTTAAATTGTCTCTCCTGGATCTATTTTCCAGGTCACTTGTTTTTCCCATGAGATATTTCACATTCTCTTCCATTTTTTCATTCTTTTGGTTTTGTTTGGTGATTTCTTGGTTTCTCAGAAAGTCATTAGTCTCCATCTGTTCCATTCTAATTTTGAGAGAACTATTATCTTCAGTGAGCTTTTGAACCTCTTTTTCCATTTGGCTAATTCTGCTTTTGAAAGCATTCTTCTCCTCATTGACTCTTTGAACCTCTTTTGCCAATTGAGTTAGCCTATTTTTAAGGTGTTATTTTCTTCAGCATTTTTTTGGGTCTCCTTTACCAAGGTATTGACCCGTTTTTCATGCTTTGCTTGCATCTCTCTCATTTCTCTTCCCAGTTTTTCCTCCACCTGTCTAACTTGATTTTCAAAATCCTTTTTGAGCTCTTCCATGGCCTGAGCCCACCAGACATGCACCTGGGATGTCTGGGATAGAGAGGCCCTGACCTCCACGTCTTTGCCTGATGGCAAGCATTGTACTTACTCATCAGAAATAAAGGGAGGAAGGAACATCTCTTCCCCAAGAAAGTAGTTCTCTATGGTCTTATTTTGCTTCCTTTATCTGGGCATTTTCTCAGCCAGTTACTTGACTTCTGAGATTCCTCTCCACCACCACCTAGATCTGCCCAGCTAGTGCTTGGGGTCTGAGATTCAAGTGCTGCTTCCCAGCCTCAGGGCTTTCTGCAGAGGGAGCAGCTGCTATTCAATGTGAGCTTAAATTCTGGTGCTTGGGTGCTCTGGTGCAGGGCCGCCTCCCAGGCTCAGTTCCCTCAGGGGGTTTATGCAGAGACCTTCAGTAATGGCCCTGAGTTCCTGCCTGCTGCTCTGGCAGTCCTGGGCTGCCACTGCCGCCTCTGCCGCTCCCTCTGCCGCTGCTTCCCGAGGGGGCCCGAGTCACAGAGACGCCCTGCTCCCCTCTTGGCCAGCCCAGATGTCTCTCTCACTGACCTGTAGCGCCTGTGGGTGAAGGGAACTTTGCAGCCACTGGAGGTCCCATCCCTGCAGCCTGCTTGGATCTGCTCCTCTGGGACTGCCTGGCGAGGGCAGCACAGGGGTGGGCTCCACTGTCCGCAGCTTGACGGACCCCTGGGGACAGCTTTCCAGGGCTGTCTGGAATGGAAATCTCCTCTACTGCATTGGTGCACACTTACTCTGCTCCAGAATTTGTGGGGAGTTCTTTTTACAGGAAATTTCTGGGCTGTGGATTCAGAGCTAGCATATGTGTGTCTTTCTACTCCGCCATCTTGGCTCCTCCCCAAGAAGGATTTTAAAAGCTAAATTTCAGAGGTAGAAGAAAAATTGGACAATGATTTCAAAAATATGAAAAAAAAGAATTCACTGAAGTGAACAGCTGCTTAAAAAGGAAAATTGGACAAATGGAAAAGGAGATGTAAAAGTTAACTGAAGAAAACAATCCGTTAAAAATTAGAATGAGGTAAGTAGAAGCTAATGACTCTCTGAGAAATCAAGAATCAGTCAAATAGAATCTAATCGATGAAAAAAATGGAAGAATATGTAAAATATCTCATTGGAAAAACAACTGACCTGGACAATAGATCTAGGAGAGAAAATCTAAGATTTATTGGTCCATCAGAAAGTCATGATGAAAAAAAGTACCTGGACAAAATTTTCCAAGAAATCATTAAGGAAAACTGCCCAGAGGTCCTAGATCCAGAGGGCAAAATAGTCATCAAAAGAATCCACCAATCAACTCCTGAAAGGAATCCCAAACTGAAAACACAGAACTATCAAGTGAAGGAGAAAATAGTGCAGGCAGTCAGAAAGAAACCATTTACATATCAAGCAACTACAGTCAGGATCACACAGGACCTTGCAACTTCTACATGAAAAGAACAGAGGAATTTGAATAAGACTTTCCATAAAGCAAAGGAGCTGGGAAAACAACCAAGGATCAATTACCTAGCAAAATTGAGCATAATATTTCAGGTAAGGAGATGGACATTCAACAAAATAAGGAAATTCCAGAGTTCCTGATGAAAAGACTGAAGCTCAATAGAAAATTCAATCTTCAAACACAAGTTTCAAGAGAGACATATAGAGGTAAACAGGAAAAACAACTTGTTATTTCATATGGGCAAACTGTTTACATCTCTGTAATGGAAGAGGATATTTGCTAATCTTGAAAACTGTACATTTATTATGATATTGGAAGGGATATACATAGACAGAGGGAGTGGCATTAAATTAAATAATATTATTCAAGGATGAGAAGGGATTGTAACAGGAGATGTGAAAAAGAGGAGGCAAAAAAGGTAAATTACATCACAGGAACAGGCATAAAAACATATTACAGTACAGGGAATAGGGGATGGAGATGAGCACTGCCTGAGATTTACTCTCATCTGATTTGGTTCAAGGAGGGAACACCAAACTCAATTACGTATAGAAATCTAAGTAACTCTATAGGCAGGATGGGGAAGTGGAAAGAAAAGGTAGGGGAGGTTACAAGAGAGGGAAGAGGTAGTGAGGGAAAAAGGGAGTAAAAGGAAGGAGGCTTAAAGAAGAAAGGGAAGACTGCGGGAGGTGGTGGTCAAAAATTAAAACTCTATTGTGGAAGGGAAAGGAGAAGGGAGAACTAAAACCAAAAACAGGGAAAAGAGGATAGAGAGAAAGACACAGATAGTAATCATAACTGTGAATGTGAATGGGATGGACTCTCCCATAAAACAGAGGTGGATGGCAGAATGGTTTAAAAAACATAATCCAACAATATGTTGTTTACAAGAAACAAATGTGATACAAGGGGATGCACACAGAGTAAAGGTAAAAGGTTGAAGCAGGATATAGTGTGCTTCAGCTGATATAAAAAAATCTGGTGTTAACAATCCTAATTGCAGACAAAGCAAAAGCTGAAGCAGATCTAATCAAAAGAGATAAGGAAAGAAACTATATCCTGCTAAAAACCACCATAGATAATGAAGCAATATCATTATTAAACATATATGAACCAAGTGGTATGGAATCCAAATTTTTAGTAAGTGACTACAAGAAAGTATTAGATAGCAGACTAGAGACAGATGGAGTGAATCTGACAAAAAAAGAGAATTGATGATCTTTGAAGCAACATCTGGAAGTGTCATAAAGTGTTCCCATACTTTGTTTTCCCTTTCCAGCTGCGTGTCTGATACTCTCGGTACTTTGTCACTGGGATTCAGTCATCTTCTCACTATGGAAGCACCCAAGCACCAGGGGACCATTTTATATTGTTATATTCCTTTTCTAGGCCCATTCACTCACTCGTTCTTTCATTGATGAAATCCTTCAGAATACTCAGTTTGGAGGCCAGGATCAGGCTAACCACACTTCATTCCACTCCCTGATGAACTTCTGATCTAATGGATTTTGCAACCAACCTCCTTTTTGGGTACCATCTTCACTTCCCTCATGCCCAGCTTCCTTGTTTTTTAGCCCCCCTCTTATTTTTTCATTAATTAATTTATTTGTTTTTCACTTTCCACGATCACTTACATAAATCTTAGATTTTCTCCTCCTACCCTTCTCCATCCCTCCTGGGCACTGCTCCCTCCCCTAGGTAGCTTACAATCTTATATGAGTTTTATACATACATTCTTTTTTCCAAATTAACTTATTTTTAGTTTTCAACATTCATTTCCTCAAGATTTTGAGTTTCACATTTTCTCCCCATCTCTCCTCAAGTCCAACCCCAAAACACCATGCATTCTGACTACCCTTTCCCTAATCTACCCTCCCTTCCATCATACCCCTCCCTTCCCTTATCCCCATCTTCTCTCTTTTCTTATACGGCAAGATAGATGTCTATAACTCATTACCAGTATTTCTTATTTTCCAGTTACATGGAAAAATAATATTCAACATTCGTTCCTAAAACCATGACTTCCAACTTCTCGCCCTTTCTCCCTCCCCACCCATCCTCACTGAGAAGGCAAATAATTCAATACAGGCTATATATGTATAGTTTTACTAAAGGCTTCTGTAGTAGTCATGTTGTAAAAGACTACTTCACACTATCCTGCCCCTCCATTTATTCTATTCTCTCTTTTGACCTTATTGCTCCCCAAAAGTGTTTACTTCTAATTACCCCCTTCCTCTCATTTGCCCTCCCTTCTGTCATCCCTCACACACTCCACTTATCATTTTCTCTCCTGTTTTCCTGTAGTGCAAGATAGATTTTCATATCAAATTGAGTGTGCCTGTTATTTTCTCCTTAAGGCAAATGTGAAGAGAGTAAGCTTCACTTTTTCTCTCTCACCTCCCTTTTTCCTCTCCACTGAAAAAGCATTTTCTTGCCTTTTAAATGAGATAATTTTTCCCATTCCATTCCTCCCTTTCTCTTTTAATTATTTTCTTCTCTCACCCCTTAATTTTATCTTTCTTGGATATCATCCCTTCCTGTCCAAGTCACTCTGTGCCCTTTGTACACACACACGTATATATACGTGTGTGTGTGCGTGTGCGTGCGTGTGTGTGCATAATCCCTCCAACTGTCCAAATACTGAGAAAAGTCTCAAGAGTTAAAAATATTATCTTTCCATGTAGAAATGTAAACAATTCAACTTTGGTAAGTTCCATATTATTGCTCTTTCCTATTAACCTTTTCATACTTCTCTTGTGATTGAAAGTCAAATTTTCTATTTAGTTTGGGGTTTTTCTTCAAGAATGCTTGAAAGTCCTCTATTTCATTGAATGACCATTATTTCCCTTGAAGTATTTTACTCAGTTCTGCTGGGTGGGTGATTCTTCTTTTTAATCCTAGTTCCTTTGACTTCTGTAATATCATATTCCAAGCCCTTCAGTCACTTAATGTAGGAGCTGCCAGATCCTGTGTTATCATGATTGTGTTTCCACCATACTGGAATTGTTTATTTCTAGCTGCTTGCAATATTTTCTCCTTGACCTGTGAACTCTGAAATTTGTCTACAATATTCCTAGGAGTCTTTCTTTTTATCTCTTTCAGGAGGTGATTGGAGAATTCTCTCAATATTTATTTTACCCTCTGGTTCCAGAAGATTAGAACAGTTTTCCTTGATAATTTCAAGAGAGATGATATCTAGGCTCTTTTTTTTTGGTGGGGTAGTTCCATAATTTTTCAATTGTCTCTCCTGATTTCATTTTATAAGTCAGTTGTTTTTCTAATGAGATGTTTCACATTGTTTTCTGTTTTCTTTATTCTTTTGTTTTGTAATTTCTTGGTATCTCATAAAGTCATTAGCTTCCATTTGCTCTGTTCTAATTTTTAAAGAACTGTTTTCTTCAGTGAGCTTTTGAATCTCTTTTTCCTTTTGGCTAAATTTGCTTTTAAAATCATTCTTCTCCATAAATTCAATAATCTAAACAAGATGGATGAATATTTTAAAAAATTCAAATTGCCCAGATTAATAGGAGAGGAAGTTGAATACTTAAACAACCCCATCTCAGAAAAAGAAATTGAACAAGCCATCAATGAACTCCCTAGGAAAAAATCTCCAGGGCCAGATGGATTCACAAGTGAATTCTATCAAACATTTAAAGAACAGTTAATTCCAATACTATATAGACTATTTCTGAAAATTGGGGAACAAGGAGTCCTCCCAAATTCTTTCTATGGTACAAATATGGTTTTGATACCCAAACCAGGAAGAGACAAAACAGAGGAAGAAGATTATAGACCAATTTCTCTAATGAATATAGATGCAAAAATTTTAAATAAGATTTTAGCAAAACAAATACAGCATCTTATCACCAGAATAATACATTATGACCAGGTAGGATTCATACCAGGAATGCAGGGCTGGTTCAATATTAGGAAAACTATTAGCATTATTGATCATATCAACAACAAAACTAACAAAAACCACATGATTATCTCAATAGATGCAGAAAAAGCTTTTGACAAAATACAACACCCATTCCTATTTGAAACACTGGAGAACATAGGAATAAAGGGAACAAATAATAAGCAGTATCTACCTAAAACCTTCAGCAAGCAGTATATGCAATGGGGATAAGCCAGATGCATTTCCAATAAGATCAGGGGTGAAAAGAGGATGTCCATTATCACTACTATTATTCAATATGGTACTGGAAGTATTAGCTGTAGCTCTTAGACAAGATAAAGAATGAAGGGATAAGAATAGCCAAAGAAGAAACTAAGTTATCACTCTTTGCAGATGATATGATGATATACCTAGAGAATCCCAGAGATTCAAGTAAAAATCTACTTGAAATAATAAACAACTTTGGCAAAGTTGCAGGTTACAAAATAAACCCACCCAAATCTTCTACATTCCTATATATTAGCAACAAAGTCCAATGGCAAGAGATAGAAAGAGAAATCCCATTTAAAGCTAGGGTAGATACTATAAAATACTCAGGAGTTTACCTGCCAAAACAAACCCAGGGATTATGTGAACACAATTACAAGACACTTTTTGCACAAATAAAGTCAGATTTAAGTAAGTGGAAAAACATTAGTTGTTCATGGGTAGGCTGAGCTAATATAATAAAAATGACAATTCTGCCTAAAATTATTTACTTGTTTAGTGCCATACCAATTAAACTATCAGATAATTATTTACTAGAGCTAGATAAGATAATATGAAACTTCATTTGGAAGAAGAAAAAGTCCAGAATATTAAAGGGACTAATGAAAAGAAATGTTTGGGAAAGTGGCCTAGGGCTACCAGACCTCAAATTGTACTATAAAGCAGCAATTATCAAAACCACTTGGCATTGGCTAAGAAACAAAGGGGTAGACAAGTGGAATAGACTTGGCACTCAAGACACAGTAGGCAAGGAATACAGCAACCTCCTGTTTGATAAACCCAAGGACCCCAGTTTCTGGGATAAGAACTCACTGTTTGACAAAAATTGTTGGGAGTACTGGATAACAGTGTGACAGAAACTAGGCATAGACCTATGCCTGACACTGTACACAAGAATAAAGTCCAAATGGGTACATGATTTAGGTATAAATATTGAGACCATGAATAAACTGGAGGAGCAAGGAATAGTGTATTTATCAGATTTATGGAAAAGGGAAGAATTTTTTTCTAAAGAAGAGATAGAAAGCATTATTAAATGCAAGATAGATAATTTTTATTACATTAAACTGAAAAGTTTTTCCACAACCAAACCCAATGCAACCAAAATTCAGAGGGATGTAGTAAATTGGGAAAAAAATTTTTACAGCTAAGCTCGGGGATAAAGGCCTTATTTCTAGAATATATAGAGAACTGACTCAAATATATAACCATACAAGTCATTCCCCAATTGATAAATGGTCAAAGGATATGAACAGGCAATTTTCAGAGGAACAAATTAAAGATATCTATAATCATATGACAAAATGCTCTAAATCACTATTGATTAGAGAGATGAAAATCAAAACAACTCTGAGGTACCACATCATACGTATAAGATTAGCAAACATGACAGAACAAGAAAATGATAAATGCTGGAGAGTTGGAACACTAACTCATTGTTGGTGGAGCTGTGAGATCATCCAACCATTCTGGAGAGCGTTTTGGAACTATGCCCAAAGGGCTACAAAAATGTGCATACCCTTTGACCCAGCAATGTCGCTTCTAGGAGTGTATCTCCAAGAGATCATAAAAATGGGAAAGCGTCCCACATGTACAAAAATATTTATAGCAGCACTTTTTGTTGTTGCCAAAAACTGGAAGTCAAGGGGATGCTCATCAATTGGGGAATAGCTAAATAAATTATGGTATATGAATGTAATGGAGTACTATTGTGCCATAAGAAATAATGAACAAGAAGACTTCAGGGAGGCCTGGAAGGACTTATATGATCTGAAGCTGAGTGAAAGGAGTAGAACCAGGAGAACTTTGTGCACAGCAATGACCACAGTGTGCGAAAGTTTTTTCTGGTAGATTGGAACTTTGTAATAATGCAAGAACTTATTAAAAAAAAATCCCAGTGGTGGTTTTCTAAAGCAAAATGCCTTCCACACTCAGAGAAAGAAATATGGAATTCATTCGCAGAATGTAGCAGATCATGTTTGTGTGTGTGTGTTTTTATATATTATATTATGATTTGTTACACGATTTCTTCCATTTATTTTAGGTCGACTATATAGCATGACTATAGTGAAAATGTACTCAACAGGAAAGTATATGTAGAACCTATACAGAATTTCATGCTGTCTTGGGGAGGGAGGGGGGTAGTTGGGGGTAGGTGTGGGGGGGTTAAAATCTTAATTTTATGGTAGTGATTGTAGAACATTAAAAATAATAATAAAATTAAATTTAAAAAACCATTTTTCTCCCCATTGGCTTTTTGGGCCTCTTTTGGCATTTGAGTAAGTTTAATTTTACAGGTGTTAATTTCTTCAGCATTTTTGTGGTGTCCTTTAGCAAGTTATTGACTCACTTTTCTTGATTCTCTTGCATGGCTCTCATTTCTCTTCCCAATTTTTCCTCCGTCTCTCTTACTTGACTTTCAAAATCCTTTTTAAACTCTTCCATGGCCTGAGACCATTACATATTTATTTTGCATATTTGGGATGCAGAAGCCTTAACTTTTAGGCCTTCCTCTGATGATATGCATTGTTTTACCTCATCCAAAAGGAAGATAGAAAATACCTGCTCCTCAAGAAAGTAACCTTCTATTGTCTTATTCTTTTTTCCTTTTTTTGGACATTTTCCCAACCAGTTACCTACCTTTTGAGTTCTTTATCAAGAGGAGGGTATACTCTGGGCAACTATAAGTTCTCAGTTCCTTCAAGATGGCACAATCAAGGGAGAGGGGTTTACTCCTCTCCTGACCTGCACTCTGGTCTGGGAGCAACCACAAGCACTCTTTTCTTCCCGATATCTGCCGGTACAATTCCTTCTCCACAACCACCTGCAGCTCCACCACATCAGCACTCCTCCTCATCCCAGGATGGCACTCAGGGCTGAGATGCAGATCAGCAGCTCAATTCCCCCAGTGTCTTTAGGCCAGGGCTCCAACAATGGAAGCTGCCTCCTCGGGCCAGGGCTACACTGCTGCTTTCCCCTCTCACACATGTGAAAGAGCTTTCTCATTGATCTTTGAAGCAGACTTTGGCTTTTGTGGGTTGAGGAATCTAGGATTTCAAGTTTCTGCTGGTGGTGCCTTGAATCCTGCTCAGGTCCTGTTCCTGCTGCACAGTCAAGGCCAGACTCCACTCTGCTACATGCCCTGTATGATAGACCTTTCTTGTCAACCTTCCTGGCTCTCTTTCACTCTATCGTTTTGTGATTTCTGCTGTTCTAGACTATTTTCCATACATTCTTACTAAATATATTTTCACCTCCATCATGTTGCATTGAAGAATTAAAATGAATGGGAGAAACTATGAGTAAAGCCAAAACAAAACATAAGAGAAAATAGTCTTCTTCATTCTGTGATCCAATTTCTTAGTTCTTTCTCTGCATGTGGCAATCACTTTGCCTCGAGTCCATTGGGAATTTTTTAGGTCCTTGATTTTTGGGAAGGGCTAAGTGTACCAGAAAAATTTCTGACACACTATGCTTATTACTATGTACAAAGTTCTCCTGTTTCTGCTCCTTTCACTCAGTATCAGTTCAAATAAGTCCTTCCAGGCCTCTCTGAAGTATTCCTGGTCATCATTTCTTATAGCACAATAATATTCTGTTACATTCATATACCACAAATTTTACTTGGATTCCAAATTCCAACTACAAGTTTCCTCACTCAGATTGTTTCTCTCTACTCCAAACTGTCCACACACATGGAAACACCTATATACATGATATTCCTTTTTCAGACTTGACATCTACTTTATCATTCTTCTAAACTCTTACAAGACCATGTTTATTCTCCCCTATTCTATAACTCAGTACTCTTTCATATCATCATAATCCCTCTCTTCCTTCACCATAGTTTCTGAAGGAAATGTACCATTTTTCCTTGCTTGAAACTATTCCTTAATCGGATCATTGATGCCATCTCTTTCTAGTGACTACCCTAATCATTACCATTGCCTTCCCCATTTTCAATCATTTTAATCCAATTATTCTTTCTCTAATGCCTAAACCCATTCCCTGATTTCTTCCATCTTTTAAAACAAAATTGTCCCTCAACATTATCATTTCAAATCATCTTGTATCTCTTCTCCCTTTTACGACAAAACTACTATAAAAAGTCTTCTCTACTCATTCTCTTCAATTTCTCACCTTGTACCTTTTTATTAAGTCCTTGCATTCAGGTCCCTTGCCTTTCCACTCTACTGAAACTTTCCCACCAGCTACATTGCTTTGTTTGGGCTACATAAATGGCATGCTTTCCCCAAAATAAGCTTATCCAGAGAAAACTCACCAACTTGGAGACTGATTCAGATTTGATACTCCAAAGTACTCAGAGTAGCTTCTTCTTTCTGGTTTGAGGGTTAAAAGGCAGAGCAAAATCTCTTTCCAAAGTTTCTCTTTTTAGGGAGACTTAGAATTTCCATCCAACATTTATCATTTCTTCCCATCTGCCCTGCTTGGCTTTGCCTCCACAAACATCATGCTTTAATGATGGTATATTTTCTTTGACCCTTCCATGACCCCCACTTCTCAGCTTTTTCTTGTGTATTATCTTCCCTCAGTAGAGTATAAACTCTTTGAGGACAGAGATTTTCTTTTTTTTCCTTATCTGAATGCAGAGAGTTATTAGAGTACATAATATAATTTTTTTTTTGCTTGAATATTGACTAAACTCCATTTTCTAAAGACAGCAAGAAGATTTTTCTTGCTAAACCTACTGGCTTTTTCTCATTCATATTTACCGGATCATTTTTCACTTTTTCACTTTCTGCTAACCTCATTTCCTATACGTAATTCTTTCCTTTGTTTTTTCGTGTCGCTGCACCTTCCTTGTTCTCAGAAGCATTGGAAGGGACCTCAGCCATCATCTATACCTGCCATACAAGAAGGAATCCTGAATTATAACTTACTCAATAACGGTTGTCCAACCTTTGAACATTTCTAAAAAGAGGAACGAATGTACCACCTTTTGACATAGCCGTTTCTACTTATATATGATTCTAATTGTTAAAATCTCCCCCCTTTCTCCTCAACATCAAGTCTAAATTTGTCCCTTTGTAGTCTTGTATGTAGCCTTAGGCTCCCACCTGAGAATTCCTCATTCTTTTGTATACATTCTCATCTAATTTGTACCCTATAATCATAGGTGATTTCCAGGTTCTGTATATAAATTGTATGGATTAATACTTATGTGCCATGTGCTTGCTAAGCCCAAGCAACAAAAATGCAAGCAAAAAGAAAAACAACTGGGCCTTCAAGGCACTAGTATACTAATGAGGGAAGATATTACCTAAAAAGAAACTGGTTGAGGAGAAGGTATTCAGTAAAAGGTCATGGGAGAGAAAGTTC
Source organism: Bettongia penicillata ogilbyi (assembly GCA_023548195.1). NCBI lineage: Eukaryota > Metazoa > Chordata > Mammalia > Diprotodontia > Potoroidae > Bettongia > Bettongia penicillata. The sequence continues at coordinate 3,713,035 of JAJHZJ010000426.1, forward strand.
AGGGAATCAGTGGTATAGCTTGAGAGTAATAAAGACATAGCCTGCTTAGGTGTCTTCTATAAAATGGAAAATCTAGGAGAGATCAGCCAATTTGAGGGAAGAGCTACAGGGGCACAGAATACTTCTGATGTATGAAGTCTAGGGTTGGAGTGAGCTTCCAGGGTAAAGATGAATTATGAAGTCCAGTGATGATGTGAGAAATCACCTTCTCAGCTCCCTATATTTTCTTACTTGGGTCAAGTACAAGCTGATAGAGGACTTTAAATGATAGATTCAGGCCTTAGGACTTAAAAATCATGGAAATATAAAGTTTTCAGGAATCTGAGGTACTATCTGGTCCAGGAGTACAGAATCTGTGGCCTTGAGGTCATATGTGGCCTTCTAGATCCATAAGTGCAGTTTTTTTATTGAATCCAAATTTTACCTGGATTTCAAATTCTAAATCTAAATTTGGATTCAGTTGATTGGATTCAATTAAAAGATTGTACTTTAAGATCTAGAAAGTCACATGTGGTCTCAAGGCCACAGGTTTCCCATTCCTAAAGCCTTAACTGCTCATTTTACAAATGAAGAAACTGAATCCCAAAGAAATTGTAGAATATGCTATAAGAACTAGGACTCAAATCAACATGTTCTTGAGTCCTATTGGAAAAAAAATGAAACATTGTAAAACATGCATAGGTATATACACAGAAATATTTTCTTTCTGTTCTAGGTTTAAATGCATATGGTTCCTGGAATAGGCACTCCTGGTGTGAAATTCTCTCCAGTTGAATAGATGGGCATTTCATTTATTAATTACAATTTTACATGTGTGTCTTGAATCATTTAAATTTCAAATGACTTGTCCTTGGTCACAGAACTAGTATGTATCAACCAGATCTTCTTGGCATCAAAGCTAGACTTCTGTCCATTATAGTATTTTACTTTTTAAAGCATATTGTAATTTCATAATTTTACTTTACATGGTATTTTCACATAGGTAAAGAAATTCAATCTTGCACAAAAGTTCAGATATGTCAAATTTGTGCTTCCCTTTTGTCATTGTACGAAATTCTGATTGCCTCTCCTAGCTCTATTTCTCTGGGCCCAATAAGCTGAATTTCTAAATAGATACTTTTGTAGGGGTGGTTATTCTGGGACCTTTCCCTGGGTTATTGTTGCCATGGTGACCACCTCCTTGATATTCACATGTTCCCCACATCTGTCTCTGTTTTGTTTATGACCATCCTGGAGAAGTGTCCCTGCATGGGGCTGAAAAGAATAGAGAAAGAAAGAGAAACACTCTCCTTTCACTCAAAGACAGCAATGTTTACACAACCCAGATGAAAGCATTCTTCAATACCATTTTTCCCCTTCATATTTAAGCCAAGTCCTGTTCAACAGACTAAGTCATGTGAAGAGTCTACAGAACCAAAAGAAAAGGAACATGAGAGAGAGGTGTAAACTAGCTGGAATATAGGGCTTCCATTTTGTGAGTTCCTGATCTCGAATTTGTGACTCCCTCAGTATGGCTTTAAACAGCACATCTCTTTAATTTAAAAGTTTTCCAGTGCTGTTTCTCTAGAGTCTTTCATGTGAGATTTCTGTTTCATCTGTTTATTTTGTTCAATGAAGATATTTTGTGACATTTCCTGAAGGTTGTAAAAGTCTCAAGGAGGGAACTGAGGAAGTTTTCAGACTTTTCTTCACTTATTGACATGATGCAAATAAAATGTACTTTATATAGTCAAGTGTAGTTTTTGGCTTGTCCTTCATTTTTGAAGAGGATCATGACATCAGGGAGATGATGATATGACTTGCAATTGATGTTGATTTGAGTGAGAGAGGGCTATAGAAGGTCACCAACGTTACTTTCTCCTCCAGCCATCTGGGTCCAGTGTCCCGATATTCATCAAGACAATGGGAGATGGCCCAGGATGAAAAGAGAAACCTTGGCCCTTTTCATGTTCTCACTTTGAGTGAGACAATGCCCATTCAATGAAGAAGTCCCTTTAAGAAGGGAGTCAAGGATTGACTCTTTTAATCCCCGCCAAAATAAATAAATAAATCAAACTTGGAGAAGACCCTTAAGGTTGCCAGCCAAAATGAGAAACAGCTATTATTTATATTCTCTCTGAGCCAGGAAGGCTGAAAAATAACCAATTTAAAAAATTTTGAATCTAAGTCTTGTATTTGAGTTCCACCCAGCCCTGTCATTCAGGTATAAAGCATGTGGATTCAAGATATATTGGTTTTAAAGTATCCCTCTGACACTATCTATGAGATCCTGGACAAATCACTTAATGACTCTGAGCCTCAATTTCCTCATCTACAAAATGAGTTATGTCTGTAGTACTGCCCTCACAGGGTTATGTGAGGTTTAAGTGGAATAAGACACATGTATACTTTTAAATATTTATTGATATTTTATAACTTCATTTTCAAATATATGTTGTCTACCTACAAACTATTCTTTAAATGAGAAATTAAAAAGAAGGCTTAAAAATAAAAGCTATATAGGAAAACTAGCCATCAATCCATTCTGGTGGGATGCACAAACATCTGCTAAGTTCTCATCACTTCTTCAAGAAGAAGGACTTTCATTATATGTGTGTACAATCCAGGTCCTAGTTTTTATTATTTTCCTCACTCTCAAGAATTCCCTCTCACATCTACCTCTCAGAATCCCTGATTTCTTTTAAGACTGACTTCAACTGCTACTTTCTGTGAAAGACCTCTAGAGAAATATTTCAAATGATCCTTGATCATTAAACAATTAGTATTGTTGCAATTGCATATAACATTCTCCAATTTCTGTTCATTTTCCTCTAAGTCATTTTACATGCCTTTTCCTACTTGTCTGAATTCTTCAGATCCTTGTTTCTTATGGCAGTGAAATATTCCATTACATTTTTCTGACTATATTTTAGCTCATCCATACCTAATGAGCATACCCTAATATAAAAAAAACAACCTGTTGCTACAAATGCTTGAAAAAATTGAGAATTTTACAAGATGTCAGTTGCTGTCATTATGACATGATTTTCATTGTCATTGTCATCACCATAGATATGTCATCCTCATCATTAATTGTGAACTTGGATATGTCATTTCACATTTCTGAGACCAGAAGCACCTTGCAACAATGATGTTAGAGTGCTAGAGAATGCGAATGACTTTTTAAAATAATTTTAAAGTTACATATGCATTATGTAATTGTTAAGTGAGGCAGTGGTCAGACTTAGAATCAGGTAGACCTAATTTTGAATTCTAACTCCTGACACTTGGCATCTATATGACTCTGGACAAATCAGTTTCTTCAGCTATGCTATGGTAAAGTTGAATTTGATAGCTTGTAAGGCCCTGACTAGCTCTAAATCTATAGTCCTATGAAATGCTTCACAAACCTTAAATTCTTATATGAGTCCTGACTCATTTTAGTATGGTTTTTAATAACTGATCTATTAATTCTAGCAGTATCCCTAAGTATTAAGCGATATAAACTTAAGATTGTGAGCTCCTTGAAATGAGAGACTATCTTTTACAAGCTTGCTTTGCATTTGCAGCACTTAGCAAGATGCCTGGCACATAGTAGGCACTTAACAAGTGATTGACAATTATTTGATATATTATGTTGATTGATATACAAATAGTTAATTGATAACATGTCAAATTATTAAATCTATATGTTTACACATAAATATATAGTGCATATTTATTACTTACATTTTAAATAAGTTAATATTAAATTCAAATCATATTTTATAATACTCATTTAGACCAATTTGTTTGATGTGGAGAAATCCTTGATTCTAAGGACTGTTCTTCCTATTGTCCCAGGCAGCCACCAGTTAAAAACAAACATGAAAACAAGGATAGATGTTTCAATTTCCTTGTGTCTACTGGGAAATTGACTGCTAATTTGTCAGTATTTCTTTCATACATGCAATAATCCAAAATACCTTAATTTTCATTTAGTCTTGAGTCAGAGGTTTGCATTTCCTTTGGAGGATTCTTTATTTCTTTGGCTAGTGCTCCCCCTCCCCATTCCCCTTCCCCTCACCTCCGCTTCTTCCCACCTGCTCCCACTACACACACAGAAAACCACTACTTGTCACCATCCTATATTTTGATATCAACTCCTCTTGCAAAAGAAAAAAAAAGAATAGTTTCAAATATTTAAGGGAAAAAGTTTTATTGAATTACATATTAAAAAAAAACATTAAATAGAATCTTCAGCAAAACAAACAGCTCCACTGATTAACCTTTTCTCCCAAAGATTTTCACATATTCTTAAAGTCACAGTCCTGACAAGGCAGACTCCTCTTCCTGCTGCTCCCAGCATGTTTCTCCAGATGTGGCTCATTTATTCTCTCCAGGTGATGAATCTCAGGGGCTAAGTGTCATTAGTCCAAGACAAGACCAAAATTATCTTCTAAGACATTTATAAATCTCTGTCTCTATTATAACCCAGGTTTTACCAGGACAAAGTCATTCCACATTTTTTTTTCCTTCTCTGTCAGTAACAAAGCTCAGTTTAGTTAAAGCCCCCTAGTCCTGTAATTCTAGTTAAGAGGCTGCCTCTGCTTCACCCTTCAAGATCACATCAGCCCTAGAATTCATGCCCTGTCAATATCCACTGTCCCTGGGAACCCATCCTTCTCCCTCTGTCAGAAGAGTAGAGGACACCTACCCGAAGATCCATGTAGGGAGGGGATCCAGACTTCTTCATCATGTCTCTCAGCTGGTATCTTCCTTCTTCCTGTTTTTCATCCCCCTTTTGTGTATACTCTTCCCCATTTGGGGATAGAAATTCACTGAGGGTAAGGACTGTCTTGAGCTTTCTTTGTACCACCAGAGTTTAGCACAGTGCCTGGAAGATAGTCGGCATTTAATAAATGTTTATTGACAATGAAAAGTATAATTTCTAATATTTTCTTTTCTTATTCTAAAAGACATGGGAGGCAGCCCCCATTTCCTAAATGGAGCACTAATAGCTTGTTTTATTTAGTTTTTTAGTCATTTCAGTTGCATCCAATTCTTTGTGATCCCTCCTGATGTTTTCTTGTCAAAGATACCGGAATGGTTTTCCATTTCCTTCTCCAGCTCATTTTACAGATGAAGAAACTGAGGCAAACAAGGTTAAATGACTTGTCCAGAATAACACAGATAATAAGCATATGAGGCCAGATCTGAACTCAGGAAGATAAGTCTTCCTGAGTTTAGGCCTGGCACTCAGTCCAATGTGCCCACCTAGCTGTCCCTAATAATTTTTTTGGGGGGGAGAATAAAGTGAAACAAAATCTCCCTACAGAATAATTTTCAGAAAACTGAGTCTTCCTCAGATAAATGGGTGGGACTGCTCTAAGGCAGGGAAGGGGAAGCTGTGCATTCCCAAATTTCCACTGTTTGCATTCACAAAAGAGATACAATTTATTTTTAGAAGCAAAGAAAGGCAAACGTTCAGCACTGAATACAGTTATATGGAATAAAATTAGTGAATTACTGGGATTACAAAGGGAGATTTTTTTTTTCCTAACAACAAAATGGCCAAGACATGTTGACTGACTTCATAATGGTGATGATGATAATAGCCAGCATTTATACAGCACTATAAATTCTACAAAGTACTTTACAAATGTTATCTTACGTGAGCCTCATAAAAATCCTGCAAAGTACAAGCTTTATTCCCATTTGACAGACGAGGATAAATGTGATGTTTGTTGTTTTACATCAGTTACTAACAATAGTTCGGAAAAAAACTGAAACCCATGCATGTGGATTATGTCTTGCCATGTGCCCTGCTGCTGCCTCCAAGCTTTTCTTCTGAAATAGCACCCTCTGGACTTGACCTCCATAAACCCTGTCACCAGTCCTTGGCATTAATCCACTATGGTGTGTGGGAAAGATCTCTCTCAATTGGTAAGTAAACAAGCTAATGAGTGAGTAAATGCAAGCTGATCTTTGTTTTCAGTCGTTTTTCAGTTTTCTGACTCTTCATGACCTCATTTAGGGTTTTCTTAGCAGAGATACTGATGTTGTTTATCATTTTCTTTTCTGACTTATTTTACAGATGAGGAAACTGAAGCCAAATAGGGTTAAGTGACTTACTCAGGGCCACACAGCTAATAAGTATCTGAGGCTAAATTTGAATTGAGATTCTCCTGAATCCAGGCCTGGCGCTCTATCCACTGTACCACCTTGCTGCCCAAAGTATACCTAGCTAATTTTATGTAAACTTGCTTCATGTCTTATCTTTCTATCCATCCCAGCCATTTTGCTATTTGGCCTGTAACCACATAGGTGCCACTTCTTTTCTCCCATACTTCCTACTCTGAAAACAATAGCCAAATTAAAGCTTCTATTGCTTCTGGAAAGGGCAAATCAATCAACTGCTACCACTGGATGTCAAGTGCTTCTACTAGCTACCATAACCCTCTATTAACTATCTCTTCCTTTTAGATTATGTTCCTTGAGAGCAGAGACTGTCTCATTTTTGTAAGTGCCTTCCTATGGCTTACTACAATTCCTGGCATATCATAAGTATTCAATAAATGATTTTCCATTTCATTATATTCATTCACCCATCCAATCCTTCATTCATCACTTCATATTCATCTTCCAGATTCTGAACATGATCCTGTATAAAAGTCCTTCTCTAATTCTGTATTATGGCATGAAATACCTTGAGTTTTTAAAACGTATGCCAGTCGAGCATAAAGTCTGTCAGTTTTTCACAAATTGAAAACATTGTGTATGAGTTTCTCAATAAAGTATGTGTCTGCTAGCTGATCAGCCCAGTGATGTACATAAGGACTTATTATGTGAAAGATGGCCACTGGTTGATGTATTATTGTGTATTACAGGGCACTGGACCCAGATGTCTCTGGAGGAGAAAGCGAGGCTGGTGGCCTTGCAGAGCCCTCCCTCACTCAAATCAAAGTCAAGTGCCAGTTATATCATCATCTTGATGTTATGGTCCTCTTTGAGAATAAAGGGCAAACACAATTTGTAATGAGTAACCTCTTCCCTCTCTCCCCCCTTCGCCTCCCCTCCCCTCTCCTCCTCCCTCTTCTCAGTCCTGAGTACTTTATGCAGGAGAAGGCATCCTTCCATGGCCAAAAACTACTTTTTTTTCCTTCATGTTTCCTGGCCAGATTTATTTCTCAAAGACCAAACTTTGAGTCCAATTCACTCTGGAGCCAGTAGATTGGACAACACTTCCTGCCCACCTAGCACAGAGTGAATGTAAATACTAAAAAATAACTGTTTCTCTTTCACACAGGAACCCCGAGGGTATTCCTCTCCCAGTTTTATTTTTTAAAGGGGCCATCCCTTCAGAAACTACTTAAAGAAGCCTATTCATGAATGGGCGTATCTCACTCAAAGTGAGAATATAATACGACCTTAGCCTAAAATGGCAAGAAAATTACATTGCACCCTGGACCATCTCCAGTCATCCTGATGAATATCAGGACACTGGACCCAGATGACTCTGGAGGAGAAAGTGAGGCTGGTGACTTTAGACAGCCCTCCCTCACTCAAATCAAAGTCAACTGTAAGTCATGTCATCATCTTGATATCCCGGTCCTCTTTGAAAACGAATAACAAATGCAACAATAACAAAACTATTATTAAATATTATGCTACAACGATGAATAAACAAAAAAATTCAAATTGCATCCATTCTTTTGCAGTGCCTTTCAACTTCTGCAATGATAAGAAAGATGGAAAAGGAAACAGGGAATTCCAAGTAACAAAATTCCTAGACTAATAACAAACATTAATTTCACTGTTAGCATTATTAACAATATTTATCTATTTCTATTAATTAAGTACTTGGGACACTATCAATTGGATCATGTCCCATCTATCATGGCCCATTCATTATGAATGAATTGAGAAAACATAAAGGAAGTGAAACTGAATGGAAGGATGGCTCATGGTTTTGCTTCAGAGAAATTAATAGATGAAATGTTCCAATTCCATCCACTGTAAATCCAAAGGGAAGAAAAATAATTTTGGGGAATCCTTGCTTGTCTAGCCTAACAATGTTCACTTTGATCTTTTATATATTGACTGACATGAAAAGTATTGTGTCTTTTATGTCAACATCCAAGATCAAACACACAAACACACATGCAAATGCTACATGGCAGCAACAGAATGAGAAGCCTCACTGGTTTCTGAAGCAGTAAAAATGAGTATCACACAGAGGACTACATGGCAGCATATAAAAGTTGTGAGTAGACTTTAACATACAATCAATGAGGACCTCTGGAGAACTATAGGAATCAAAAATATGTCCTAAGAAAATTATATAATCTCAGCTAGGTCACTTAACATTTCTCAACTTCATTTTCCTTACAAAAAGAGGATGCTCAAAGAAATCTTGAAGGTCCTTCTCAGCATTAAATTTATGGTTCTGTGATCCAAACTAAATTGTTTTGTACTTTTAACTTAATAAATTCTTTTTAAAGTTAGCCCCAAGTGATGATGAAAGTTGTGTTAAAATATGGTTCAGTTCTAAGAAATTTTTTAAAAAGTTAAATATTTGTTTACGTGATTCAGGAACATCATTAAGGAGAGGGTTCTCGAAAATTCTGGGCATGTTGTTAAAAATAAAGTTCAGTGTACTTTAACAGACATGAAATAGTTGATTACAGAGGTTGGAGTCACTTGAAATTTAGCTGTATTCATGAAGTCAAATTGTAGGATGGCAAAAGCAAAACTCAAAATAAATACTGACCTACAAATAAGGATGAAGATGAGAAGGTAATAGATATAAATACCATCGTTCCAACTCAAACTTTAAAAAAGAAATCTATGCATAACCTTCCTCCACCTTCCCCACCACAAAAAATATATATAATCAACATAACCTTTAAAAGACTACACATTAATTGACTCTGACCATCAGTATTGCATGGTGTATAAACAAAGCAAAACAGTCACCACAAGGAGGAGTATGAAAGACATCAGAAACTATGTCAGAGATCTTGTCTATTAAGTGGAGAGACACAGTAGCCAGTGAAAATGCCAGTTTAATTATGAAGCATCCTCTATAAAGCATTTCAAGGTTGACAAGAAATTATGAGCAGCATTTCCTTGCAAAACAATGTGAAAGAAGTTGAGCAGAAAATTATTGCACATAATTGGGTATTGGAGCTGAGTTGAGGCATGTGGAAAGAATTTATATATAAAGTAAATCAGTTGATAAATCAATGATATTTATTAGGCACCTGCCATGTGCTAGGTACTGCGTGAAAAACTAAGAATACAAATATAAATATGAAATAGTTCCTGCTCTCAAGAAATTTTATATTCTAGATAGACAGATAGACAAACAGATAGATGATAGATAGATAGATAGATAGATAGATAGATAGATAGATAGATAGATGGATAGATAGGTAGATAGATGATTAGTAAGAAATAGGAAGGCAGGCAGGCAGGCAGGAAGGAAGGAAGGAAGGAAGGAAGGAAGGAAGGAAGGAAGGAAGGAAGGAAGGACGGACAATTATAGAGTATATAGAAAATTAACTTGAAGGAGCTTTAAGAAGGAGTCACATATTTGCCAAGGAAATCACAAAAGACAAAGAAATACAAAATTGAATATATCTGGATATCTTTCTTTTTTTATAGCAGTACAAGTGTGCTGGCAATGAGTATAGGGTCACTGTATTAGAACTCTACATTGGTACATAATATGCCCTGTTACATAAAATAAAATCAGTAAGATTATACAGATCTAATTAATGGCAACTAATAGTCAATAGAAGACCTGGGTTCTGATCCCAGCTATACTAGAAATTCCTTTTTGCTATCTTGGGCAAATCACATAGTTACTCTGGAACTCAACTATCATCATTCTTAAATTCAGTTACTTCAAAATATCCAACCTAGACTGACAGCGGACAGCCTCTGACAGCTGACTATCACTATAGCCAGGAGATTTTACTGTTTTGTTTTTTGTTTTTATTTGTAAACAGAATACAGAAAAAAATGTGAAGGCAAGTACCTTCCCTCCCTCCCCCCACACCCCCAAACATACTATTCTTCTGTGAAGCAAGAGACTGCAGCAGCAAATGTTACGTGCACAATAAAAACTCTTGAAAATGGAATCAAGAGACCTGGCTACTTGTGATCCATGACAACTCAACTCAACATTTCTAAAGCTTATTTCTCTTATGTACAAAATGATCAGTTGGGACTAGATAATTCCCAAATTCTCTTCCAGCTCTTAATCCTGTGATGCAACGCTGTAAAAAAAAATTGTAGCACCTGTATATTCATTCTCATGGTAAAGTCACTGGTTATGATCTTTTTTATTCCTTTAGGAGGTCATAGTCACTTATTTATTTTTAAAATTAATTCCAGAAACCTTCAAATCTTCAAAATCATGTTTCCAAGCATCAGTTTAGGATAATAAAATCATATATTTAGAGCTAGAAGGGACTTGTTGTTGGTAAGGAAAATGAAGTTGAGAAAAGTTAAGTGACCTATCCTATATCATGCAATTTTCTTAGAACATTTATTTTTATTCCTATAGTTCTCCAAAGGTCCTCATTGGTTACATGCTGAAGTCTACTCACATTTGTCACATACTGCTGTATGGCCCTCTGTGTGATATTCATCTTTACAGATTCACTCTGTTTTGTATCTCTCCCATTCTTCTGGGGATCTTTCTGACAGCGAGCAATTCTTGGTATATTTAGCAAGATGTTTTTGGGAGCACAGTTCCTGAAATACCAAGAAGACTACCTGGGCAATGAGCCAAGGAAAAAGGGTCACTTAGGGGGCAGGGAGGTATTGAATGTATTTTCTATGAAAACAGTGACAAAAGAAGCTAGGACATCTGAGATGACATCCCTTTTCCTCTGGGACTTTACTATTTGCGGAGTGTTTAAAAGTTCTTTTTTCATCAAGATCTCAAGGTACACCAAATTTTCCTTTTCTTGCTAGAGTTAGAAGATAAAACACAGAAGAGAGTTGAGAGAGTTGAAATCAGATGTTATCCAGGATTTCTGGGCTACTTTTATTCAATTTCAATGTTTTACCTTAACTTAGATGCCAATTCACTGGGCTTTCTTGGGACAGGCAGAAAATGGAAAATAAACTGGGGTCCAGTGGGTTGGGGCAGTGAGCTAAGTGATTTATTACTTATTGTTAGAGTATTTAAACACCTAGAAAAGAACCCAAAACTAACAGAATTTAGAGAGTTTGGGGAAGCTTGGAAGGCTTCTACTATCCACACTTGTAATGTTAGTAAACTTACTAGTGCTCAAGACTATGGTTGGCTAGACTTTTTCATATGCAGAGCAGAGTGTACTGCAGCACCTTGAGATTAAAACACCACATACTCCCTTGCCTGTATAGAAGAGCCCAAGTAACTACCTCCAGAAATGTCCCACAGCACCAACAGAAGGAACACTGCACTGTGAAAGGAGTGGAGGTGAGTGGGAAATGTTCCATTCATGAATTGCTAGATTCTAGAACAGAGGTTAGGACTGTAAGAGACCTTAGAAGAGATACCCTTGCTATGAGGTTTATGTACTTCTTAAAAAAGAAAGGATATTTTGGTCATAGTATTTCAATATATTTTGCTTTGTAAACCTGTAAATTATTAGAAGGAATAAACCATATTCACACCTATACAAGGAGTCAAGTAGCCCAGATGAAGGAGGAATAGGTTGGAGCATGGTAGATGGGGAAGAATCTACTTATTCTTAATCCAGTGCTTTATAGATAGATGCATAATGTGTTAAATGTTGAATAAATTCAGAATGAATGAATGAAAATGAAATGTATATAGCAAGCTAATTGAGAGCAAAGCAGTTTTTTTTTTTACTCTTTGCCTTTTATCTGTGTGTTTGTTCTTCACTGCAGAAGAAGACCATGCCATCAAAGAAATAATGACATGATTTGCGACTTCGTTTTTGAGTGAGTGTGGGCTGTGCAGGTCATTAGCCTCACTTCTCCTCCAGAGCCATCTGATTCCAGTGACCAGATATTCATCAGGCTGACTGGAGAAGACCCAGGATGAGGCAATTGGGGTTAAGTGACTTGCTCAAGGTCACACAACTAGTGAGTGTCAAATGTCTGGGGTGAGATTTGAACTCAGGTCCTCCTGACTCCTGCACTGATCCACTCCACCACCTAGCTGCCCTTGTATTTTTATCTACAGCACCTATGAAAGAGCTTTATATATAGGAGATATTTGTTGGAAGTGAATTGGACTTAAAAACTAGAATGGAACTAGGGTACCATTTTGTGCAACTTCTTTTATGTAGAAGAAACAACCACTGACACATTATTTTACCTGTCTGAGTTAGTTTCTCCATCTATATAGTAGTGATGTAGTAATAGTCATATCTAATCCAGAGGGTTGTTGTTAAGATCAAGTGAAACAAAATATAGAAAATGTACTTTGCAACAATATTTGCATATTTGTATATAAATGAAAGATATCACCATCATTAGGACAACCAGGTAGTACAGTGGATACAGTGCTGTGCCCAGAGTCAGGAAGACATCTTCCTCAATCCAAATCTTACTAAATCAAATCAAACCAAATCAGACACTTACTAGCTATGTGACTCGGGGCAAGTCATTTAACCTTATTTGCCTAAGTTTCCTCATGTGCTAGAGAAGAAAATGGAAAACCACTCCATTTTTTTTCCATGAAAACCCAAAATGCTGCCACAGAGTCAGCCACAACTGACAAATAACTGATTAATTATCATCATCATCATCCTCATCATCATTATCATCATCATTACCTATCTTTCACAGCTGATGGAGAAAATGGGAAATGTGAGATCTGCTCCATTCTTGTTATTCTCCCAGACAAAGATTTCAGAATTTATGTGTTCCCCTAATTTGGAGCTCAGAATCTTGTCATGCTAGATATCTTTCTTTCATCACTAGAGAATGGCATTAGTACCTTTTCCACATTCCCATTCAGATCCTGATAAAGTGAAGTTCACCATGTTGACATTTCCAGCACTCATCTCCCTTTTTTGATTCCTTCCTTTCTCCTGTTCAAAACACTACAAACTTGTGAAAAAAGGTGGGAAGCCTTTGTAAAACAGAAAAGGGTTAAAGTCTTAGTTTGTAAGTTCATTAGGAGTGGGAAGCCCTTCTCAGACTGTAAGAGCCATTTGAAGAAGGATATATCCTCCATAGAAGACTTTAATGAGCATTGAAATTATCACCAAATGAATCTGATCTGAAGACAATGACCGTTATAAGGCTGAAGAAGGATACAAGCCTTCCTTATTCTCATGATAGCCTTCTATTTGCACAATCTGGTATCCGCGGATGACTGAGATGTGGCAAAAAAAGAATTCTCTTGATGGAAAAGATAGCAAGGATTGATTTTTTTTAATTTGTTAAGCAAAAAAGGTGATGTGAAAAGTACAACTTTAATACCACTCTGTCTCCTTGTGAAATAAAACTTCTATGCCAAACAGTGTATCTATTTGGTAAAATCCAGTTTTGCAAAGCTATTAGCCCTTTAAAATGACAAAGCTGGCAGAGTTGGCAATCTTTCTCAAGTATTCAGAGTGAATATGAATATATCTTAAGTGTAGTTAGTAGATAATATTTTTCATAATTCTGACTTTATTCTTTCCCAGGCCTCACTGTAGTTTTTGACTCATTATAACTTAGAATTGGTAGGTATCCCAGAGTTTTTGTTTGTTAATAGAATGTAAGTGCTATGATCCTGTGGTGAGGAACTTGTGACCCTGAGGTCATATGTGGCCTTTTAGGTACTTGGGTGTGATCTTTTCACTGAGTGCAAGTTTTACAGAACAAATCCTTTAATTAAGGAGATTTACTCTGTGAAGTTTGGATTCAGTCAAAGGGCTACAATTGCTGACCTAGAGTGCCACAAGTGGCCTTAAGGCCCCAGGTTCCCCATCCTAGACATGATGCCTTCCTTTCTCCCCCCACCCCTCACACTTTAAAGATAAGAAAACTGATCTGTAAGGAAAAATAATGTACACAAAGTCAAACGTAGTAAGGACACAACTCAGATTCAAACTCATTTCTTCTAATGTGTTGTTTGCTGTTGTTATAGTTGTAAGAATTTTCTAAACACACCTAAAATATTATGTGAAGCAGCATTTACCTATATCATGCCCATCTTACTATCTAAGAATGAGGCCCTGATGATTTATCCCAGAATAAAGAGGTCCAATCCCTGAATGAGTTTTCACTTTGAATGGGACTTTTCTTCTGACTTGACTCTCTATTCCCACCCCACTGTGATAATTTACAACATAGTAAAATAGGAAGAAATACTTGAAATAAGGGCAGCACAGAATCTCAGTCATAAGGGACTACAGAAGTAACACAGTGGCAAAGAATGTTTGGTCTAAATCACAACTTTTCAAAGTGGGAGACTGCTGGAATGATCTATATCGGGAGGAGGTGTAGTAGCCTCAAGTGAAATTGGGGGGCATTGAACAAGTGGGGATGGTGAGAGCACAAGGAAAGAAGATAAGAAAATTTTGAAGAACCATTTGTAAATTCTTCATTTGTTATATAACAGAGATAAAGTCATCGTAATTATATTATTTTCCAAATGAAAGCACAAAGTGCAAGGTGTAACTGATCAGTGGTCAAGTACACCATCAGGAATTATCAAGCAAGTATTGGCAGGTAAGCATGTGGTATATTGTTGGGACCTTCAGCATGCCTTGACAGGAATATGTGTATGTGTAATGACTTGTTTACAATGTAATACTATACAGTTACTTGACGCAATATTTCATCATCAAAATTTCAATACAGGGGGAAAAAACCTCCATCTCTTTGAAATGAGGGGTATGCGCTAGATGAGTTCTGAGATAACTTCAACCCTCAAATGAGCAAGAATTCTTTTTTCATCACATCCAAAAACTGGTAATCCAATTTTTACCTGGAGATTTCAGTGATGGAGAATACAACTAGCCCTAATAAAACTCACTGCACATTTGGTTAGCATAAGCTTTCTTTTATGTAAGACTTGAAATATTAAAGATGAAATTTCTACCTTTTGTTATTTCTATCCCTAGGCTACAGCTTTTGGAAACTGAGGTACTTAGAACTGAATTGCAGCTGTGGTCTGAGTGCTATGAAATTGTTTGCTTCTTACTCTTGGAAATTGTTTTTCTTTTTTAATGAGGGATTAGTTTTTGAGTCTATCATATTATACTTAGCATTTTGTTGCTGAGTGAATAACTTTATGTAGATTACTTAATCTTTATTTCTCCCTATAAAAGGCAGTGCAGATATCTGTACCAACTCACATGATAGAATAAAATGCAATATAAAGTATAAAGCTTCAATCAGTAATAATCAATCAATAGTCATATAACTAATCATCTTCTATGTACCAGGCACTCTGCAAAGCATGAGTGAATGCAAAAAGAGGCAAAAAACAGTTCCTTTCATCGAGGTGTTTATAATCTAATGGAGTGAAAATACAAACAAATATGTATGAAGTAGACTGTATTCAGCATGTATAGAAAATAATTAATAGAGGGGAGACACTGAAATTAAAAGAGGCTGGGAAAGGCTTCCCATAGAAGATGGAATTTTGTTTGTAACTTGAACTCAATGAGCTCAGTAGTGAAAATGGAGGGGGGGAAGCATTCGAGGTACAGGGGATAGCCAGAAAGAATGCCTGAAGCTGAGAGATTGAGTGCCTTATTCATAGAATAGACAAGAGGTTAGTGTTACTAGATTAAATAGTATACTTTGGAGGGTAAGTCATAAAAAGACTGAAAAGGTAGGAGTGGGAAAGGTTATGAAGGGATTTGGATACCAAACAGGATTTTATATTTGATCTTGGAAGCAATAAGGAGTCACTGGAATTTATTAAGTTGGGGGTGGGAGGTGGGGCCTTTGATCAGACCCGTGCTTTAGGAAAATAACTTAGGTGCCTGAATGGAGGATGGATAGGGATAGGGAGAGACTTGAGGCAGGCAAATCCAGGAACAAGATATTACAATAATTCAGGCATGAGGTGATAAGGGTCTACATCAGAATAGATGTAGTATCATATGAGAGAAGGAAGAGTATTTGACAGATGCTGCAAATGTAAATTCATAGACTTTGACAACAGCTGGATGGGGGAAGTGATGAGAAACATAAGGAATTCTAGATGATGCTTAGGTTATGAGTCTGATTGACTAGAAAAATGGCACCCTCTTAGTAATAGACAACATAGAAGGAGCATAGGGCTTAGTGGGAAAAATAATTCCTGTTTTGAATATATTGAGTTTAAGATATCTACTGGACATCAATTTGAGATATCTGAATGATAGCTGGAGTTGTGAGATTGGAGGTCAGGAGAGAGGCTGGGGGCAGCGAAGGTAGACTTAAGAATCTTCAGGATGGAGATGGTAATAAATCCATGAGAGCTGATGAAATCACCACATGATATAGAATAGAGAGAGAATGCCCAGGAGAGAAACCTGAGGGATATCTAAGGTTAGAAGACACAATCTTCATGATCCAGGAAAGGAGATGGAGAAGAAGCAGTCATATAGGTGCAACGAAAACCAGGAGAAAGTGTTGTCCCAAAAACCTAGAGACAGGAGAGTTACAAGGAGGAGACAATGAGCACAAGTATCAAAGGCTACAGAGAGGTCAAGGACATTGAGGATTGAGAAAAGGCCACTGAATTGGCTTTTTTATCGTTTCTATTGTTGCTGAATTCAAGAAGACTTGGCTTCAAATCCTACATCTGACCCTTACCATATGAGCATGGGCAAGTCAAATTACTCCTCATTGTTACTCCAAGAAATATCTATGATTCTAAGTTGTAGAAAATTTGCCACACTTTAAAAATGGAGATAATTGCCTCACAGATTTATCGGTGAAATGCCAGAGTATCAATGAAGAATAGACAGATTTGATGAGTGATCTTCTTTGCAAAACCATATTTTTGCCACTACATTGACTTAAAAAGCAAGATTATACAGACTTTCACTATTCTTATTTTTGTGATACTTATTTTAAAGCCTTTGCAATAGCAAAGCTAAATGATGGCATAAAGACTCCCTTTCAACCAAGTGTCTCCCATCCATATATTCATATTGACTAAGAATCCTTAAAAGACATAAGAAGTGTGATAACCTCATAAGCTGATCTTTTGACCATAAATAGCAAGTATGACCTAAACCAAGGACAAGTATGCTTGACAACTCTAAATCACTGCTTCTTTACAAAGGCTCATTAGAGAGGAAGCATGGGAAGGAGAGTACAGAAAACAGATAGGTACCTGATAGTCTTCTGTTTGTGGGTGACACTAGGCTTAATGTATCAAGTCATTGAGATGTAAAATTATTCAAAATAACTTGGATTAACCATCCAGACAAGAAACAGCAGCAACAATGTGAAAATCGTCTTTTTCTACATTCTGGCATTTAGTTGTCTTAAAGACCATAAAAGTTGTCTATCAATAGCTAGGCATATATATGAATAGGTGATACGTACCTATTTAGATAGATAGATAAATAGATAGATTAGCTAGAGATAGGTAGACTGACAGACAGGTTAGAAATATCCTGGCAGATATTTACCTGACTTTCTAGTGAAAAATGTATGCATAACATACTTTTAAGTCTAATCAACATTTTTTTTAACCATCTCTCCATTGTTTTCTTAAATGTAGGCAATAAGACATTAATTAAGCCCCGATTTGTAGTTTATTTCTGAGGTGTAAATGCTCACACTGAAAAATTTACAACTGGCTCTCACAAGTTGCTACAAGTAGATTCCAGGATCCCCCTTTTCAGGAAACATGATCAAAAAGAGTGGAATGGATTGCCTATGGGAAATCTCAAATGTTTTTTACAATTTGAAATGTCTCCCAGATGCAAAGGCCCATCTTTTAAAATAAAAGTATTCTACCAATGTTATTGTATGGCTATGCTCACTACAACCTCTGAAGAACTAAAAATGAATATAACACAGATATCAATAGAAATTCATCTAAGGTATGAGCAGTATGTCACATCACAATAAAGAAGTCACTTCGATGAAAAAATGAAGTAAATGATGTCATCAAGGAAATGAAAAATTGAAAAAGAGTGAATTTTATGGTCAAAGCAAGAGACAGCATGAGGAGAGCCTACATTTCACTTATTTCCTCATAATTTCTGGAAAAAGTGAATAAGGTTTCCAACATATTTTGGCGAACTTTCTTTACGAACCCTGCCCTCAAGGTGAACCATCAGAAAGGCCCTTATTGATGAGGGCTTGTTTAGGCTTTTAATTACAATTATTACTTGACTGCTCTTTCTTATTTCTATTCCTCTAGGATCAGGATATGATTAAAAACCATAGAATATTGCATTTTCCAAAGAATCACATTTGTCAGTGATTCAAAGAGCAACAGAGTGGCATATATTGGATGAAAACAGGTTGTAGCATATTACCAATGATGATTTGCAAGCAAGAAAACAAATAATGCCTTGGAAAGGTACACTTAAACAAGATATATGAGTCAGGTAGTAAGATTAAGGGATGGCAGGTGGACAACAAAAATAACAATGGCTTGTCTTGAATATTAAAATACCTAGAGGAAGACCTCCAAATCATTGTGCAGAGGAATTATGAGAGGATATAGACAAACATTGCAATATTTAGAATGTGTAAACAGGCTGTGATCTATTTTATTGGATACTCAAATAAATCAAAATATTTTCTAACTTTGTTCCCTCATACTTAGTTTTAAAAACTCCCACAGTGGGTTCTGGAAACATTATAGTTTTTATCTTTATAGTACCTAGATCTCACTATATTCACTTTCACAAAGTAGTTTTAGTTTCCTACTTGCTTACAAGTAAAAATGGATAATAGAAGATTTATCAATCATGATCATATTCCCTCAGTTTCCAACAATAATGACGTTTATTGTACTATAGATACTCTAGCCAATTCAGGATGTTGTCACTGTTGACTATCATAGGGCTAATCAGTATCATTTATCACTTTTAAATACCTATGATCTTTCAGTGTAAATCTCTTTATTGTTTATACAAAGACATCATGAGTGACTTTGTCAGATTCCTTGATAAAATCTGAATATTATATACATTTGGTATTCTGACAATTGATTGATCTAGTTATCATGTCAGAAAATGAAATGAACTTAAACAACCTGCTTCATTCTGAATGAATCTATAATGGTTTCCAGTGGTCACTGTTGTACTAGTAAAGTATTCACAAATCATCTTTTAAATAATATATTCCATGTAAAGATCTAAGATAACTCCAAAAGATTCATGATGGAAAATTCTATCCATATCCAGAAAAAAAAGATCTATGGGGTCCAAATGAAGATTGAAGCACACTATTTCCTCTCTGTTTTTTTTCCCCTCTTCTTTTTCAGTTTCTTCCATTCATTCTAATTCTTCTTTACATGTCACACACCATCTTGGGGTGTGGGAGGGGAGAAATGGGGAGAAAATTTGGAACTCACAATCTTATGGAAGTGAATGGTGAAAACTAAAAATTAATGAATTAATTTCAGAAAATAAATAATATATTCCATGTTTTCATAGGAACCTAAGTGGTTTATTGAACTACATTTTGAAGAATTACCATTAATTTTAAATATCTTGACAAGAATTAATGCTTAGGATCTAAGCCTCCAGCCAGAAATTTTCAAGGATCATATGATCATGATAGATGTAGAACCTAAACCTTAGAGAGTATATAATACAATCTAGTGCATTTTACACATAAGAAATATTATGCCCTAGCATGCATCAACTTGACCAAGCTTATAGAGGCACTGAACGTTCAAGATGGTATTTGAACCCAAGTATTCTGACTCTAGAGCACATACCATTTCTGAGGCACCCCATATGCGATATAATGGAAAGAGTCAGTAGGGGCGTGAACCAAACACTCTCTGATTTTATGGTGACATATCATTTTTGTTCAAAGAATTGTTCAATCTGTAGCAAACCATTTGCCATCTTATTTACTATAACACAGAGTCTTGGTAAAAATACTGAAGGGAGATGAGGACAAGGAGATGATTCTATTCAACACAATTTGTCAGTAACTATTAGGTAGAAGTCATCTTAAATTGGGAATACAAAGGTCAAATAATCTCTGGCTTCAAGGAGGTAACTTTTTACTCTGACTACAATATGCACACAGATAAATAAATAAAAGGCAATGTAGTACAGCAAAGAGCAAAACTACTTAGGGGAGGGGCTATTGGGAAAGACTACTCCCAATAGGTGAACCTTAGATGACTTTAAAGTAACCCTGTGATGCTAAAAGGTGGAGGTGAGGAGAGAGTGCATTCTAGGCATGAGAAATAGGCACAATCTGCATAAATTCAAAGAGACAACAGGTGGCACTGCCAGGTTGAGAGACATCTAGGAGGCTAGTTTGACTGTAATGTAACTTGCGAAGAAGAGTAATGTGAATTAAGTCTAGAAAGATAGGTTGACAGCAGGATGTAGCAGACATTAAACCACATGCTGAATAATTTATATTTTAGAGTACAAAAAGTATAGAGACACTAAAGATTCCTGTGAAAAGAAAGAGAAATAGAGAGAGGGAGAGACAGAGAGAATGACTAAAGAGTCCAATGTGAAGATTCAGAGAACTAAACAACCAAGTCATATTATAAAAGTTGCATAGAGATGACCAAATCAAGGGCCGATAATAAGGGTAAAAATAAAAAAGAATGCAATGCTTCAAAGAGAATAATGCTCTTAGTCCTTTTTCAGAGAAAGAGTTGGTGGACATTACTGCTGAGTCATCTTTAGACACATTTGATAGAATGGGAGAAATTATAGTTTTGGAAATGAGTAAAAGGTTTTTTTTTTTTGTTTTGTTTTGTTTTTGTTTTACATTTTATGATTTAATTAATTAAACAATTCCCTAGTAAAGAAAACGGTAACATAAGGCATTATGGAGCCAGGAAAATGTTCTGGCTACCCAATACAGAAATCTTATATACATTTTGCCATGAGAAAGGAGTTCTCTTAGATAAACACATTGTAAACAAAGTGGTGTCAATTGGTTTTTATGACCCCACGCTATGGGCATCTTCTTTCTGGAGCATGCCTTTGTGATTTAAGATAAGGAAAAACCAAAGTCCCATCACCCAGACATCCTGTCCCACATAGGCCTTTGAAGTTGTTTATTTGCAACCCAAGGTGTCTGTGTTTTTCTCTTATCACTAGGATGCTAGAAGAAGGGTCTGATAAGGAAGTTCCATTTGCTTGACATCAAAAGGCATCCTCTAAACAAAGGAGACTATTAGGTCCAGGCTCTTCTTAATTCAAACTTTGGCCCTTATTAAAGTCTAAAATTTATATTAAATATTATCATTCCCTCCTTTTGGTCAAAGGCAAGCTGAAGGCTTCGCCTGTAGACCAACAAAGAGGAAAAACTAAATCTTCATGTAGGTCTTGGGAAAGCTGTCTCTGTCTGATGTCATCTTTTTCAGGCCCTTTCAATCTTACAGGGCATGGTCCACTCAGGAGCAGGGGCAAGGGAAGTGACAGATGGATCCAAGAGTCTATACAGAAAACCTGACAGGGTCTCCCAGAAAACATATGATTTGATAGTTGACATGAAACAATACAATATAGTTAACATAGCTAAAGGCACTTAGCAATAGTTCAGTTTCCCAGCCACACAGGGCTAGGCTCAAACAACACAATGAAGTTTTTTTACAGTTCACAAATTGTATTTTTTCATTAAGTCAGGTACAGATTAAAACTTAGATGGCTCACAATAGACTAGTTTTGAAAGAGAGATTTACATGTAGTACAATTACTTAAAATTTTTTTCTCTACTTTTGAAATTTCAGAAAATTTCAGTTCACATTAGTTGCTGTTTCTGCCTTTACCTAAATCTTGTGCCTGGAGTAAAAATCTTTTAAAATGTGAGGTTCAACCATAAAATGAACTCATCTGCCCTTTAAGTTATTGGACAGATATTTTAACAGAGAAGAAATAATTTACCACTATCCCATACAATTTGTGTGCAAAATACAAATTTTAGAAACTAATCATCACATTACGTCTTTGTCTTATTACCTGATCTAATCATTTCCTTGATGTTATCTCTATATTATATTTATTTATTCATCCAGGAATATAGGTTAAAGTTGTAAGCTATACATTCCTGCACCCCATTATATTAACTCAGAGATACTCCAATTCCCATTTGGAAATGAATAAAAGTTTTGATTTGATTTGATTTTTTTTTTTTATAAAAGGAGATTACAGGAGAGTGCAAACTACAGGTCAGAGAGGTTGACTTCATTGCTGGAGAAATTTTCCAGTGAGCTGTTAACTATATGGATAGAAAACATCAAGAAAAGTGTTAGCAAAGATTCAATATTGCTTCATTAATTATAGGTCATACCAGATTAGCCTTATTATCTTTTTATACAGGGTTACTAAATATGATAAGAAGAATGTTGTAAATACAGAGTACCTGTCATTGAGCAAAATGTTTTATAAAGAATCTCATGCTATACTTGTGGAAAAGATAGGTATGAGATAAGACAATAACACAAATAGATGAATTGAAGGCTGGTTGACTAGATCAATTCAAAAACAGCCTTGGAATCCTTGCTATCAATTTGGAAAGAAGTTTCTAGTACAATGCCTCAAGGATCTGTGTTTATGCTCCATCTCCCACAATGCCAATCTGTCCTCCAAAAACAATGTCAACATATTTTCCTTAAGCAGAGATCTTTCCATGCCATTCCCTTACTCAGTAAACTCCAATGGCTCTCTGTTGTTATGGCTGATTGTTGTCATTTGTTCTCGGAAGAGGACCAAAATGACGTCACCATGGTAAAGTGAAGTTTCAGTATGTATGACTGTGGCTGATCAGAACAATGTGAACTCGGAATGCTCTATCACAGATTGGGCACAGATAGTCTGTGTGAGCATCTGGGGTGGTTACTACAAATTTGCTCATCCTACATTCCCTTGTGCTGTTTCAATTCTGCTTTGTCCATAGAGTATAACACCCTTTCTGATGTGGGCATGTCATGCTGAATGGCCCTGTACCAGCGTCTCCCATGTCCCACAATCCAGTTCAAAGTTCTTGAGAGAGACCTTGAGAGAGTGTGTTTAGGGAGGACCAGTACCTTTGGTGTGATGGCTGCCAAGCCTTTCTCACTACTCTTTCTACTTTTGGTATCCACCTCTTCCATCAGGCTTTCACCTGGGGCTGCGGCATGCACAGTGGTCACAGTGCAGTCAACCATTTTGGTGAGGATAACCAAGGAGTTCTCTATGAGATAGCATATAAACTCTTCTTGCTTTTAAAATCCTTTATATTCTGTCATCAAATTATTATTCTAGCATCATTATAAGTTCCTTTCTATAGTCCAAACAATCTTTTATTCTGTTCCTCACATATGGCACATCTACCCTCTCAATGGATTATTTTTCCGTTTGTAATTGCTCATTTGCATAATGTACTTTTTCTTCGTCTCTACTTTGAATCCTCCTTAAAGATACAGCTCAAACACTCCTTTTTTACAATTATTTGCTCAGCAAACATTTATTAAGTTCATACTGTACTCTAGGTGTTGTGTTAGGTGTGGAGGATATGAATATAAAAAAATAAAAGCCACTATGCTTAAGGAAACAATATTTTAAAGGAGTTTTTATTGATGTCTTTTAAAAATTTTCCCATTATTCCTTCTCCCATTCCAAGACAGCCAATCCATATAAAAATAACATTTTAAAAAGAAAAAGCATCAGCACAATTGCACAATCATTGAAAAAATCTGGAAAAAATATTCCAGGCACAAGCACTCCCACTTCCATGAATGGGTAAGTTGAGGCATACTGTTATAACTTTCATTTGAGTCACAGAACTGCATTTTAATAAGGGAATAATAAGCACATATATAAGTCTACTCAGAATAAAGAATAACAAATACAGCTAGTAGTTGGGTTGATCAGAAAATGCTTTCATGTGGATGTGGGTGCTTGAGCTTCATTTTGAAAAGAGAGAGAGAGAGAGAGAGAGAGAGAGAGAGAGAGAGAGAGAGAGAGACAGAGACAGAGACAGAGACAGAGACAGAGACAGAGAAACAGAGACAGAGAGAGAAAGACTCTACAAAGATGTGATGAGGAAGGAGTGAATTGCAGCCATGGAAAAAGCTGTTAACTTAAGTACATTAGAGAAGGAAAACCCATAACTTAATGAGATGACAAATTAAATGTTGAGTCTTCTAACTTCAACTTTCTTATATGTATATATTGAGAAGGGAAAACGTGAAAAGGCTTAGGGGGAAAATCACTGTACTACTGAAATATATGGTATTGTTATTGTCATGAACTGGTAGAATATAGTGAAGAGATCATAAAATGCAAAGATTGGAAACATTCATCCTACTGTCACTTTTAAATTAGTTAAATAATTACCTTAGAAAATAATCTGTTTCAGTGAGTTTATTTTATTATTGAAATAATACGGTTGCTTAATGCAATTACTGTAACCAGGTCATATAATTCACTGAGATTCCTAATTCAATTAAGTACAATGTTGTGTTTGGACAGAGTATTTTTTTTTCTTTCCTTTTTTGGGTGATTTTTGCTCTCTGCCCTAACTCTCCATAACCTCATGCTAAGCAACCTGTTCAAACATCAACCTGCTATAGAACTTAAATAAGGTCACAGGCAAAAAGGATGGTTTTGTTACTACTGTGTTATAGTTGATTTCTACTTTTTTAAGATAGATGGAAGTTTCATAATTTCATATGCAATCTTCTTTTGCTATCCTTTACACATAGAAATGTTCATGGTTGTTGTCAAGTTCATAATGCTTTTAAAAAGATATTTATACAAAATCCGAAGAGATATAGGTCTGTTTATTACCTTATATTTTTTTCTGTCATACTGTGGCAATGTCCTTGCACCAATATCCCACAGAATCTATAAGATAAAGGATTTAACCAAATTTTACATACTATCTTCCCCATTAGAGTGATGCCTTTGAGAACAGAGACTGTCTTTTTCCTTTTTTTTGCACCTGGCATGGAGTAAGCGCCTGGCATGGAGTAAGAACTTAATGAGTTTTTGTTGACTGGCTGCATATATCTTATATCTGTAAAGGACTGCAGAGATCAACTAGCTCAGTCCCTACTGTTACCAAAAAAAAAAAGTGAGGAATGGGTGTTGCTATTTGTCCATAATCAAATATATTAATAGTTAGAATCACAATTCAGATTCCAGTTCTTTTCTCTCATTCTAAATTCTTTGTACTTTCCACTATTCTGGTCTTCAGGAACCACACAACTCAGCCAGTCTGAACATTGTGTGCATGATTAACTCCCTCTACAACATGCCCAAGAAGAATGCATCCAGATTGCATTTAACATTTCTGCTTTTGGGAAACTCAATACTTACTCCTTTTGGGGCAATTCTCCTTTTGGACAATTCTATTTTTCCTTTTTCAGTTCATATGACCTCTATTTTCCTATAATTTGCTCTCATTTGTCTTAGTTTTTACACTTGAGTTCAAGCATACTAAATATAATCTATTTTATATAAGACAATTCTTTAGACATTTGGAAATTAAAATCATAGTATCTTAAGTCATCCCAGTTAAAGTTGCTTAATTTGATTAAATGATTTTTTATGGTATAATTTCAATTCCTATTATCATATCTCTTGCCCCTGACTCAAACTCTTTGGCAAAACCCTGCAACTAAGAGAACTATGGTTGGGAAGGAGTGGATAACCTATATGCAGGATTCTTGGGAAATTATATTTGTCCAGGACAGTAAGTAGGGGGAAGGTTAAGCTCTCCTTGAGGATATGCTAAATCAGTGCAATTTTTCTGAATCCTAGGACTTTTAGAATTTATATTATTGATGGCTGGATGATGAATCATTGAAACAATGAAACAATAAATCTTTGAAAAGCAAATAGGATGTGATTTTCCCAGGTCCTTGGAAAAATCATAAAAATTATAGCATATAAGTGAAAATACCCTGGCTCAAAGAAAATTGGAATATAGATTGCAGGATGTTAGAAGTAGAAGGAGACAAGAGAATCATAGTACTAGAAGAATCTTAGAGAATGATGAAGAAGAGAATGTTAGAGTAAAATTGAAGTTTAAAATACTTCTAAAACATAGAATGTTTGAGATGGATTAGAGACTATCTTAGTCAACTGTAAAATTAGCATGCATAAATAATGGAGAGTGAAAAACGATGGTACTCTCCTAGTTATTAAGAGAAGTATAATGTTCTACTTAAGAGAAAAAGCTGGACCTATGTGAAAATGTGTTTAATCGAAATGTATGTGTAGAGTCTATATCAGATTGCATGCCATCTTAGGGAGGGAGGGAGGGACGGAGGAGGGAGAGGGAGAAAATTTAAAACTTATGGAAGTGAATGTTGAAAGCTAAATATAAAAACAACCTAAAAAGTAAGAAGGGAAATTAAGAGATGAATTGTCTTCTGCCCTGGTCAGACTATATCTGAAGAACCACCTTCAGTTCTTGGGAGCACCTTTTAAGAAGGCATAGGCAAGCTGGAAGAGGTCTGGAAGAAAGTAACCAGGATGATTATAGAACCAAGCTACATGAGAACTACATGAAGCAATTGAGAGGTGGAAAATATAAGAGAAGAAAGCTAGGAGCGGATGACATAATAGCTGCCTTCAAGTTTTAAAATATCTGTCAATGGCAGAGGATTTACGCTGCTTTTGCTTGACCCCAGAAAAACAAAACTGTAAACAATATTTGGAGGATTATTTTCATAATTATACTTTAAGAAAACAGTTATTCCCAAGTATATTCCTAACCACTATCTTGTTTACCTTTCCTTGTTACAATGAACATAAAACAATACCAACCAACAAATTACCTGACTGTGTGCACAAAATATCGTAATCATAGTTTCCTTTAACTTAGCAGTGAAGCATGAGAAATATATTTTATTTTTCATCCTTTTTCCCATGTATCTGTAAATCCAATGTTTCTCTTTTCAAAATAACATGATATTATTTTCATAATACAATAATTTGTTCAGCCATTCTACAATCAATGGAAATTCCCTATATATGTGCGTGTGTGTGTGTGTGTACATGTACACACACACATACACACACACGACATATGTACCACTCTGAATAGCAGTGGATAAGGGACATTTCTTTGTCTTTTACATGTTTTGGGATATTTATCTGACAATTTTAACCAAAGGATATATATAATTTTGGTATTTTTTCAGTTTAACTCCATATTATTTTCTATTGTTATCAGTCTAATTCTGGACTCTACCAAAAGTGTATTCATGTGCACCTAATTCCATCTTTTGTCATCTCTGTGAATGGTGTGTGGTAAAACCACAAAGATGTTTTTAAGTATATTCCCTTTATTATTAATGACAGAGCAATGTTTCATAGTTTTTAATTGTGTATAATTCTATTGAGAACTGTTTGTCCAAATGAATTGGGCATTTTTTCTCATTCATAATCATTTATGTTGATTACATACATACACATTGTGCATATTGCTTATTAAACATTTATAAAATAAATTTGAGGCAAACACTTTTCCCAATGGACCATTTCTGTTCTTATTCTATCTGCATTAATGATGTTCTTGTCAAAGCTTTTAAATTATTATGTACTTGCAATCACTATTTTTTTTCTTATTTGATATTCTCTTACTTCAATTTTCTAAAGAATTTTGTTTACAGTAATAGTTGCAAAATTTCTCTGCTTCCATTCTTCTCTACTTGTTAAGAAGATATGACCTTTTATATTTGGATTGAGAACCTATTTTGAACTTATTATGCCATATGTTGTAAAATGATAGAGTAAATCTATTGTCTTCTACACTGCTGTTTAGTTTTCCCAGCAGTTCTTTCCAAATAAGTAGCAATTTGTTTTCTTGGATTTTTTGAACACCAGACTATTGCTTATCTAGTCTGTTCCTCTGGTTTACTTTTATTCAAATGCCATCCAAAATAGCTTTGATTACTACTTCATAACATAGTATGTGAATAATATATTATTCTTTCTTCATTCCTATTTTTTCAGCATTTTCTTAAAATGTTTAGATTTTTCTTCCTCCAAATAATTTTTTAAAATGTTTTTAGCCCAATAAAATAATGTATTGCTTATTTAGCATTGAGTATATACTTAGAAATTGTGTTAGCATTGCCATTTATATAATATTATCATGATCAAACAATAAGTAGTGAATTTCTCTAAATGCTTAGAACTATACTTTTGTATGGAGTGTTCTGTAATTGTACTTATGCAAATGTTGAATTACCCTCAGCAGGTAAACTCACTGAGATTTCATACTTCTTTTAGTTACTTGTAAGGGCATTTCTCTTTGTACTATTTTCTCATTTTTTATTGCTGTTTATCTAGAAATAATGACAAGTTATGTGAATTTAATTCACAAGTTGCTACTTTATTAAAATCATTAATCAAATCAATTCATATCTTTGGTTCTGCTTTTTTTCCATGTAACATCATATTTGCATGTTGTAAAGCTTTTGTAAGATATACATCCTGATATGTATGCCTTAATTTAATTTTATTCTTGTCATTTCTTTAGCATTTTATACTGGACAGAAGGAGAAACTTAGTAACGTTTAGAACTATCTACATGTAGAATGGGCTGCTTTGGAACAGAGTGGATTGTCTCTTACTGGAATCTTTCAAACAGCTATGTGGGTTTGTACTTCATTGCCAAAGAAGACCATACAATCAGAGAAATAATGACATGACTTGTACTTAACTTTGCTTGAGTGAGGGAGGGCTGCGCCGGACACAGTCTCACTTCTCTTCCAGAGCTATTTGAATCTAGTGACCAGATATTCATCAGGATGACTGGAGATGACCCAGGATGAGGCAATTGGGGTTAAGTGACTTGCCCAAGGACACACAACTAGTGAGTGTCAAATGTCTGAGGTGAGATTTGAATTCAGGTCCTCCTGACTTCTGCACTGGTGCTCTATCCACTGCACCATCTAACTTCCCTCAAACGGCTATAGGACCACTTCATGATCAGTGGCAGGTTGGAGCGGTTGGTCTTTTAGGCATTTACAAGACTTTAGTCTTTTGCAATACTCATTAAAAAATTGTGAACCAGATGGGGGATGTGAGATCCTTAAGAAGGTACAACTATCTAGTCATTAGCTGAAGACTAGAATTTTTATTGTCTCACTTTCATTCCTGAGCTCATTCACAAACACTGTGTCATTAGTCATATTGGTTACCCTTCTCATGATTTTCTCCAGATTTATCTTGCTTCAGAGGGAACAATTAGAATCACAGGCAGCATTACTTAGGATATGATACACTACGCTCTTATACAAAGAGCAGGCTTACATTTCTAACTCATGTTCTTAGCTCTCTGACCACAAAAGATATTCCTTACAATAGTGCTCAGGCCACAAGGGAATGGGCCAGAGAAGAGAAAGGAAAAGGTCTCTATATTTCTAAACCTAATCCCTGCCATTTTCTATTATGTTACGTTATCTACCATCTCTGCTGTGTAGAGAAGTCAGAATGGAGCTTGACCATTCATTACACATTTTCTACTTAAAACAAAGGACATAGTGGCTATCGGATGGAATTCCATCTTCCAGAAACAATTGAAAGCTGTATGCTTGGAAACCCTATAGATAACAATAGGAATATGGGTAGAATAAGTCAGGGTCTGCTGATTCAGTACAAATCTTATTACAAGTTACTATGTAGCAGTCAATATGTTTATTGTTTTAGAACTGAAAGCACTTCCTAAGAGAAATATGCCTCGTGTACAAATGAACAAAGAGGTATTTATTGAGCTGAAGTAAATGAATACAAATTGAATATATGCTGAATATGTCAACCTTTAAATGACAAAGCAAGACCACAGAGTCTGTCAAGCACAGGGAAAAAAAACAAAAACAGAAAAGGTTGCCAAGCCATAATCAATCACGCTGCTAAGCTCTGAAATGTATAAATCTACTCCTAACTGAAGGATGGATTCAGTAAAATACCATGTAGTTTTCCAGAACCTACACTGGGTAGCTTTATTGCATCTTGTCCCAAAGCTGCAATAATTGATAGTAAACTCATTTGCAGCATCTATTGTGAGCTTGATGGAGGGTTGAATAGGCTGAGAGGGAGACTTCCCATGTAGATTCTCCTCAAATCCAATAATAATAACAAATTCCCATAAAACTATCCTTCTGTTTTACCAGCATTATTTCCATCTGCCTGTTCCTCTCCAAGGATTCCCAGGTGCCTCTACAAACTGGCCAGAGTCACAGCAAATGTGAAATTTGACTTTGAGACATTCTGTCTCCCTTACCTGTCCCAGTAACTTTACGTGTAACACAAGTCATTTGGAGGTCAGAGCAGAGCACACTCACTCACTGTCTCAGATGACATGTGGGCATGGTGAAATTTACTCCCTGCATTTCATCTAGTGTTGTTCTACCAGAGACTTTCCATAAATCATGGGCTGAATCTTGTAAGTCATTTTGAATATCAGAGCAAGGTTCCCAGATGAACATTTTTAGAATCATTGAATCAAAGACATGAAAGGAATGGCCAGCTTATCCAAACCCCTTGCCTAATTCACTCATTTCAGATGGTCCAGCCTCTATTTAAAGATTCCCAGTGACAAGAAACTCAATGCCTCCTAAGGCAATCCCTTTGTTCGCTGATGCATACTTACTCCACATGTATATTTATACAATCACTTCCATGTACTTATCTGAGTGTAATAGCTTATATAACTGTTGTGACAGATGGTGTGGGGGGTACTAGATGTATAAGTTATGTTCTCAGACTATCCCTGCCTATACCCTCAGTCATTCTCTTGTTTTTATAATCTACAAGACAGAGTAATTTATTTACTTACTTATAAATTAACCAACTATGGAGCATAATATATATTTTCCTAACAACGGGAGTTCCTCTTGCCCCATTAGCACAGTAGCCTCTTCAAAGGCCAGTCAGTGCCTAGGGGCTTAGGTGCAAGATTTCTCAACAGTTGTAATATCTTTCCTTGATGACCAAGTAATATTCAAAATACATCCATGAATTATCAGTCCTCATATTTATATGAACTTGAGGCACTTCACCATCCATTTTCTTCTTTTCTAAGTGTCCTACAACATATCAATGCTATTTCTAAAACCTTCTTAGAACTGAACAAAATTCTCAGATATCCTCTTCTCAGGAGGCCTATTTCTTCTTCGATATTATACCTCTGTTAATACAATCTAAGATTTTATTAATGTTATCACATTATTTCAGTTTGATTCAAGTAAGTAATTCAGAGAGGCAGGTAGGGGAGGAGAGGATATGAATAGTAGTCTGAATTTTAGGAATATCAATTTGACAATTAGGTGAAGGAGAAAGCTAGGTTTACAATGGATAGAGAGCCAAGCCTGGAGTCAGGAAGACCTGAATTCAAATGTGACTTCATCTACTTACCAGCTGTATGACTCTGGGAAAGTCACTTAACCCTGCTTGACTCAGTTTTCTCTTCTGTAAAATGAGATGAAGAAGGACATGGCAAACTGCTCCAGAGTCTTTGGCATGAATATCCCAAATGAGGTCATGAATAGTCAGACCTGATTGAAATAATTGAAATGGCATTGGAGAGGCAAGTGTCTAATAATGATAAAAACAGTAGCTAGCATTTATATTGCACTTAAGTTTCCCATAAACTTTGCAAATATTACCTCATTTTATCTTCACAGCCACTCTGAGGAGTTGACATTATTATGCCCATTTTTCAGATGAGGTAACCAAAGCTGAGAGGGATTAAGTGACTTTCCCAAGGTCACACAGCTAGTAAATGAGTGATGGTGGATGTGAACTCAGGTCTTCTTGACTGCGGGTCCAGAGCTCTAGATACTCTATGATCATGGGAATAGAGCAGACAAGAGGAAGCAAAACGCTGTATGGCTTGACCAAAAATAAAATGAGTGTGTAGAGTTAGAACTGATAAATTCCAAAACTGATTGAAAGTCCTGACTGAGTTAGGAAGGGACAAGGCTAACTCTGAGGTTGAGAACTTAAGAAGTCAAAATGATAAGACTACCATTAAAAGACTCACAGAAGGGTAGTCCAAATGCTCCTTTGACTGCCACAGAATGTAAGAAATAAAAAAACAATCTAATAGAAGGCCTTCAACACATTGGGTAGATCCTTAGGATGTCATAGAGGAGAAAGGCACAGCGTGTGAAGGCCCATTTGATTTTCAAGCTGTGGAGGGCAAATCAAAAGGGATGACATGACATATCTCAGTTGAAGTTAAATTGAAACAAAGCCACATTAAAAAAAATAATAGGGGCCTAGCCAGTGAGAATTCAGTCCCTCACATCCTATGCAGTTTTGACAATGATTACATACAAAATCCTGACCTGCTCTCCCCAACCAGATCTCTTAGAGTTTTGAAGCATTTTCTGGGGACATGTCTCTTCTCTCCATAAGACAGTAAGATTCATGAGGTCAAGCATGGTGTCATATCTCTTTGTTCGTAGTACTTTGAATGGATTCAATTTTAATCTAATTTTAAAAATAATTTTTGAATGAATGACTCTCCTTTTAGAGTATAAAGGCATTGAGGGAAAGGATTAATTTTTATATTTGCATCTCTCTCATGTCCTAGTACAGAATCTGCTAATCTATTAAATACTTAATAAATGTTTGATTAATAAATGAACTACTTTAATATGTCCCTTTTCTATATGAGGTTGAAAGCTGTCATTTCAACATAAAAATATGATCCTCTTCAATTCCAAGATTTGTATACACATGTAAACACACACACACAGGCATGTCTGTGTCTGTGAATATATATATGTGTGTGTATGTGTCTGTGTATCTATCTATAAGTATGTATATATGCATGCATACATGTATGTGTATATATGTGTACATATGTATGTATGAATATATATATGTGTGTGTATGTGGAGAGAGAAAGAGAAAGAGAGAGAGAGAGAGAGAGAGAGAGAGAGAGAGAGAGAAAGGCTTATCATATCTTAAAATTCTAGTAAGAGTTATATCTATGGGGTTAATAATTAATATTTTATAAAACATCTTCATATATCTTATCAGATTTGATCTTCACCACAATTTGGAGTAAGGAGAACAGTTATTATTGTCCCCATGTAAAAAATGAGAATACTGAAACTCAAGAAGATGGTGTCTTTCTTTTCCCTTTTGTGAAGTAAATTGTATTATTCCCATTTTACAAACAAATAGACTGAGGCTAGAAGTGGTGCAGTGATTTTGCTCAAGTTCAGTCTCACTGGAAATTATTAACAGAATCTGGACTAGAATCAGGTGTTTTTCATCTCCTAATCTGACCCTTGTCCCACCCCTCATTGACCAGGACTAATCAGACTGAGTATTGTCTTTGCCTTCATTTTGTTTTGAGTGTAAGTATTTGATCTTTTCTTTCAAAGAATTCTGTGGAAGGAGGGAGTTAAGATGGCGGAGTAGAAAGAGACACATATAGAGGCTCTCCCCTCACAGCCCATATAATACCTGTTGAGAAGGACTCTCAAAAAATTTTGGAGCAACAGAAGTGAAGAACAATAGAGTGGAGGAGATTTCCAGCCCAGGGAGACCTGAAAGGCCCATCGGAAACATAGGTTGCACCAGACCCAGCCCAGCCTTGGCCCCATGGTGCAGCATGACTCTGGGAGGAGGACACATCGGGGGTAGAATCTCCAGTTACAGTAGCAGAGAATCCCCAGTCCCAGCAGCAATGGTCCCCAGATCCCACAAACCACAGGCACCAAAGGACAGTGATGGGTTATTTTTAGCTGGCTGAGAAGGGCCTTTCCATAGCTCCAGCCTCAGGCAGTGGCCACAGAGGCCACATTGAGCAGGCAGCAGCAGTCCCCAAAACAGCCCCATACAGCCAATTGCATCCATTGTTGGAGTGTAAAAACCCCTGGGGGCACTGAAGAGCTCAATATTACCTCAGCTCTGTGTAGAGGCCCTGAGGGAACTGATCTTTATCTCACACTGAATGGCAGCCCTGCCCATCCAGTTTATCTGAAAATCAGCCCCCAGAGCTAACTTGGCAGAACTGGAGACCAGGTGGCTGTGGAGAGGCAACTGCTAAAATTCTGGGCATGAAAATCTCTAGCTGTTCTCAGACCAGGGTACACTCTTGATTATGCCACCTTGGAAGAACTGAGATCTTACAGATTCCCAGAGTATACCCTACTCTTGACAAAGGACCCAACAGTCAAATAACTGGTTGGGAAAATGTCCCAAAAATGGAAAAAAATAAGACTATAGAAGGCTACTTTCTTGGGGAACAGATATCTTCTCCCATCCTTTCAGATGAGGAACAACAATTCTTGCCATCAGGGAAAGACATAAACGTCAAGGCTTCTGTATCCCAAACATCCAAAATAAATATTCAATGGGCTCAGGCAATGGAAGAGCTCAAAAAGGATTTTAAAAATCAAGTAAGAGAGTTGGATGAAAAACTGAGAAGAGAATTGAGAGAGATTCAAGAAAAGCATGAAAAGCAGGTCAACATCATGCTAAAGGAGAACCAAAAAAATACTGAAGAAAATAACACCTTGAAAAATAGGCTCACTCAATTGGCAAAAGAGGTTCAAAAAGCCAATGAGGAGAACAATGCTTTCAAAAGCAGAATTAGCCAAATGGAAAAGGAGATTCAAAAGCTCACTGAAGAAAACAGTTCTTTCAAAATTAGAATGGAACAGATGGAGGCTAATGACTTTATAAGAAACCAAGAAATCACAAAATAAAACCAAAAGAATGAAAAAATGAAAGATAATGTGAAATATCTCATGGGAAAAACATCTGACCTGGAAAATAGATCCAGGAGAGACAATTTAAAAATTATGGGACTCCTGAAAGACATGATCAAAAAAAGAGCCTAGACATCATCTTTCATGAAATTATCAAGGAAAACTGCCTTGATATTCTAGAACCAGATGGCAAAATAAGTATTCAAGGAATCCACTGATCACCTCCTGAAAGAGATCCAAAAAGAGAAACTCCTAGGAACAATGTGGCCAAATTTCAGAGTTCCCAGCTCAAGGAGAAAATATTGCAAGCAGCTAGAAAGAAACAATTCCAGTATTGTGGAAATACAATCAGGATAACTCAAGATCTAGCAGCTTCTAGCAGCTAAGGGATCGAAGGGTGTGAAATAGGATATTCCAAAAGTCAAAGAAACTAGGGCTAAAACCAAGAATCACCTACCAGCAAAACTGCTGAGTATAATATTTCAGGGGGAAAAATGGTCTTTCAATGAAATAGAGGACTTTCAAGCCTTCTTGATGAAAAGAAAATTTGACTTTCAAACACAAGAATGAGAAGAAGCATGAAAAAGTAAACAGCAAAGAGAAGTCATAAGGGACTTACTAAAGTTGAACAGACTTTCTTTCCTTTCTTTCTTTCTTTCTTTCTTTCTTTCTTTCTTTCTTTCTTTCTTTCTTTCTTTCTTTCTTTCTTTCTCTTTCTTTCTCTCTTCTTTTCTCTCTTTCTCTTTATTTCTTCCT
>JAJHZJ010000426.1:5744789-5932289 GCA_023548195.1 Bettongia penicillata ogilbyi
TTATTTTCAGGATTCTTAGGATCAATGATGAACTACTTTACTCCTTCCCTCCCTCATGTTCCCAACCCCCACCCAAAAAAAGGTTTTGAAGAATACCCCTTGAATCACATATGAAAAGGAATGATGGAATGGAAATCAGATTTTTTTTTTTAAACAGAGATGGCACAAAAGAATTTATAAAGGATTCTTTGCACATAAATAATCTTCAGTTCTACACACACACAAAGAGGTTTTAACCTGAGTTCTGAAATGTTTCTATGAATTTGTATCAACCAACAAACATTCAAGCTGGTAATGCTTTGGACAAATCGAGTTAAATGGGGGAGGAAGCCATTGTTCTATGCTATTAAGATTTTGACACTGGTCCCACCACCTCTCCCAACACTTGTTTATTTTTCTTCTTGTTCCTGTGAAGTATCTGGAATGAAACTTCAGGTCACCATTAAATGATAACCTACAATTTGGTAAATGATGGCTTGCTTGGTTTTCCTAAACTGGCATAGAAGCAGCTTCAATATCTCTCATCATTCCCATATGACCTTCTCCTTTTCACTTTCCACCTAAAATGCAAATGGGGCTCCTATTTCAATGTTGAGTATGGGCCTCCCAAGTCTAAAAAGCTGTATGTTTCAGCTAAGGGTCTGGATGATATTGAAAAAAGTGCACTGGTTGCTTTTTGGGGTATTACACAGGGCCCTAATTGATTCCCCTAAAGTCACTATTTGAAGTAGTTCAGTCCTGTGACAAGGAAAAATTTCTCCAGGAACAGTTCAGAATCCAGCACAGCTATGTGGGCAGCTCGGCCAATCAGGGCATTGGCAGTGTTGGGCAGAGCGTGGAACACGTTGTGTCGAATTACAGTGCAATCCTTGGCCTCAATCAGAGGTTGGAGAAGGTTGTTGATCATCTCCACATAAACAGGGCCTGAAAATGGGGTAGAAGAAGAGGTCATTCACAATATAGTAGTAACTCTGCTTAGTAATTTTCTACTTGGACTGAACATCCTTCTGTTAACTTCCAACACAGGTGAAATCAGCAACTCTTGAACAGAGGTTCTTAAAACTTTTTGTTTAATGAACTCCTTTGGCCTACACATCTATTTAATTATTTTTTTGATGTACCAGGAAATAGACAGGATTACAATGGAAATCATCTTAAAATATACTTACCAAATATTCAGATTATATATATATAGTATATATATGTATGTATTTGTAGGTTCTGTCCCCTGCTCTAGAATTGTAAGTTCTACAAAGTATGTTTCTTTTTAGACATTTTAAATTTTTTTAAATATTTTGGATGTTTGTTTTCATTTCCAAAACATCTCCTTCTTTCTGCCCTATCTACCACTCATAGAGAATTCTAGAAATATGATACATGTGAAATCATGCCAAATAATCTCACATTAGCTACACTGAGGTACAAAAATAAAAAAATTAAAAAAATAATATGCTTCAATCTGCACTCAGAGTGCATCAGTTCTCCCTCTGGAGGTGGACAGCATTTCTCATCATGACTCCTTTGGCACTACTATGGATCATCTCATTTATAACAGTAGCTAAGTCTTTCACAATTGAGTATCTTTACAATATTGCTTTACTGTGTTATAATGTTCTACTAGTTCTGCTCACTTCTCTTACAAAATACATTACTCACAACTACCGTCCCTTGAAGGTAGGAAGATAAAAGTAGAGTTATGATTATTTTAGAGATGGAAACTCAGACTTAGAGAAATAAAGATAGATACATATAGATAGATAATGTATGTGTGTATATAAATATACACACATAAATATATGTATACACATGTGTGCATGTGTTTATATGCATATTTATTTCACATAGCTATTGAACTCAGGAACCAGGACTTGAACCCAAGCATTTTGCCTTCAAGATTACTGCTTCTCTTATATATCTCTATTAAATTCTGTCTGGACAATACAAGGGATAGCCATTGAGAATCTGGCTGACATTATGCTTTGAGAAAGTACAAAACCTTAGCCTAGAATCAGAGAATAAAAAGGCGACATAATATAGTCGATAGACAGCTGTGAAAGCAAAGTGGGATTTTTGATGTTTTCTTTTTGGAGTTCAGTTTCCCAGGCTCAGGCTCCTTGAAAATGTCTGAATGACTGATCTCGTTTGAACCCTGATAATTCACAGCTGTGCTAAGTTATTTAGGTTTTGTGCCTACTGACTTTGAGCCAATCAGAAACTGAGTCTTTGTTACATATCCTGGGAGGTTGGTATTTTACTTTGAGGGCCTGTTTATGAGAAGGATCTTGTGATTCCCCAGTCGAGACACTCAGTAGTTATATGTTCAGATCCCCTGATTGCTCAGAAGGAAAGGCTCTCTCAATCCAGGGATGTTTGCAATGTATATAGCAATATTGTTTTGATTCAGGCATTTCTCTGCTTATATTTTCTCTGTTAGTATTTTCTCTGAAGTTCAGGGTGCTGACATTTCCCCTGAACTAGTGAATGTAATTAAAAAAAGATTGTTGATACCTTAAACAGCTCTTTTGTAGTAAAGCAGATCTAAGAACCTGTGCTAGTAACCATCCTGAGTGTGCCAGTGTGGCTACTGTTACAACAGTCAACCTTTGATTCAGAAGATGAACCCTGATTTTGGAGCTGCAAGACCTATGTTCAAGTACCAATTCTATCATCTACTAGTTATGAGATCTTGGCACAAGAACCAATGGGATACAGTGAAAAAACCCTTTATCCTCCCCTCATCTCAGTTTCTGATCAGTAAAATGTGTGGTTAAAATAGAGGGTCCATTTATTAGAACGTGTCTGGATCTTAATCTAAAATTAAGTGGTCCTGAGTCACTAAAACACCCTAAAGCTTAATTTTCACGTATATGAATTGAAAAGAACACTTTCCCTGGACCTGATTTCCTTTAGGAAATTGCATAGTTCTTTTTAATAACTTCAAGTTTCTCCCTGAAACAAAGGACCATCTTTTTAGTACAATATTATATTTTTATTGATTTGTGGCTACAAGTCATGGAATGTCATGATTTCTGAAGAACTTAAATTTATAATCATACAAAAGGCAATGTAGACATGGATGGTAGGAATGAGTAGGATAAAATACATACCAACCAAAGGATAATGAAGGTGAGATGGAGCAAAAGATGTTATTAAAGAGATGCAATAGTGAAAAGAAAAGATGGATTGTTCTCATGACAAGAGGAAGAGATATAACTGATGTATGGGACCCATATCCAATCTTCATGAACTTAGGCAAAAGTACAGAAGGACCCCAGTATGTTGGAAAGTCTCCCAGTGATTAAATCATTGGAGAATATGAACAGGAGACTCACAGGATGTCAAGGGCTGGATCAGTTGCAATCTGCATTACTAAAGGCAATATCCACATTAATGAAATCTAAATACATTTGAGTAATGCTTTCCCTACTAAGTAAGGTTTATTTGGAGGATCAAATGGGTGAATAGATATGATTTTTTTTTATCAAGAAAAGTACTATCAAAGTATGAGGTGTTCTTTTTCTAGTATCCTAGAGACATCGAATTGTCAAAATGGGCCACGCAGTGGGCCCACTCCTTCAATCAATCTGTAAATCAAGCACTCATGAAGCTTCTACTATGTGTCCAGAATTATGCCACACTCCTTTAAAAGTTATAGTGGAACAAGTTAATGACCAGGTTTAAAATGGTAAGGAGTATCAGTTTAACAGAGAGAATTTTGGTCCACTGATCTATTTGTCACTTCTTAAGAAAGAAGCTCATAAAGTAAAATTTTATACTACTAAAGATGTATCTCCCTGAGAGATAACCTAATGTACTAGAAACACACTGTACTTGAAATTAGAGAGCCTGAGTTCAAATCACAGCTCTTTCACTAATTAATCTTGTGACTTAAAATATGCCACTAGACTTTCTGGGGGCATGGTTTTGTCATCTGTAAAATAAAGGGATTATATTATATAACCTTATGATCCCATAGCTATATTTCAATACTCAAATGGACCAGTGATCTAACTAGAAGTTGTGTATTCCTTACTCCACAAGATTCTTGCCCAAGTGTTTTTTATCCAACATGATTAAGGTATTTCCTTGATTCACCCGCTATTTTGTGGATATCAGGATAACACTCAGACTTTTCATTAGTTATTCTATCTTACTACATGGCTGGCCACTTTTTTTTTCTCTTCTTATACGTCTTAGATACAAGTCAACGTTAGAAAGTCAACTCACTGTAAATAGGGATTGTGTGTTCTTTGTATGTGAATCCTAGTGTTAACTAGAGTTAAGCACAGTGCTTAGCTCAAACTAGGCACGTAATAAGTACTTCCTTCTATGATTGATGGAACATTGCTTGTTGCAGATTAAACCATTCTTATGCAGTTTTCCATTGTTCATTGATACACCTTCAAACTTGATCCTCTGGAGATTTTTGGCATTCTGTAACTCAGAGATGTTTTTATGAATGCAGCTTTTTTAAAGCAAATAAAAAACTGAGTGCATTAGTTAATAAAGTTGCCCATTTTATATATCTATTGAGAAAGTTCATCATTTGTTTCCTCACATAATAAGGCTTTACATGTGTCATTAGCTGGAGGTTTCAGGGCAAGAAACGAGACTCATTTTTATTTAACATACTCTTAGACTCAAAACAAGCAAGACCTGACGATATTGTAGGACACGACCTACCTGTATGCCTGTCCTTAAGAGCCATTTTACACATTTCAATTCTTGCTGAATGAAATGGCACATACCGGTCTTGAGGAGAAGCAACCAGTACAACATTTTTAAAATACTGAAGGCCTAGAATAAAGGGGAGAAATTATACTTTTTTCACA
The DNA here is from genome assembly GCA_023548195.1 of Bettongia penicillata ogilbyi. Taxonomy (NCBI): domain Eukaryota; kingdom Metazoa; phylum Chordata; class Mammalia; order Diprotodontia; family Potoroidae; genus Bettongia; species Bettongia penicillata. The sequence continues at coordinate 5,749,622 of JAJHZJ010000426.1, forward strand.
AAGAAATGATAAAAATTTTATATACTGTTCATTTTGGGGGGGGGATTATAAAGACAGAGCAGGCATTATTAAATGCTTGTTGTTCATCTAAGGACCTGATGCCTCTACACAATGACAAAGACACAATTGCAACCTGAAGAGTTTGTGCTATGTTATTGTCACACTGGAAATCCTTGGACTTTAGGAAAAACGAACTCACTGGTCCCTGAGTTATTCCCAATTTAGTGAGGAGGAAGGTACCCCCATGAGGGGGTCAGCTGTGTCCACTATCACCGGAGCAGTCCTTAAATATCAGGGCCCATTATGCATCCTCACACCGTGCCCTGAAGAGTCTTCTTGTATAATCATAGCAGAATAGGAGAAAGGGAGAACAATACCTCCTGTGTCTTTCAGAATTCCTGAACCCATTACACCTTTGAAAAACATGTTTTCTAGAGTGTCGATTTTTATAGTACACTAGTATATGATCCAAGGGACAAATTCAATTTCAAAAGTATATACTGAATGTCTATTGCATAGTATATGTTGTTTCAGGTACTAGGATACACACATGCATACACACACATTTAAGAAGATACGACTACTAAGTTGTAGTAATTATCATATTCAGTTTAAAGATAGTACAGGAATAAAGATACTGATCTAAATAATTTCATTAATCTAATGCTAAAACTGCTACTAATAGTATTTATATACCACCTACTATTTGTGAGACACAGTGATAAGTTTGATTTATAAAACCTCATTTGATACTCACAACAACCTTGGAAGATTGGTGCTATTATTATCCCCATTCTACAGATGAAATTAAGACAGATATTAAGAGACTTGTGCAGGGTCACATAGGTACTAAGTATCTAAGGCCATATTTGAACCCAGGGCTTCCTCACTTCAGACCTAGAATTCTATCCACTGAGCCTCCTAGCTACTCATATAAAATAAAACTTGATAAATAAAAAAAAATAGAGAGGTACAACACAACAATATATTTTGTGAAGTCTGGCGTATAGGACTTTATATTGGATAGTAGCTATTTTTTTCTGTTATTCTACTTTATAACAAGATAGTTCAATCCTGGCCATTTCCACTACAGCCATTTCTTTGCCAGCTACTTTTATGTGCCACTATAGTCTCTTAACAACAGACCTCATGCTTTGGGACTTAAAACATCTCAACTGTGCAACTCTTCATCTGGGGTCAACCCACTTTCTGCCAACTTCAGCCTTGGTTTGTATTCCATTCCAGCCATTTTCTTCCTTTATTCTTACTTGTCACCGTATATGGACCCTAACACGTATACACTTTCCAGTTTGGAAATGTAATCAATTTAATATTGCTGTTGCTATTGCAAATAGCATGTCAAGAAATTTCCCTAAGGCTCTACTCACCAGCCCTGTGACTTCCCAAACTTAAACATTAGTTTATCGCTTGCTTACTCTGTCTGTGACTCCTCTGTATGTGTGTCTCACTTTATTGGAATATAAGCTCCTTGAAGGTCTCTCTTGTTTATTTTTATTATTAGTACATAGCAAGTACTTGTTAAATGAGATTTTTGTAAAGTGTTTGGGACAATGCCTAAAACACAGGAGGAACTTAATAAATTCCTGTTCATTTTCCATATTACATAGGATTTATTAAATACTTTTTCATTCATTCATTTTAATCCATTGAACCATTAGAACCATTTCCTCTTGTTTACTTGTTCTTGTTTTCATGCTTTATTATTATTTTTTTTTCTTTTTCTAATATCACTGCCTTTTGGCATTGACTCTTCTTCCTTATTCCCACATGTCCCAGTCCTTATAAGAAAAGAAAAAGGATGATTAAGCAAAACAAATGACCACATTGGTCATGTATGAATTCCCACAAGCCTATTCCATTATTTCTCTAATTAGAAACAAGAGGCATGTTTCATTTGGTTTCATTTTCATGGCCTTAGCTTCGGTCTAATTTCTCTCCCCAGACACATGTAACAGCCAGCCCACCTGTCTTTTGGCTCAGTTGGTACAGGAAACATTTGCGCAAATCTGTGTTGTCCCTGAAGGTCAGCTGTAAAAGGGACCCAGATTTCTTCAGCTTTTGCATTAGCCACAAACCTAGTAAAACAGAGACAGAATCAAGAATCTATTTCTTTGCATACTCCATGGTGTTACTCACAACATTAGGAGTGAGGAACACTGGAAATAGCACTTCTATTCAGAGGTCATTATCTTGCTTTATAGGAGTAGAAGAAAAATGGAAAGCTTGCTAGGTTCCTAAATCTAGAGTGGGGAGGGGCCTTTGACCATTAGCTGTTCTATCAGTCTATTTGAGAGAACTCAGGTATAGCATGGTTAAGTGCAGGGATACATAAGGACAGAGAAGTAATAAGTTTCAAAGGTAAGATTTATACTAACTCCTAAAATTGTGCCACTAGTGTTTTTTTTTTTTACTTTGAATTTGCTAATAAATGTCTGAAGCAGGCAGTAAACACAGGTTTTCTGGTTCACAGTTCAACCCACTCTTTATGATACTACTGTGCTCTCCCTAGCATTAGCCAAATCTTCTAACCTCTCAAGAATTTGATTTACTTAGATGTGAAAGTGCAATATCTACCTCTTACAAGGATCCTATAAGATAGCACATCTGATAAAAATCAGATAAAAATATGCAAAAGCCCTTTGCAGACATTATAGTGTTATACATATACTAGGTATCACAGCAATTGTGAAACAAAGGATACAAGAGATATTCTTTATATTTTAATGATGGTGAAAAGGAGCAGCACCCTCAGATATCTATAGTATTTTTAAAGAATTTCAAAGTCTCTTCCAAGCAACAATCCTGAATGGTAAGAAGACACATATTATCATATCTGTTTTATAGATGCAGAAATTACATGGGGGAGGTCTTAGCAATTTGAAGTGGAATGGAAATGACTGTGCTTGTGAAGTCTACTTCAAGAGAATAAAGAGAATTGGCAGGCCCTAACAACAGAAGATGGAGTCAGTACTGAATTCAAAAGGGATATGGCTAAGTGAAAGCTTACCTGTACTAACAAGAGTACTATTGTTGTACAGTGTCCCCAAGTGTGGCCCAGAGAGAGAGAGAAAGGTATGTAGCTTGTTGAGGTAATACCGAAAACGAGGCCGAGTCAATACTGATCGGATGATGATGTTGCCAAGGGAATGGCCAATGAAGCTGTTTGGAAAAACCAAAGGGTATGAGTTCATTAGACTGTTATCTCTCTAGGATGTGGTAAGTGTCACATCTACCCATGTGTGCTTAGCACCTATCACAGTGCCATAAACATAGTAGATGTTTAGTAAATTTTGAATTTAATCTTGTTAGAGAAATATGCATTTTAGTATCAGCCCCTCTCAGGCTACCCAACAAGCAGCAATAAATAAATATTATTGAAATCATTTTTGTCTTACTTCTTCACCTGGAGTGTGTTTTTACCTGATTCGAGAAATGGACAGATTATATAACTGGATATGCTGAATGATCTCATCTAGTAATCGATCTGTCATTGTGTCAAAGTCAGCAAAAGTGTCACTCTGAAAGAAGAGAAAGCAAAGAAGGGACTTATGAAATTACAACAATGAACCAAGACCCCAAAGTATAAATTTCTGTTGCAATTGCACAATCGCATCATGGCCTATTATGGCTAGGGTTCTAGAATGGAGGTAGGAAAATATGGATAAAGCTACTTCTCTACCACTTACAACCTTTATGATCCTGGTCAAGTCATGCCATCTCTATGAGACTCAGAGGTTTCATCTCTAAATGGGAAAGTGGGAATATTATATTTATTTTCCCTGCTTCATAGGAGTATTTTGCTGGAGAAGAGATTGGGAGTAGGGGGGTGGTGATGTGAGAGATTGGAGACATCCTTACAAGTATTTGAGCGGTTCTATTGAAAGCTTGACTAAACTTGTTCTTGGATTGAAAGGGCCAAATGAAATGCCATAATTAGAAGTTACAAAGATTCAAATATAGACTTGATTTAAAGTGTATGTAGGGGTATGTATCTGTGTGTGTATGTATGCATGTGTGTGTATATATATGTATATATACATACCCATGTATTGTATAAAAGATATATATTTCATGTTTCTTTTTTACATACAAATGTGTGTGTGTATAGATACATACATATTTCCTATTCCTCCATTATACATGGCTGAGGAAAGAAACTGGAAAACAACTGAGGCCATGGAAATGAGACCAAATAAAATGTATCTCTTGATTCCCATTACAGAAATAGAGGTAAAGAACTGGGCATATAAATTCAGACATGGGCAATGTGCTCCTTTGTTTTGCTTAACTATCCTTGTTTTTTATAAGGGCTAGGTCATATGGGAGTAAGGGGGAAGAATCAGTGCAAAACAATAGTGATATTAAAAAAAGAAATATACATATACACACACATATTACATAATTTATGTGCTATCCAAAAAAAAAAAATATGGGATACCCTATTAGTTCATGGCTCTGTCTCACTAAATGATCTCAGGTAAAGACCGGATAACTGCTTGTTGGACATTATATAGAAAAGTCAATGTTTGTATGTGAGAAGCAGACAAGGAGGGTCTAAGTTTCCTTCCTGACATTCTGTGATTCTCTGATCACTTAGTGCAACTGCCTCATATCACAGATGAGAAAACGAGATGACAATATACATGATTTGCCCACGATTCTGTAGGCAGATGAGAGGGACCCAAATTAGAACCCAAGTCTTCTGATGATAAATCCATTGCTCCTTCCCCACCAAGATGTTACAATTTTTTTTCCAGCTTACACAAAGTTACTGACATTTGTGGCAGAATGAAATAATTGTTTAACTTCTCAAATCATCAGTTAATCATCTTGTTTAAAGATGTGGGTTTGTTGCTCCAATGGGAATCAGAATCAATTTTCAACCTAAGTAGATATGCGAGAAATTATCATCAAATACTGTTGCAGACACTGTTGGAAAATATACCTCTAGTAATGAATGCTTTCGTGAGTCAACACGCCTTGCTAATGTCGGCCCACTCAAAGGATTCCCCACTAGGGACAACTCACTCAGCGCTCTTCAAGATGAACAGATGTAGGAGACAGATGTAATTTATAAGGTTTCTGCTGTGAGATAATAGAATTACAGAATCTCAGAGTGGGAAGAGTTCTTCAAGGTCAGGTCCAAACTGTTCCTGAACAAAAACCCTCCTCAATGGTCATCTAGCTTGTATTTGAAGCTCTCTAGTGGAGCTGGGGGGTGGGGAGGTGTAGTCGGGGAGGAAGCATTAAACAGCCCATTATATTTGTTATTTTCTCTCTGCTTCAAGGAGAAATTTCACTCCTTGCCCCTCCTTTCTACTGCTACTGGTTCTGTGCTCTCACACCAAGCAGAAAACAGTCTAGTCTTTTTCCACCTTACAACCTTGCACATATGTAAAGAAAATGCTCATGACTCTACTCCCATTTCACCACAAGTCTATTCTCCAATGACCCATCAGGTAGCACTCATAGGTCATCATCTCATTCATCAAATAGTATAATGGTGATGAACCTGTACTTTATGACATTTAAGAACTGAAGGAAATAGGAATACTTAACTTTAATTCCTGCCTTTACAATCTTCTTACACCTTATATCACCATTCCTTGCCTCCACCCCATCCCTGTCCACACACACACACACACATACACACAAACACATACCACACACTTCAATCCAGTGACACTGGCTTCCTTGGTGTTCCTCCAACAAGGCACTCCATCTTTTAGCTCTGAACATTTTCACTGACTTTCCCTCAAGCATAGAATGTTCTCCTACCTCTCTTTAAATTCTCGTTCCTTCCCTCTTGTAATTATTTCCTATTTGTCCTGTACATAGCTTGCTTTGAATATATTTGTTTGCATGTTGTCTCCCTGTTCAATTGTAAGCTCCTTGAGGGCAGAGTTTGCCTTTTGCCTCTTTTTGTATCCCCAGCAATTAGTAAAATGCCTGGAACATAGTAGGTACTTAATACATATTTTTTGATTGATTTGTCCCTGTTTCCTCATTTTCCTGGTTTCCTTCAAGTTCTAGCTAAAATCCTACCTTTCACAGGAACCTTTTTTGATTTCTGTTAATTTTGGTGCCTTTTATCTGTTGACTCTCCTGTCTGTCCTGTTCATTGTGTGCTTGTCCATAGCTGTTTTAGTGTTATCTCCATTGTACTCTGACCTCCTTGAAAGCAAGGATTGTCTTCTACCCTTCATTTTCCCAGAGCTTTGGACAGTGATTGGCACATAATAGGCACTTCACTGTTGCTGTTGTTTGTCCTTTGTTCTTGAAGACAACCATATCATCAAGGAGGTGATGCCATGACTTGCAAGGGAACTTGATTTAAGTGAGGGAGGGCTGTGCAAAGTCAACAGCCTCATTTTCTCTTCTGGAGACCTCTGGACCCAGTGGCCCAATATAGATCAGGATGACTGTAGATGGCTCCAGATACAGTAGAAGACCTTGGCTTTTTAAAGTTAAGGTCTTTCTGAGTTCTCACTTTGACTGAGGCAATGCCCATTCAGTGATTAAGGCTAGGTAAGAAATGAGACCTTTTTACTCAACCCCCCCCAAAAAAATCAATCTGAGAACGGAAGATACTTAGGATTTCTGGATAAAACAGAAACAATCACTATTTGCATTCACTCTGAGACATGCAGGATGGAGACCTATTGTTGGTCAATCTATGAGAGCCAGAGAGAATTGGGTTTAAGGCATGACCTTAAAAAATTAATGACCAATAAGAAATCAAGAAACAATAAAACAAAGCCAAAAGAATGAGAAAAATAGAAGACAGTGGCCGTTTGAGGGGTTTGCCACCAGACATGTCTATCCATTTCTGCAGATGGAGTCAGTACAGGGACCCAACACACCTTCAGGACCAAAGGGTACGTTAGCCTGTGATGCACACATTACAACATTAATGATCTCCCTTAATTCTAGTGTCTTCCATCTGGTGATTATTTCCCACAAATGCTGTATATAGTATATTTATACATAGTTGTTTGCCTATTATCTCTCCCATTAGATTGTGATAGTCATTAGAGAAGGGACTGACTTTTGTTTTCTTTGCATGCTCAAGTACTTGGCATAGTGCCTGGTAAATAATAGTCACTTAATAAATGTTATTGACTGACAGCTTCAGCTATTTGGTGCCTCCATACTAATGACAGATTCCATATCCATATCTGTCCAACGGATATGGCAAAAGCCTCAGGTCTTTGACATTCCTAATTTATAAAATGGGCAGAATAATATTTGTCTTACCCTTCTCACAAGATTAACACAAAGGAAAATATAAAGTTACTTTATCTTAAAATGCTATAGAAATGTAGTTGTAAATGGCTTATGTTATCTCCAGTTTACCCTGTCTATATTTTGTTTGGGTGTATTTGTTGCATGTTGCTTCCCCCATTAGTATCTGAGCTTCTTGAGAGCTGGGATTCACTTTTGCCTTTCTTTGTACCCTCAGGACTTAGTACAGTGCCTAACAAGCAAGCTCTTAACACACTCTTGTTGCCTGACATTCTCTTCATCATCTCGTCACTCTGACCCTCCTACCTGATTCCTCTCAGACATCAAGAAGTCCAGTTTTCCTCCGGGAAGGCCCAGTTCAATAAATGTCTTTACCAGGCGGAGATCTGCACTGTTACCTGGAAAGGATATATGCCCCCAGCTCCCATAAGTAAATTCCAAAAAAAAAAGAAGAAGAAGAAGTAGAAAAGCAAGTTGTTTTTCTTCATTGTTCTTTAAAATAAAAAAAAAATAAGGGTCTATTCATCAAACATAAGGCATCTGAAAATGGATACACAAGAACAACATGCTTAAGAATGTTTTCACACTGTGCCTCACTTTACTTACTGTACTATCAACTAATTACAGGTTTCGAAACTGAGGCTCCAGAACTAAAATTTCTGTATTTTGTTTGAACTTAATTTTTGTCTGCTCTTAGCTAGGGTTTGAAGAGGTCATTGAAAATGTTCCAGAACATTCATAGAATTCTATAAATTGATAAGGTTCTATTGGTCTTAGTGGTGCATATCTATCATCCTTATTACTGGGAATACTAAGACTAGGGGATCTCAAGATCTAGAATTCTTTGCTGCAGTAGGGCTAAGTTGATATGGTGAATGGAAAAAAGTTTAGCATTAATATGGTTATTCTCCAGGAGGGCAGAGTGTGGTCATAGGCTACCATGTTCCCTAAGAAGAGGCAAACTAGCCCAGGATTGAAACTGAACAGGTCAAGTTCCAATGCTTATCAGAGACTAGCTCTGAAAACTGTCTCTATACTTCCAACCTGGGTACAATAGGGAGACCCAGTCTTTAAAAAGAGAAAAGAGGATAGTGCAGAGAAAGGAATGAAGGGAGAGAGAGATACATATACACACACACAAAGACAGAGGCAGAGAAGATAGAGATAAATATAGACAGACAGAAAGAGAAGGAAACACAGAGAGACAGAGAGAGACAAAGACATATAGAGATTTAAGAAAACAGAGAAAAAGAGACTGAGACAGAGAGATGGATATGAAGGTAGAAGAGATGAGAGCAGAAGAGAGGAGAGGAGAAGAGAAGAGAGGAGAATGGAGAGGAAGGGACTGGAGGGGGGAAGAATGGGACAATATAAGAGAGAGAGAGAGAGAGAAAGAGATAGAAACAGAAACAGGAGAATGAGGAAAGGAGATAAGGAGAGTTAGTTCCACAGTCTAATTTTAGGAACAATTAAAATGAAGCCCAGAGAAACAGTATGATTTTGCCAAAGTCACATTAAAAAAAATCATTAAGTGAAGCAGGAAATATTATCTTTGGATGTTCCTTTTCCCAAATGAAGAAAACTTTTCTCGAGCTAATCACTGGTTGCCACTTTGCCTGTTGAATAACTTCTGGTTTTTAAGTTTGGAGTTGCCTTTCTATTTATGTCCTTGAACACCTATAGCATTAATGCAAGAGGCAGTATTGGATCATGGAAAGAACACTTAGGGTGGAGAAGACATCTAGTCCTAACTCTTAACAGTAACCAGCTAAATGACCTGGAACAAACACCTTACCTCTCAAGGATACAATTTCCTTCCCTGTAAAATACTAATACTCATTCTACCTAGTTTATGGGGTAGTTTTGAGGAAAATGCTTTATAAATTGTAAAACTCTATCTTAATTTGGATAGTGATCATTAAGAACTAGGACAAAGTTTTTTTTTTTCCTCAGACTTACCATCCAGCCCATGGACACAAATAACCAGATGAATCCCATCTTCCAAGTTCTCTTCCTCTTCCTCTGGTGGAAAATATGGCAAATCAGAAGCTAGTACAGACAAGTCACTGTACAGACACTCTTCATTCTTCAGCTCTTTTTTAAATTTCTCTTTGGCCTGATAAAAACTGGAGAATATATTAATTAATCATAAGCCAAGCTGTATGTGTGGAGTTAAATTGGAAAATATGGACTGGATATACCGTAGAAGAAATGAACCTCTGTTAAGTAGCATCTTGACGGTGGGGCAGGGGGAGAAGGTGTGTGTTTTGTATGAAAAGACATAGGGAAACAATGTAATGGGAAGTATTTCTGTCAACCAAGTCTCAATTCTGTAAGGATTAATTACACAATTACCACATATGTATCCTTTCACTGGATTCTAAAGAAATAAAGCAAACTGAAGAAGGCAGAACTAATGACCTCATGGAGCTTATAACCCAGTTAAAAAGGTAGTGCACATAATCACATATATATTACAGAATAATATTCACCAAGGCCATATGAAAGTCACTATAGTAGAGTGGAGAGAGAGCAGGCTTATAAGTAAGGAAGATCTAGGTCCAAATACTGACTATGAATCTGGCAAATCGCATAATCTCTCAGTGTGCCCAGGCAATCCACTAAGACTATAAATTACATATATTTGTGAGTAAAGGGAATTTTATTACTTAAAATTTTCTCAACCAATGAAATAAAAAGTCTATTCCTTCCTGCCCATGTCTCATTCTTTAAAAGGCATAAGGTATGTATTTAAATGTATATATGTATGCATGTGTGTGTATATATATATGCATGTATACACATATACATGTGTTTGTGATATATACAACAGTCTGAATAGGTGTGTATATATGTGTGGATATATATGTATGTATAAGTACATGTGTATATATACATACATGCATATCTATATATACATATATATGTACTTATATACATGTATATACATATATAAACACTATAAGGAGGAAAAGGTCATCACTACACTGTTACTGAATGATCATTACTAATTAAAGGGGGGAAATCAAGGAATACTATTTTGGAGAAAATGAACATTTGAGTTGAACAGTAAAGGAAGGGTAGTATTTCAACAGATGAACTTAGAGAGTAGGGTAATTTGTACATAGGAAATACTGTGAAAAAGGCATAATAAAGTGAAGTTTGAGGGATGTGGGATAATGGTGAATGGTCCAATTCAGCTGGAGTATAGAGGATGTCTGGGGACAAGCAAGAGGTAACTGGGGACAAGCAAGAGGTAACTCTAGAAAGGCAAGATGGCACCAGATTTAAGAAGTGCTCAAAGGACTAGCTAAAAGGAGTACCTATTTAATCCAATAGATAATAGGGAATCAAAAAACAATTTTGAAAAGAGTATCAATAATAAGGAGTATGCATAAAATTAATCTGGCCATATGTAAAAGAAGGATAGGAATAGAGGAACTGATGCAATAGTGTAGGTTAGTGGTAATAAAAGTTCACACTACGGTAGCTCAACTGAGAAAAGAAGAGATGATAAATGCCACAGACATTTCAGATATAGAATGCATATCACTCAGAAATTGATTTTATGTGAAAATTGAAGGTAAAGGGGGACTCAAGGAAAATATTAAGTTTGGGAGATGTGGTGAATAGTGCTGTTAACTTGATAAACAGGAAAGTCAGAGAGGAACAAGTTTTGATGAAAAGAGAACACATTTTATGGAGGAAGAGCCAAAATGGAAGAGAAAAGGCAGCAACTTGCCTGAACTCTCCCCCAAACACCTCTAAACATCTTTAAATAATGCCATAAAAATTCCTGGAGCAGCAGAACCCACAAAAGGATGAAGCAAAAAAATTTTCCAACAAAAGACAACTTAAGTTAGCAGAAAAGGTCTGTTGCATCTGGGTAATAGTGGAGCACAGTTCAGTACAGGCTGCACCAATGGAGACTCAGCCACAGCACACTGGGAGCAGGTTTGGGAACCACTGAATCAACAACAGCATCTGCTTCTGGAGCTCTCAGCCCATAGATGTTAAGGGTTTCAAACAACTGATCAGAAGAAGATTACAGGGTCTCTTTGCTAGCACTGAGGCAGGGCTCTGCTGCTTTGTCCATACTTGGATCCTAGTCACAGCCTTGGGTGGAAGTTCCAGGGCAAGGGAAAAATTAATACACCAGAGCTTGTGGCACCAGTGAAGCAGGGACCCTCCTCAAAATTCCAGGGTAGAAAAGAGTGCTTGTGATGGCTCACAGACAAGAGCACAAGCCAAGAGGGTAGTAAACACACCTTTCCTTAGATCAGATCTCCTTGGAAGAACTGAAAATTTAGAGGTTCCTAGAAGTTTCTACGAAAACAGCTGCACAAAACCCATGAAGCCTGGGACAGTGTGCCATACACTGGAAACAGAACCCTACTTTAGCAAAGAGATAAAAATAAAACTATAGGTTAGGAAAATGAGCAAGTAACAGAAAAAAATTCTGACCATAGAAACTTATATGTTGACAAGGGATATTATAGCTAAATTCCAGAGTTCCCAGGTCATTGAGGAGAAAATGTTGCATGCAGCCATAAAGAAACAATTCGAGTATTGTGGAAATACAATCATGATAACACAAGATCAAGCAGCTTCTACATTAAGGGACTGAAGGGCTTGGAATATGACATTCCAGAAGTCAAAAGAGCTATGATTAAAACCAAGAATCATCTACCCAGAAAAACAGAATATAATACTTCAGGGCAAAAAAAAAGGTCATTCAATGAAATAGAGGACTTTCAAGTATTCTTGATGAAAAGACCAGAGCTGAAAAGAATATTTGACTTTCAAACACAAGAATCAAGAGAAGCATGAAAAGGTAAACAGGAAAGAGAAATCATAAGGGACTTACTAAAGTTGAACTGTTTACATTCCTACATGGAAAGATATTATTTGTAACTCTTGAGGATTTTTTCAGCATTTGGGTAGTTGGAGGGATTATATACATATAGACAGAGGTCACAGGATGAGTTAAATAGAAAGGAGTGATATTTAAAAAAATAAAATAAGGAGTGAGAGAGGAATATATTGGGAGGAGAAAGGGGGCAAATTATCGCTCCTAAAAGAGTTAAGAGAAAGCTTTTTCAATGGAGGGGAAAAAGGGAGAGTTAAGAGGGAAAAAGTGAAGCTTACTCTCATCATATTTGGCTTAAGGAAGGAACAACATGCACTCTCAATTTGTTATAAAAATATATTTTACACTACAGGCAAGTAGGGGAGAAGGGGATAAGTTGGACATGAGGGGATGATAGAAGTGAGTGCAAATAGAAGAATGGGGTAATTAGAAGTAAACACTTTTGGGGAGGGACAAGATCAAAAGAGAGAATAGAATAAATGGGGGGAGGATAGGATGGAGGGAAATATAGTTAAACTTATTTAACTATATATAAAGTATATATAGTTTATATATACTTTATATATATATAAAGTCTTTTATATATATATATAAAGTCTTTTGCAAAACTAAACATGTATAACCTATATTGAATTGCTTACCTTCTCAGTGGGAATGGGTGAGGAGGGAGGAAGAAAATGAAATTGGAACTCAATGTTTTAAAAACAAATGTTAAAAATTGTTTTTACATGCAACAGGGAAATAAGAAACACAGGTAATGGGATACAGAAATCTATCTTGCCCTATGAGAAAATACAGGATATGGGGATAAGGGAAGGGAGGGGTGTGATAGAAGGGAGGGCAGATTGGCGGAAGGGGTAAACAGAATGCTTAGGTGTCTTAGGGTGGGGGAAAGGGGAGATGGGGAGAAAATTTGGAACTCAAAATCTTGTGGAAATGAATATTGAAAACTAAAAATAAGTAAATAAATTTTAAAAAAAGAAATAATGAGTAGGATGCTCTCAGAAAAACCTGGAAAGATTTATGAGAGCTGATGCAAATAGAAATGTACTATGTACAAAGTGACAACAATAGTATAAGATGATTAGCTGTGAATGATATAGCTGTTCTCAGCAATATAACAATCCAAGACATCTCTGAAAGACTTATAGTGAAAAATGATATCCATTCCCAGAGAAAGAACTGATGGTGTCTGAATACAGATTGAAGCGTACTTTGCTTATTTTATTTTTCTTGAGAGTGTTTGGGGTGAGATCTATATTTTCTTTCACAATATGACAAATATGGAAATGCTTTGCAAGACTACACATGTAAAACCTATACCAAATCACTTGCCTTTTGAATGGTGGGAGAGAGAAAGAGGCAGGGAGATAATTCAGAACTCAAAATTTGAAAACTGAATGTTAAAAATTGTTTTAACATAATGGGGGGAAATGCTAAATATTTTTTAAGAAGAAAAATAATTACATTTCATTTTGGTAATGTTGAATTTTGAGTGATAGTTGGACATCAAGGAGTAGGGGCAGATGTCTAATTGACAGTTTGTTCTGTTGTAGTGGAGCATGGCCAAAAAATCAGGTAGAGCTATAGCTACAGATCTGAGTCTTATCAAGAGGGAATCAATAATTATTGCTATGAAATTGAATGGGATTACTAGAGGAGAGTTTAGAAGGGGAGAATAAACATTTATATAGTACTCACTATGTGCAAGGCACTGTGTTAAATGCTATTTTTTTTTGAACAAATATTATTTCATTCTCAAAACCACTTTGTGAGATAGGTGCTATTGTTATCTAAATTTTATGTTTTAGGAAATGGAGACCATGCACCACTGAGTGACTTGCCCAGTGTCACACAGCTAACTGTCTGAGGCTCATTTTGAACTCGTCTTCATGACTCCATGCTCAGAATTATATCCATTTCACCAGCAGTTACTTCTCTTAAAGCCTGAAGGATTGGATCCTGAGGAACATGAATATTGGAGAGTGGGGAAAAGGAGGAAAAGCCAGTAAAAAATAGAGAGAAAACTGTGCCTCAGAATCAATCAACAAGTATTTATTAGGTGCCAGTGTTGAGAATTTGAAGATCAGTCAATAGTATCAAATGTTGTGGAAGAGACAGGAAGGATGAAGACAGACAATTCCATTGGATTTGATGAAAAAGGAGTCACGGAGACTGCTCTGAGGATAGTGTTAGTATGATCCCGGAAAAATGAAACCAGATTATGGAGATCTGAGGAATGATGAGAAAGCAGAAACAATGGATAGCATGAATATATTCAGAAAAGTATAGCTATGAAAGGGAGAAAAGAAATTGGATGATAGTCTGAGGATATAGTTAAACCAAGGGCAAGCTTTCGTAAGATGGGGGGAGACCAGAACTTAGGAAGAAGGAATCCATGAAGAGGGAGTGATTAAAGGTAACTGAGAAAGAATACCACCAAATATAGTCAAAGGGGATATTATCAAGAGACAAGTATAATAAGTAACCTTCTAAAAGGCCAAGAACACTTTTTGTCTTAACATAAAAATGAAAAGGAATGGAATGGGTGAAGAAATTGAGGATTACATATAGGATAAAAGTCACAATGCAGAAATAAAAAGTCTGTCTTTTCTCAGTTTGGCATACTTGTCCATGATTTCTAAAATATATCAAAAATTAGAATAGATAACCTTTATAGTCACATATAACTTTAGGACTCTCATTTTAAAACTATATGGATGGATACACATAACATACATACATACATATATATATGAAAATATATCAACATGTATATAGAAAATGTTAAATATATATCAGTTCATGTGTTGGATTTATATATATTCTATTCTCATTTATATTTGGATTGCTAAATCTGTCTCAATAATATGAACCAATTAGTATTTGTTACATTAATATTATCTGTAAGGAATTGTTCTAGTTGCCAGGAATATAAAAGTGAAACAAATAATAGTCCTTGATATTAAGGAGATTTAATTTTACTGGAGGTGAGGAATGAGTGCATAAAATATAAAGAGGTAAATCAATCAATCACCTGATAATCTAAGAAATAAGATGGCACTAATAATCAGGAGTAAGAAGAAGAAAATAACAATCTTCCTGCAAGTGAAAGCAAATAAGCTGAACCTATAATAATGGCAATGATCTAGTGTTTGGATTTGCAAAGTGATACACACACACACACACATCTAAAGCATCTCAAAAAACCATGGATTTTTTTATTGCTAAGTTTTTTTTTTCAGTCATGTCCAACTCTTCATGCTCACGTGTGGGGTTTTCTTGGCAAGGATAATACAGTGGTCTGCCATTTCTTTCTTCAGTTTAGTTTACAGAAGAAGAAACTGAGGCAAGCATGGTAAAGTGATTTGTCCAAGGTCACACGGTAAATGTCTGAGGCCAAGATCCAGCACTTTCCACTCACTGTGCCACCTAGCTGCCCCAAGAACTTGAAGTAGGTATCTAATATCTGTAGGATTTAGTCTATCCTATGGAATAGAGGATGTGGTCTTGAAAAATACCTCCCTTTTAAAACAAGAATCTTGAAATAGATTCAAACTTTATCTCTTTATGAAATTTCTTTAGTTGGATAGTTAATGAACCAATATAAAAAAAATAAACTCCACTGGATGTGAATTGGTAATGAATAATTCAACAAACTATTCTGTTTGAAAAGTGCTTCATATTTCATGGAAATAAGCACAACTAAAATGGAATGCTTCAAAATAACTAGAGCCTTCTTGCATGCCAAGAAAACCGAGTGTGGGAAAAATCTGAATCTCCAGTAGATAGAATTCCAAAATATTTTTTCTTCCTCCTCTCTCATTCTTAAGGTCAAGGTTAGGGCTGAGAAGTAGGCAATATAGGGCATTATAGGAGAACAGATTTCTGCTATAGGGTCATAGACAATGTAAAATTGTCCCTGATGAATACCCTCTTTACATTTATACACTGTCACTAAATAACTCTATAGATAGATGTAAATATGGCGGAGCCCTAGAATCACAAATTGCCTTTCCTACTTAGCCATTCAGAAAAGAGTTGATGGGCTAGGACAAGGGAGACATTACCTAGAATGAACAGATTAGATGGTCTTCTGTCTCCTTTAAGGTCTAAGTCAGGAGTGGGGAACCTGCAGCCTGGAGGCTACATGTAGCTTTCTAGGTCCTTGGGTGTGACCTTTCCACTGAGTCCAAGTTTTACAGAACAAATTCTTTTATTAGGGGGATTTGTTCTGTGAAGTTTGATTCAGTTAAAAGGCTGCATTTGAGGACCTAGAGGGCTACATGTGGCTTCAAGGCTGTAGGTTCCACACATCTAAGTTTTTATTCACCAAACTGTAGCAGTCTAGGAATATTTATATTTATAATTTTATTCCAAATGAAATTCTCTAGGTAATAATGACATTTTACTGAATACTGAGGTTTTTGTTTTTTTTAATGGAACCAATAAAAGACATTATAGTTGGTATGCCTGCATTGATCTATCAATCAGTATTTATCAAGTGTCTTCTATTTGCCAGGTTCTATGCTAAGTGCTACGGATATATACAAAAGGAAAATGGTCCCTGACCTCAAGAATCTTACACCTTAATGGGGAAAACTACACATATATGTAGAAGTATACTAATAAATTTGAACGAAGTAAATACAAGTTTTTTTATTCATTTTTTATAGAGGAGCAAGCTGGAGTCAAGAGTGGGAACAGAACAGGAAAGGCTTATATCCCAACTTCCTATCAATTCATTTATAGCTGTTTAACAAAATACTTGGTTGTCTCATGAAAGAGCATACTCTTTTGTATCTGGAGATATTTAAATAATGTTTCCTGGAATGTTGCATCAAAATTTCTGCACTGTCTAGGAGATGAGGTCTTTCTAGCATGGACATCTGTGATTGTCATTTTCCTAAATAGAAGGAAAGCTCCTTGGGGAAAGGGAATGTTTATTTTTGCCATTGTTATCCCAAGAACACAAGGGTGGCCACCTTGCTTAAGGCCCCTTGCAGTGTAGCTACCTTGTAAATGCTTTGTCAACTTGAATTTTTATCTTTCATAGGCTTAGAAGAAACTTTACATAGGATCTAGCTCAGTCCCTTAAACTTTCAGATGAAGAGATTAAGTCACTAGATGGTTAAAATGACTCCTCCATCCTTACATGTTTATTAAAAGTGCTGGAATTTGAATTCCACTCTTTTAACTTCAAACATGGATTGTTCCCATTATGTGAGGCTTGAAAAACACCAGATACAAAACAGTCTGATCAAATGAACCTATTCTACTTACTTCCTTTCCAAATAGCATTCAGAACGGGTTTTCATTCTAGGAAGTGTAAGTTTAAAACAAAAAAAAAAAAACAAAAGTGATGAGAAATGCAGACTGAGAGAACTCTGGAAAATGTCACCACTCAGACTTACCTATACATTCTTTCATTGACTTCTTCCTCCAAATTTCTTGTATCACATGAGACCACCCCAAAGGAGCCCACAGGCTGGTGGGTAATTGGGAATGTGTTTTGCTTAGAAGAAAGTCCAACCTTGGCAGGAGCTTCCTTAAGCATTGAGGAGAAAGGAAGACATGTTGCTGTACAGGACACAGACAAATTAACCACCTCCACAGCCTTTCTTGTGTCCAATGCCAATGCCTCAGTGGTAGCCAAATGGAAGTTGTTGCTATTGGCAATGGATTTAGATTCAAAGTTTTCAAGGCATTGATAATCAATGTCATGGACCTCTGGGCTATAGTTGACCACCGTAACTTCATTTAGATCTACTTCCTGCAAACTATGGGACCTTTCTTGGTTAGGGGCATCATCACCAGTGGAAGAGTCCCTACTTTTCTCTGTGTTAGAGTTTATCCTGGCAGTTTCTGTAGAGGGATTACAGGGAAATTCAGGCACCTGATAGATGGATTTGGGGAAATCCTCAATGGCTGAGATATTGATACTAGAAAATATGTCATTCTCAGTCTTTGAGACCTCAGACTCAGCCTTTGGATTCTCCAGTAGACCTTCATTGGAAACATCATCCTGGGTAGTATCTACTTCTGAGACATGCAAAACGTCTAACGTCGGTTCTTTGGTTTTAGTCATGGAGGAGTACTCAGCTCCACGAGCATAAGATGTTTCATCCACCACTGGTTCACTATAGGTGAAGCTACAGTGCCCAAAAAGAAAATGTGGATTATCATTAACTTCTGCTAAGTCCATGTAGCCCTTATCTTCTTGTGGGTGATCTGTGTCAAAAACCATCTCCACTAATGAATGGAAGACTTCACAGTCATGCTTTGGGGGGTCATTTTGAAACCCAGGAAAGTTCCTAATGGAATCTATGTTTCTGCCCTCATCCTGGTTTTCTTCAAGGTATTTCTGAAGGTGACCATCCAAGGTCTCTGTATTCCCCTGGTCACTTCTGGATATGTCATTGTCTTCTGCCAACTCCTCTGGGCTACTAATCTGAGGAGCTGAAACAGATTTAGTTAGCTTGTTAAGTGCTACCTCTCTCTCCTCTTCCTCAAAGGGCAAAGAACTAATGGAGGTCAGGGAAGCTTGGATACCACTTGGCAAACTTGTATTGCTTTCTGTGTGACCCCCTTCTAAAGAATTTCTATGGATAGCATGCCTTCTTACAAGTTGGTGCAAGACCTCTCGGTCACTGGGTAATTCCAGAGCCCTGCTACGGGCCTCAGACCATGCAACAGAGCTTGGTTCACTTTCGATGCCTGAGTCAGAGATGACTGAGGAAGACCTTTTGATGGTCCCAGACAGTGCTGATAACACTTCGCGTTCATTACTCTTTGGATCCCTTGGCAATGAATGAACATCCAATGGATCTCTTGGCGTTGGGCTTGATGAATCAATCAAGTTCACTGGATGTTTCAGTGATAGCAATGTGGTCTTATTCTCTTGATTCTCCTCTTTGCTTAATTCATTTAATCCAACTTTGTCTGTGGAGACAACATTCTCAGGGTTAGGAAATGCAGCGGCTTCATCCAACACAGTCCTGAGGTAATTATCTAGAGGTGTCCTGGTCTCATAATGAGTAGCAATTACTAACCCAGGTTCACCATTATCAGGGTGCTTATTGCTGGGGTTCATTTCAATGTATGTCAAACAAGATGCCAGATTACTATCTCCAACCACAGTCTGCTCAGATCTGCTCAAGTCTGGTACAGTTTGCATTAAAACAGCAGGCCTGAAGTCAGTTGCAGGATCATCAGCTGAAGCTGTTGGAGGATCTTGAGGTAAACCCGTTTCATCCTGGGATTCACCTATTGTCAAGTATACCTGAGATACTGAACTAGGGGGTGAGTATCTGTCTGTGGATACTTCTCCACGTACACCAGGACACAGATAGTCCACTTCATCGCTGAGTGGTAAAGACGCATCTTCCCTGAAAGCTATTTTCTCAGATATTGCATTAGTGTTTGATTGTTGGCTCTTCTCTTTTTCCTTTTGTTCCACTTTTGGGGTAGTTTTAACAGGAGCAGCAACATCTGGGGAAATCCCCAAATTATACCCTAGAAGAAAAGAAGTCAAATGTCATATTTTGTTTAGGCGAATTGTTGAAACTTTCATGCCATCAAATAGTCCCTTACCAAAAATGTCTATGTTATGGTTTCATTCAGAGTGTTTGCTTCAGTTTAGTTCAGTTCACTTCAATTGAGCAAATATGGATTAAGCACCTGTTAGTAAACCCTTATAACAGGGGAAGGAGGAAGCTTTGATGATAGAGGGTCACTTCCTTCAAAGAACTAACTGCTCTATGAATCAGAAAACCTAGATCTGAGGTCTGGCTCACAAGCTTTTTAGCTCCTTGGTCTTTAAACAAGACATTTCATGTCTTTGTAGGTCATTTTCCTTATCTTTCCTTAACATGAGGATAATAATATTTGCACTCCTGATCTCATATGATTGTTCTGGAGCCAAATGAAATAGCATGTAAGAACATGCCCTACAATCATAAAGCGCTAAAGAATTGAGTGCTGTTATTCAGAATTGTGTTGGAGCCAAGGAGAGTCAATTATCAATTTTCAGTGTGAGCAGTTACCCCTTGGAAATCAGCAAATACTACAAATCAAGGCTTGATTTGCTGTTTTGTTAACGATATAATCTTACAAAAGTGATGAATAAAATGTTATTAAGTGTGCTACAGTGTAGTCTTTAACCCCAGTGCCCCACCCTGACAAAGAGCCAATTGTTATACATTTACCAGCACATTCCTGGTTACAGATCACATTTAAAATTATTCCTCCAAGTTTCCATAGGGTCAAGAGCTACAAGTGACTTTAAAGATAATTTAGTACAAACCTCTCACTTTAGAGATGAGGAAACTGGGGCCTGGAGATAGATCTTTCTAGAGTTAATCACATTACTTCTCTCCTCATATGGACTATGTTCCAGTCAGACTTCCCTATTTGCTGTTCTCTTTCCTTGAAGTTTCATCCCGCATCTCTTGTGCTTTTAACAAAGGCTGTCCCTTCTGTCTGGAATGCCTCATGGAATTCCTACCTCCTTTCAAAGTTCAGTTCTAATTTCATTTACTACACCTAGCATTTCCTGAACCCTCCAGTTTTTAATGTCCCCTCTCAATTTTTTTTATAGTGTATATTTATTCATGCTATCATGGCGAGGGAGTGGGAAGGAAGGGGATTTAAAAATTTAAAACTCATGGAAGTGAATGTTGGAAACTAAAAATAAATTAATAAAAATACTGTATATTTATTATAAATGTGCAAGTTATTTCCTTTCTCCAGTAAAAGGTGAGTTGAATGAAGGCCAAGACTGTTTCATTTTTCTCTCCCTCTGTTTAATGATGACTACTTGGTACATAACAGAAGCTTGGCAATGTTTACTGGAGTGAAGTTAAGTGAAATGAATTAATCCTTCCAAGGTCACAGGACTTGGACTGAAGCTTTGGTCACAGGAGCACAGATTTAGAAACAGAAAGCACTTTAGACATCATTGAGTTCAACCCTGTATTTTACAAATGAGGAAAACAAGGCACTGACACATTAAGTGATTTGCCCATTGTTACATACCTAGTAAATGTCTGAAGTGGTATTTGGACCCGGATCTTCTTGGCTCTAAATCTAGTGCTCTGCCCATCGTTTCTCACTACCTTCTCTTCCATGTCAATTCCAAATCTGCATCTTTTCATTCCCGCCCTTTACACACTACATGGGCTACATCACTTCTAGATGGAAAAATCTAAAACAACAAGTTCTATAAAATGATGATGACACACTGTCATCATTTATACAAGCAAGCAGAAGAACTTTCTTTAATAAAGTCCACCAGTTACTCATTCAGGCTTTATTCAAGGCATTGCCACTAGATGTCAGACAAGCACAGAGCACCACCTTCCTTTCAAATGATCTCAATAAACTGCAGCATGCATCTCTCTTCTTCCAGTGTTACTTGGCATGCTTTTTTAAACATTATTTTAATCTAACCATTGGTGGGAGCAACACTATTAATTTCCTTTTAAATGGATATATTCAGTGCTTTTATTGTCTATAGGATAAAATGCAAAAATTTTACCCTGACATTCAATGCCTTCTTAAATATGGTTCCAATGTGACTTTCTAGCTTTATTTCATACTACCCTGCTTGCTTCATTCTTTGTTTTAGCCAAACTGACCTTTATCATCCCTAGATCTCATCCTATTCACTCCTATCTTTCCAGATCTTTTCATATTGTCTCAGATAATTACAAGAATTTGAGAGCTTAGGTTCAAATCTAATCTCTGATGTTTATTACCTGGCTATCATTGATTGACCAATAATTGTTCCCAGTCCAAGCCTCACTTGCTCATTGTTTGGATTTTGATGGTTGAGTGAGTGTAAATAGCAATCGTTTCTGTTTTGGCCAGGAACTCTAAGGGTTTTCCCCTCCCAGTTTGAGTCTTTTGTAAAGGTAAACTAGGCCATCTTTTACCTCTGTTCTTACCTAGTTTTTATTTACTGAATGGGTATTGCCTCAGACAAACTGAGACCTTAAGTCTCAGCTTAGCTTAAAAAGACTATGGTCTTCCATTACACCCTGGGCCAAGGCTAGTCATCCTAACCTATATCTTGCCTCTGGACTCTGGTGACTCTGGGGGACATAGTGAAGCTGATGATTGCAGAGCTCAGCCTCACTTAAATCCAAATGACTTGTAAGCCATGACATCACCCCCCTGGTGTCATTAGTCCTATTTGAGAACAAAGGATCGACAATGTTACCAACCTTTCATGGACTTGTTTATTTATCTATAAAATGAAGGGGTTGGACTAGAGGCCTTCTGAAATCCCTTCCAAATCTGTCAGCGATGTTATATCAGAAGGTAGAGTTTTGTTCCTTGAGCAGATACAGTTAAATCTTTTCTAATCACATATACCGCTGTTTGGATCTTTGTAATATGCAATACTTTTAGCACTTCCAACAGTCTTTGAAGCCATGCTATTAATTCTGATGAATATTTTGCTCTTCATTGGAAATTGTAATAAAAACCTTGAAGTACAAGAAAAATTTCAAGAACTCTCATAACATTTAAGCCCCAGACTTTCTGTACTAAACTAGACCACTTGAGTGATAGAGAAGTTTCTCCATCGGATATTTTACCTCTGAGCAACTGTTTAACAAACTGAATTAAATGTTTATCTAACAGAGCTGAATCCTAAACCCAACACTGAAGAACTTGGCTTATTTATTTCAATAATGTCTTTGACTTGCCCTACATAAGACTGTAATGTGCTCAATGGCAGAGGCTGTATTGGTTTTCATCTTTGTTTTACGAGTGCAGTGCTCATTAGATAGCAGTGTGCACTTGAAAAATGTGTTCAATGAAAATGAAATGAGTTTCCCTGTAATGGGATGGAAATAATGATTGATGTTGATGATTATAAGAGGAAGAAGATGAGGGGGAATATGGTGATACAATCAATTAACTTCAACGTCAACCTGATTCTACATCCTTTCTAGTTCCATTGTTAATGCTCTAGGACAAAGCTTTCTTTTCCATCTCTGCCAAAAGTACTGCAAAGGACTCATAAAAAGTATTCTTATCTCCCACTATCCTCATTCTAATCTGTTTATCCATCTTTCATTGTATATGTCTAAATCTCTCATTTGCTCAAAAACCTTCAGAAGCAAGGAAGCAAAGTACCTTCCAAAGTCTGGAGTCACTGTATTTTCATCTTTATTATATGTTTCTCCTTTCCATCAGATTAGATTGCCTTGCAAACATGCTGTGAACTCCCCTATCTCTATGACTCTTCTCATACTATGCTCATTACTTGGAATGCCCTTTCCTTTTTCTCTGTTGAATGATTACCAGCTCTCTAATGTCCAACTCAAATGTTACCCTGACTCCATTGCTATGATCAAGGATGGGGAACCTGAGGTCTTAAGGCCACATGTGACCTTCTAGTCCTTGGGTGTGGCCTTTTGACCTAGTCCAAGTTTTACAAAATAGATCCTTTTATTAAGGGGACCTGCAGGGCCACATGAAGACTCAAGGCTTCAGGTTTCTCCCCATGACTTAGATACCAATGACTTACTCCTTTGGATGTCATCACTTTGTTCTGTAATATCATTACCATACAATATCATTGCCTAAGACTTTTCTTTTGTGTGACTTACATTTCTTAATAGAGTATGAGAGATATTATTATTAAATAACTAATTGTTAATATTGGGGAGACACAGGATTTATCTCTCTCTGAAACCTCATTCTCTATTAGGCTAAACCAACATCTGAAAGACATTGCTGATAATGAGACTGGATTCACTTTCTCCTCAATATTGTTCAGATCCTACCAAGGTGGGGAAAGTACACTGTGTTCTAGTCAGGTTTGAGTGGGAATAGATTATTTGATTAGATTGTGCTAGGATGAGGTTAGTTTGGAAGTAAATGATATGATCAAAATCAAGACCTCTAGTCTCTCATTAGAATAGGTGCATGTCTCATTATAATATTCATTCTCTCTATTTATTAACCAATCATAGTCTATCACCACTCTCTGGGTCACTTATTCTTCCCAGGGCATATAAGAATTGAGTAGGTCCCATGAAAGATCTTCGATATTCCAGAGTGTCACTGACCTCTTTTATTAATTATTGCTAGCACAATTAATAAAATGATTAATTTCCTAGAAATTATGTCTCCCACACTTTTTATACATCACAACTGAAAGTTACAGAATGACAGGAACTATGTTTTATTTTTTAAAATATCTTCTCCACTATCTTGTACTGGGCAATACATTTAAAAAATGTTTATTAAATATATGTGAACTAATTACATTAAATTATATGACTGATTTCTTGTTCTTTCACTGTAATGACTGGTTATTTCAACAATTAGACCAGAGTTCATTGCTTGGGGTTGTCAGAAAAATATCACCTTTAATCCTTGCCCTTTAATTCATTTAAATGTTAATCTTTGTTCTTTGTGCCCTTCTAATGTTACTAACCTTTCCCAGGATGTTCCATGTATCTATCCTCAAAAATGACTGGCAGGGTATTCCAGTCTCCATCAATATCTAGGCATTCTGCTGGGAGGGGAGGCATGCTGGTGAAGTATTCAGAATTCCGGACATCCAAAGCAATCTGACTCTGTCTTTGGATCCTGAGAAATACAAAGACAGGAAAGAGGTAAACAGTTATCCATGAAGCAATTTACAGTTCATATATTGTTTTCCTTTCTGCAGTTCTTTGAGGTAAATAGTGAAGATGTCATTATCTCTGTTTTACAGATGAGGTGACAAAAGTTCAGTTTTGTGAGGTCAACACTCATCTGTGAATTTGAAGTTGTACCAATGATGCCAACCGTCACCTATTCTTGTCTACCCAATCCTGTGTAACTCTCTTCCATGTCCCCTTATATGTTCTCCAAAGGAAATCCACTCTATATATTGGGTCTTCCTTACTTTCTCTTGATTGGTAAAACTATCATTGGAGTTGTCCATCTATCACTCCTCATCCCCACCTTGTGACCAGCCTATCTTTTCTTTCTGTTTCATGTTTCTTTAATGAAATTCTATAATCCCATCCTTTTAAAAAGTTTTGAATTAGCTATATACTGCTACTTTCAGAGCTTGGTGGTAGAGCTCACATGCACCATGAATTTCTTCAATGCTCTCTCTGGAATATTCATTTTTAATTCTTCAATAATTGTTGTATTCCATATCTCCCTGCCATATAACAAGGTCATAGGCATTGTAGAATTTAGAGTCAGGAGAGAACTCAGAGATCATAGGACATAAACTTTTCAAATTATAGATGAGAGAAATGAAGCCCAGAGAGGATGAGAGGTTTTCCCATGGTTCCAAAGAAGTGGCAGAGCCAGAATCTGAACCCAACTTCTGGCTCCAAGGTCAACAATCTTTGCGCTATTTCATTGCGGTTTGAGGTTTTCAGAGAAGAGAGTTGGAGGGAACATTAGAAGTAATTTAGACTTATCTCCTTTATTGTTACAGATGAAAAGGCCAGAAAGGTAAGGCATTAGGCTAAAGTCACATGGGAAATAAATGTCAAAACTGGTATTCAAATCCAGAATCTCTGACTCCAAATCTAGGACTCTTTAAACTTGACCAAGACTACATAGTGAGTAGTGGATCTGGACTTCAAATTCAGACTTCTGTCTCCAAGTTAAGAGTTCTTCTCTGTTTATCGCATATCCTAAGGATAGGCTAAGTGGGTTTAATTACCACCTCTTCAGTTCTAGAGGGAAAATTATGAAAGGTCTCTTTTGTTGCTTTGTGAATTTCAAAATCAACAATTCAATATATCTCCACTATATTAAAAATGCATCTTGTTCTGGTCTTCCTGATCACCATAACCCCTCTGATTACAAAGTATGTTTTAGGAGGAAATAAGAATGCAAAGGCGAACTTAGAAATCATGTATAAACCATTGCTAAGATCAAAGGAGCATAATTTATAAATTATATCATATATTAATTAAAATTCACATTCTAGTAATTAGGAGAAACCATCTAGGCACTGCTTGTCAAGATTTCTAGTCCTATGATATCTAAATTATAGATAAAATCTATCTTCCACGGTTCCTGACCAGCAGAATATGAAAAAGATGCTAATAATTTTGGGATGATGACATTGGAATTTTACCTATAATTCTGAAATGATTTGGATATGTTAATCAAGTTACCAAAAGATGGCCCAGATAGTCTTTTTTTTACCTTGTATCCTAGAAAAATGAGTCCTCCAACCTCTCCCCTCTGAGCAATTTTCAATTTCCAAAACGTCCATGCTGCTCAAGTGCTCCCAACTCTAATCCATTGTTGCATGAGTGCTATTCTCCACCTCTTCCCTCACCATGCCATTCCCTATATCCATACCACATTCTGCTCTGTATTTTCACCACTTATCCCTGTGCCTTATTAAAACTGTGATTTCTGCCCCATTTTCTACTGCCAACCATGGTCTTTCCTGGTAAGTACCCAAAAAACTGGGCATGTCCACCCCATTTCATAATTTCATAAATTAAGTATCAATTCATCCAGCAAAGCAGGCCATTTTCTTTTTTTCATTTTTATTGAAATATGGAGTTTGTTTTGGGCAGCACTCAGATCTGCGGAACAAACTGATTCCCACATTAGGAAATGAATAGTCATGCCCTCGTAATCCTGTTAATTCCTATCTTTTGCAACATATGTAAAAATTATTTTCCCATTTAATTATTGGAAGGATTGGATATTGAAATACATTTTCACAAGCAGGGCTATTTTTGTGCTTAATCATCCACCACTTCACTTCCCTTGTATGCCTTGTATGCAAATCTTTCTCCTTACCAATACTGAACTAGTTCCCTTTCCCTGAAAAATTACCACACTGTCTCCCACCTGCTTTCCTCCTCCCAACACACACATGATGTTCCTTTGCTGAAATGGCTCCCTCCCCCTAGAAGTCCTCTCTCTCCCCACTTCTTCCTGTCCAATTACTATTCATCCTTCAAGGACCAGTTTCCACATATATAATTTTGATCTATTCTTCAAGATTCAGACCCAACTTTTCAATTCTTTACCATCCTTAAAGGCCAAGATAGGCCTGCATTATGTTTTAAGGCCTAATTCAAATGCTACTTTTTCCTGGAAGTTTGCCATGATTCTGGCCAGAAGTGATCTCTTTTTTCCATTGAATTGACAATTTTTTACCACTCTGATTGGACTTACATGGGACACCTTCCATTATATTTATTTATGTCCATATCTTAGCTCCATTACTATACTCTATAATCCATCCTTAGATGGATTCTGAAACTGTGGTCATTCATTTCCACTTTCTTCCCGGCTTAAGAATTTTCCATCTTCCCCCTCCCCGTTTCTGGCTTGTAAGTATTACCCTTCCCCATTATAATATCCTTTAGAGTAAGGATTGACTTTTTTGCTTAAATTTTTTTTTTGTCATATAGTAAATGCTTGAAAATCCTCTATCTAATCTATATAGATATTATCTACCCATGCATCCATCCATCTATCTTCAGCCCTCTGCACTAATCCAGTGATATAATAACAGACTTTTGGAAAATTATACCTAGCTTTCTTGCTACTCCTTCTGACCAACTGTATACATATAGACTAGATATTACTTTTGCACTGAGAGAAGAAAAAAGGCGCAATGAAATGAATGAAGTCAACATAGTATAATGGAAGGAGTAGTACATTGGGAATCAGAAGTTCTGGGGTATCTTGATCACAGTGACTGGAAAGGCTGCCTTCTGAGTAGATGTGAAAACAGGAAAGGGCTCTAGTTCTCTAAGGTTATTTACATCTCAGAAGGCCAAGGTTCCATCATCATTCCTACTTTTTTTTTTAATAGAGAAGAACATTCAGGATTTAAAAAAATAAGTAATTTGCCCAAGATCATAGAGGTACTTAGAAGAAGAGTCAAGATTTGAACTAAAGTCCTCTGCCTCTAAAAAAAATATCCTTTCCACTATATCATGATGCTTTGCCTTCTCTAAATAAAGCCCATCAATATCACTACTTTAACACTGTTTCATATTTTTAAAGTATTTACAAAGTACTTATTATGTGTGGAATTAGAGGCAACAAAAAAGAGAATAAAAAGTTGGCCTTAAAATTGGGAAATACTGGGTTAAAATTCTTCTGACATATTCTTTCTGGGTGATCTTTGTCATTTACGTGAACATTCAATGGCCAAGACAAGTTTCTAAGACTAAGTTACAAGAGAGTGGGTGATCTGCATTCTTGTAAACAGTTTGAACCCTGGACAGTTTCTATCTATATTAAATTTTGTATCTGAACAACCTAAAGTCTCTCCCCCAACCATTCCAGAAATAAAATAACCAAGTAGAGTACTCTGCTCAGTGTTGGAGAGATACCAAAATTAAATCAGTCACTCTGCCTATCCTCATGGTACTGATCATCTAACCACAGGAAAGAAATACAAATTCATTTAGCATAAAGTCACAATGGTAGAATGTTGTAGCTAGAAGGGACCATAGAGAGGATTCATTCATTTTACAGGGGTAGAAACTGAGTCTGAGGAAAAGACCTCTCTATGCTCACACAGTGAATTCGTGTCTGAGCTGAAACTAAAACTCAGGACTCTTATTCTCAGTTTCTATATTATTGCCTCTGAATCTGACAAAAGACATTATTATTGTTGCTAGTATTCAAATGAAATTGCTTAAAATGCAGCATGTACATAATACACACTTTTTGATCTGGCTTTGATCTGGTAAGTTGTTTTCCTTGCATCTTTCCCAGATACTCTCCAGAAAGAAAATGACTTATTATTTTTAGAAATCAAAACCTTGATACTAAAATATTGATAGCAGCAATGTGTGTGTGTGTGTGTGTGTGTGTGTGTGTGTGTGTGTGTGTGTGTGATAGCCAAGAACTGGAAACCAAATAGATGCATTTATTGGGGTATGGCTGAACACGCTGTGGTCTGTGAATGTACTAGAATATTGCTCTATAAGAGGTGATTAATATATGATGAGCAGAGAGAAGCATAGAAAGACCTATTTGAACTGATACCAAGTTAAGCAAAGCCGGAAAAACAATACATACCTTGTAGTACAAAAATGTAAATGGGAAGAATTGCCACCAAAAAAAAGATGAATATGACACAATTTTAAAGGACAATCATAGATTGAAACAGAAGGTGAGAAGATACTTTCTCACCATTCTTTTGTAGAGAAATGGTACTTTTTTCAGTCTTTTACAATTAGTTATGCTGATTTTTTTCCTCTCCTTTTTAATTTTTTTTCTTTGAAAAATGGTATTTTCTTTATATGTAATGGCTCTCTGAGAGAGAGGAAAACTTGGAGAAACTATGTGGATATAAAATATATAAATGAAACTCATTTTTAAAAAGATCAAAGTCTTGTACTATTGATTATTTCTTATTAATTGCATGTCTCCTGACTCTAATAAAATTTTAAATCATTTAAGGACAGAGTCTGCCCTTCATTTGAAAGCTTGGTTGCACACTGAATAGAGCACTGGACCTAGGATAGTTATTAGCTACATGGTCTTGGGCAAGTTAGTCAACTCCCACCTGCCTCAGTCTCCTCATCTGTAAAATGGATATGATAATAGCACCTATCTCCAAGGGTTGTAATGAGAATAAAATAATATTTGTAATGATATTTGAAAGAGCTTGGAGCACTATACAAATGATAACTACTAGTAGTAATAATTATTATAATTTCTTTTTTGCTTTATCCCTTGTATCCAGCAAAATTCATTGAGAATTTCAGTTAGAAGAGCCCTTAAGCAGCTGTTCATCCTGACCTCTACCCTCTTCCAAGCACAGCCACAGCAATGTACCCAATTGGTGAACATCTTATCTTTGACTGATGTCTTCCAATAAGTACTTAATAACATTCTGTTCACAATGTCTTCAACTAATGCTGGAGAGCACACCACAAGTATTCAAGGAAGATTTCTTGACTTGACTCAACCCTACCATTATTGGTAATTAACCATTGGTCAGTTAACAAAAATTTCACCTTTATTCGTCTTTCCCATGATATTGTCCCAGGTCCCTCTGGACCTTCTGTGGCATTTTGTGTGAACTCTTCTGATGAATTCATCATGTGTTCATTCCTATTAAAGTTATTAGTAGGCATATAATGCATCTACTAGGCAGTAAGTTTCACAAGAGTGAG
Organism: Bettongia penicillata ogilbyi; assembly: GCA_023548195.1. NCBI lineage: Eukaryota > Metazoa > Chordata > Mammalia > Diprotodontia > Potoroidae > Bettongia > Bettongia penicillata. Next base: position 5,779,901 of record JAJHZJ010000426.1, read on the forward strand.
AATACCTTATCTAAACTTCCAATCCTCCCCCAAACAATCACTTTATTTTTTGCATAATAGATAATTAATTTACACAATTGAATACAATTAGATCATACCTATGTAGCTCTTTGTAGACAACAAAGCACTTTATTCATATCCTTAAAAGGTAGGTTTTGAAAAAAAAAAGTATTATTATCCCTAATTTAAAGAAGATATTAAATGTGAAGGGATTAGAATTTTTAATCAGTATTTTTCCAGTTCACCCATAAAATCATATCTACATACATATATACCACTGATGTGTTTCAATTGTTCAAAACCACTGCCTGCTGCCTTACCTACCTGCTGCCGGAAATTCTATTTGCATGCAAATCTCCACTTCTGCATGCAGAACAGAAGAGTTTGGTAAACTCAAGCTGCTATTCATGAATGCAAATAGGGTAATTATATACATCAATCATGTGGAGAGCTATGTATACAATTAAGGTATATACAGAAGGTCATTATCAAAGGGAGCACATTAGCCTTAGTTGGCATATTGAAAAGTCAGTTTAGTCAGAACCAGAAACATATACTGTTTGAGGGTGAGTGTGTGTGTGTGTGTGTGTATGTGTGTGTGTGTGTGTGTTGGGGGAGGGGAAGGTGCTAGTGATACATACAGAGCACCCGAAGCTTTCCATCTTTAGAAGACTTAGCAGAGCACTTGGCCTGATAGTGTAGCCTACAGCTAGGAAGGCTGGCTGAAACTGACAAAGCACTCTGCCTGGAGTTAAGAAAACTGAGTTCAAATTCAGCCTCAGGCATTCACTAGCTATGTAGCTCTGACAAGTCACTTAACTATTAAAGGTCTCAGTTTTCTCATCTGTAAAATGAACACCTATGGAACAGGGTTATTATGAAGATCGAATGAGATATTAAATTTCAAGCACTTAGCACAATGCCTGGTCCATGGTGGTCTTTTAGTAAATGAGTGTTACTTTGTTACCCTGTTACTTTTAAAAACCAGAGGAATCAAAAAATAACTTTGGGTGTAACTTTAGAAGTTATTGTGTCACAGCTACCTTGTGGTCAGGAGCAAATTTGACTTTAGTTTCTTTTTTGGTTTAAAAGTTCATTAAGGCTAAGTTCTGGGTATCTTATTTTCATGTATTTCATTTCATAGAAGGTGATATATTACATATAGGTTTGTCTATCGGCACTGAGAAGAAGTTTCCACATGGGGAATCACAGAATCAAAGATATTGAATAGGAAAGAACTTTTAGAAGGCATTCAATCACCCTGACTCCTTCATTTTATAAATGAAATCTAGAGAAGTTAGGTAACTTTCTCAAAGTTAGTGAGTAGTAGTGGCAAGGATTTGAACCCAGGTCTTTGTACTTTAAATCCCATAATCTTTCAGTATACTTTGTACCACAACATGGGATAGAAGTGACAGGGAGTCTTGTTGATGTTTATCCTTTGTTCTAGAAGAGGACCATGACATCAGGAAGGTGACGCTATGGCTAGCAAGTAAATATGATTTAATTGAGGCAAGGCTGTACAAAGTTACCAGTCTCACTGTCTCCTCCAGAGCCATCTGGGTCTCGTGGCCAGATATATATCAAGACAACTGGAGAAGGCCCCAGTGCAAACAGGTAGGCAGACTTTGACATAAGAAAGAATTTCCTAACAATGAGAACTGTCCTTTATTATCTATTTTGAAGTGATAACTTCTGTGTCACTGAATATTTTTAAGCGGAGTCTGGGTGGCCATTTGTCAGGGAAGTTGTAGAGAGAGGTTAATGTTTCAGGTGTTGAACCAGACCTTTGAGATCTTTTCCAATTTCATATTCTATGATTACCAGAGGAATAATGTTGTATTTTCTTGTTCATATAAACACTGTGTAACTTGCTAACATGACAGCGTATTTTCAATTACTTTTGTAGCAATTTTTTTTTTCCATTAAGTCATTCCAACCCTGGTGACACAAGTACAAGCACATTCATACACATATGCACACACATCCACTTAAATACTTATGTGTAAATGTCCTGGCTGTCAAATGAATTGAATATAACATGTAAAGGCAAGATGTTTTACTAGGTAAATATCCTTGGTGGGTACATGGGTATTAACTTTTTGATTTCCAAGCATGAAATTTAAGTCTAAAAAAAGTTATGTGTATACATGTGTGTGTGTGTGTGTGTGTGAGAGAGAGAGAGAGAGAGAGAGAGAGAGAGAGAGAGAGAGAGGGAGGAGAGAGAGAGAGAGAGAGAGAGAGAGAGAGAGAGAGAGAGGGAGAGAGAGAGAGAGAGAGAGGGAGAGAGAGAGAGAGAAAGAGAGAGAGAGAAAGTGTCAGAGTTAGAGATGAAGGAACAGAGAGAGACAGAAAGAGGCACACAGAGAGACAGAAACTAAGAGACAGAGAGAAGCAGAGTGAGATGTAAAGGGGGACAGAAAAAGAGAAAGGCAGAGAAAGACAAAGATAAAGACAGAGACATGGGGAAGGAGAGAAGGAACAACAGGAATAAAAGGAATGGGATGAGGAGGAAAAGGGAGAAAGAGAAACTGAGTATATGTACAAGGTGAAATTAATGTTTTAAATATCACTTGAGAGATTTGGTTTTAAATGACAGAGAAATTTCCATATTTTCTAAATTGTATTTAGAAAGATTTCATCTTAATTCACTTTTAGATGTGATTGAAACATGCTGGAAAAGAAAAACAATAGAGAATTTTTTTCAGGAGAAAAACCAGATACACATTTAAAACTGATCATCTATCTTTCACTGCATAAATCACTGAGCAAGGAAGATGCTCTTTATTGTGTTTCTTAGTTTACAAACTGTGGTAGTGAAAGAGCCATGGGGTACAGTTAAGGAGTCTGGAGCCATCTTCATAATCTGATCCTATATGATGATGTGACCCTGTGCAAACCCTATCACTTTTTTTGTCTCAGTTTCCCCATTTTTTTAAAATGAGAGAGCTAAACTACACGAGAAATGATTAAGGTTTTTCAATAACAGATGACATGAACAGCTATCGATCTGTGTGGGCTACATGACTTTTTTTTTTTTACAACTAGAGTTTAGTAACCAACTTGAAATCACTGGTGAAGAGAACCACTGTTTGAGAATAACTTCAGTTCCTACTTTCTCTTCAGCTCACAGTCTTACAAAGTCACCTACAGCATTTAGTAATGAAGTGCTTTGCCCATCATCATGCAGCCAAGTTCATGTCACAGGTGGGAGCTCAGCCCAGGTCTTCCCACCTCCAGGTCCAGCTCTCTATCTGCTACACCAAGTTGCCACTCTTGTTATAATTACCATCACTAATCAATTTCAAGTCTGCTAAAATGATACCTGGCAAATGTGAATTACACAGTAGTGGTAGAAGGCAGGTGGTTAGTTTCCCCTTGGGTACTAATTTATGTATGCAAACCAATTACGCTTTTTTCAAACTGTTCAAAATCTCAGGTGGGACATACCCAGCAATTAGATATGCTACATTTGGCAATAATTTCGTATTGTACAAGCGTGGAGCCTAGATTATCTCTAATATCTCTTTGGGCTCTAATATTCTAGGTTCTGACATTAGGAGCTTAGATCTAGATCTTGAAGAGCAATCAGAAGTCATTTAATCTAACTCTTTCAATTGTACAAATGAAAAAACTTAGATTTAGACAAATGAGGTAACGTGCCCAAAGTCCCACTGGTAGTAATGTCAGGTAAAGTTTCTGAACCTAGGTCCTATGTAGAGGCAATGCCTTTTCCATTGCACCATGCCACCTCGCATTCTACATTCAAAGATTTTTTCTCTGAGAAAAAAAGGAGAAAAGGAAGAAAAATTAAGGGATAACAGGAAGAAAAAAGGAAGACAGTAGAAGACTTTATTTTTAGGTGGGGTAAACATGGAAGGAGAGGAAGGAGAGCATAGAATTTGGAACTCAAAACTTGAAAAAAGGTTAAAAATGTTTTTACGTATAATTTTGGGGAAATAATATACTATTTTTAAAATATGACTTTACTGAGCAGTTAATTAAATGTTCCTATTTGATTATTCATGTTGACTTGTGGAGTAAGGTCAGTACTTAGCAGAGAAAAAATGCATCTTTGAGAATCACCAATAGCCTGATTCCATTGTCCACACTATTCCTTGACCCACCCAACAACCTTGATGATGTTTCCCTTTTTTTTCTTTTACTATATAAAAGAGGAGAAAGAAGAGAGTCATTTACATTCATAATTAGGGATCTTCTCAATTCTTAAGCTAAATTAGTTTAGCAAGATACAGAGTACTTCAGCACTTGTACACAGATAAATCTGCCCCAGTATTTGCTTCTAAATTATTCTTCAAAGAACAGTGAGCATGATTCTAGGGAAGGGAAGATTCTCTTTGATTCAGTTCTATAGAATTATTCTCAATTTGATAAATATGTTTGGCTTATATGCCACCCACTCAGTTTCCTCCTGTGAAATGTTTGTTTAAATCTTTCCTGGAAAGGAAAGAAAGACTGAATACATGGAGGAGGGAGGACAAACTCGGATCTTCCATAGTAAGATTTGAAAAAACAAATGTCCTTGAATAACTAAAATCTCATTTCCTTTGGATGAACCTAGTCAGGCTTTCAACATTTTTACTTTGGACTATTTAATTAACTGCCTTACCAACCTCCTTGTCTCCAGTCTCTGCATCCTTTATCCTGTCATGCATACAGTTCCTAACCTATAATAGCTCTGTTTGTCTCCTTTGAATTGATAAATGTGTAAACATATGATTCTGACATTCATAACTCTCTCTAATTTGGATTCAATCTACCATTTGAAATTTATCTCATCTTACTTGTGTTTATATTTTCCTGAACTAGAACATTCACCATTAAGTCCCTTATTTTAGAGTCTTTGACTATATCATTGAAATCACACTCTTCCTCAACATCTGCATCTAATAATTCATTGGTGTGCTTGTTAAAAGGTAGTAATTCAGGAGAAAAAACTATGCACATACACACACATATATGTACACATAGAGGTACACATGCATACATACATACATACACAAATATACTATTAAATTTTCTCTGTCACTTTCTTAAATCAAGCCAATCAACGAATCAATATATCAAGCCCTGATGTGTAGCTTTTCCTGATTTCTGAGGTGAAAATTTTCACACTGAAAATTTAATAATTAGTTCTCATGAGGTAGTTTGAACTGGACCCAGTACACCCTTGACAAGCCACCTCTTTCATGAAACCTTCTCTGATTTCCCTCTTCAGGCAAAAAGAATGTACTCTACATCTACTTCTTTTGCAATAGTCTATGGTTTTCTTTTGTACCTATATTGTTCTAATCTATATCATCAATGTGTGCATACACGTCTTCTCTCCTGGGCCAGGTTATAATTTCCTTGAAGGCAAGAGCTATACTTTATTTTATGAAACTATGCTCCCTCAGTGTATAAGGCATGACAAAATATGCAGCAGAATACTGGTATAAGTGTTTTGGATGAATTAGTAAATGAATATAAATATATGTGAATATGAATATAAATATATAAAAATAAGTGAATATAAATATGTATATATTTATATATAATCTTATATATTATATGTAACCTATGTTATATACTATTTATATTTATTATATATTCTATATATAATTTATGTACATACATGTGTCCCTATACATGCACCCAGAAATACATGTGTTTATATTTAAGGTATATACACATGTACATAGATATATACACATACATATGTATACATATGTACACCCCCATATATATACACGTGTGTGTGTGTGTGTGTGTAATTTGAAGGCACGAAATTACTTACACACTTTCCTGAAATGTCAAGACAGAGAGCTTTTGATGTTCCATGTAGAAGAAAGCCTCTGAAAATCTTCTGACCTAGGAAAGAAAATGATCAACCATTTTAAACCTAGGGATTCTTCCAAAACAGACATTTTGGTTGACGAGATCTTATCATGTGACTTGTTACTGATCATGTACAATCAATCATTTATGTTGATTTGAGGAATAATATCAGTGCTTAGCTGAGAAGAAATATATCTTTGGAAATCACCAATATCCCCATTTTGTTCTCCACTCATTTCAGCCTGGGTGATATGGTGATGTTTGCTTTTTTTTTCTTTTTTCTTTTTTGCTTTATATTCAGAGAAATATCCCTGTACCAATATTTATGAAACGGGGGTCCCAACTCTAATGTTGGCTCACTGTGTTATCCTTAGCTTTCCTTCTCTGGACTTCAGTTCCTTCCTTTGATAAATCAGATTGCTGACTCAGCTGAAGTCTGAGATTCCTGGCAGCTCTAATGTTCTATGTTCTATACTCCAAGAGGCATTCTCTTCCTTGGGAATGGAGGGGAGCAGAGAGCCTCTTTAAGAATCTAATACACACAGTTATATTGTGAATATATGGCTCTGTGATCTCCTTTCTGAGGAGCAAACTGGGGTTGCAAGCATGGTCTTTCTCCAGAGCAGTGCTTCCTTCTGTACATTTGATTGCTGTCTATTTGTTTTTCTTCTATTTTTCTTCCTCATGGGTTTGGGGTGTTGGAGGAGTCTTTATTTATTAACTATATATCACTCAATTCCCTTGGGATCTAGGAACAATGGTTATTTATAACCAATCTCCAATCTATTTTAGGTGTTAAAATATTACAAAGAAAAAGGACTTCTTTGAGCTATTTTAAGGCAAAGAGCAGATCAAAGAATGGTAAAGATGGAGTAGATGGCTTAGTGATTTTAAAAGGTTTGACTATTTTAGTTTTGTGGATGAAGTAAAATAATTGGAAACAAAATTAACTTAAATGTTTAACAAGAAATTGAAATCAATGATAATGAGGAGAGAGTTAAGAGACCCTCTCCCTTCCCTCAATGAGTTTAAGCAATCAGGCCTACACAAGTTATAGCTCAGGGTACTGAGAGAACCAGTGGATGTGATTATTGAACTACTATCTAAAACCTTCAAAAACTCCTGGAAAATAGGAAAACTGCTACGTAACTGAAGAAAAAAAAAGGAGTTGTTCTGGACCTTAGCTATAAATAGAGACAGAATAAACATGTGCCAGGGAAACTTTAGAATCCTTAGAATTAGAGCCAAGATGACAGAGTGAAGCCAGCAAGTTTACCAAACTTTCTTAAAAGATCTTCTCTACAACTAAAAAAAAAAGCATCAAACCAAATTTTATGAGAAAACCAATCAGAAGTTACAGTGAGTCCTTTGTAATCACAGTGCAGTTTAGGAAGAGAGAAAGAGAAGTCTGCAGACACTGAAGTAGGTGTTGGTCAAGAATGTGGTGTCTCATTTTACTGTTAGGTACTGGAAACCCAGAAAAGTAAATTGACTTGCCCAAGATCCCAGAGGTAATAAGCAATAAAGTCAGGATTAAAAATCTGCCTTCTGACTTTTAAATTACTGCTCTTAATGTTACAACACACTCCTTCTGACATCCAAATAGTCCTGTTATCAAAAAAGGAAAATGTGGTAGCTAGGCTCATGTTTTGCCTATAATATTCTGTTTCCTTTCTAAAATGAAATTCCCCAATTATATTTCATGTACTGGTATCAATGGATTTGAAAGAGACCAATTCAATGTGTCTCTTTTCAGCTTCTAGGACCTAAAGAATACCGGTGAATACATGGAATGAATTCACCAAGCTATTTTCTCTCCTTACCCTTAGAGAATGGTGCTCCTTGTTGAGATATGTTGTGACTTCAGGGTTCAGTGACACCACTTCCAAGAACTGAGTCCATAGTTCCAAGAGGTGAGAGCAAAGCCAAGTGAGATCCTTACTTATCTGCTCAGCTATCTTCTCTGGATTATTCATCAGCTGGGGGGAAAGAATCATAAGTCAAGACATCAAATCCTATTGGTCCCAACTTTGCCATGAAATTCTCTCTAACTGGATCCTTAACTAATTTCTCCAAAAAACAAAAACAAAACAAACAAACAAAAGCTTTGTTTCATTATTTCACAAAGATTGCTATAGTGAAAGAGCCCTAATTTTGGGAGTCACAGTTTATAAGATTTAGATGACATTATGTAGAGGTGAGGGTAATTTCACTAAGTCCAGTCCCTCCATTTAACAGGAGAGGATGCTGAGCTAGAGGAAAAATTAATCACTTAGGATCTTGGCATATTTGATCTAGAATTTGAAGGGATATCATAGGCCATTTCATACCATTCTCTAATTTGAGAAGTGAGGAAGCAGTGGTAAAGCATCACACAAGCAGTAAATTTTTACATGAAGACTGAAACCCAGGTCCCCTAATTCCTTCTCCAGCCATTTTTTCCCCATTTGAATATAATGCCCTGGAGGGCAGAATCTGTTTTATTTATATTCTGTCTTTGTACTTCCAAGTCAGCACATATGCTTTAGTTGGCCACATAGCTCAGGTTAAAGCAAATGCCTGGGTTTGAGTTTTCTAGAAAATTTCTAGAAGATATCATTTCTTAGGAAATGATATAATCATAAACTTTATTGTTATGTTATGCAGCACACAGGCAAACAAATCATATATACATGCTATAGCAATATAAGCAGACAGAGGCTTGGTTCCACATGCATGAAACTCATCCCAGTTGTGGGGAGAAGGACCCATGTTGGGGAGGGAAATTCCAATTCAAAGTTGGAGTTCAGGTGAGATTATATACCCTAAAAATGTGTGTGGTAGCCATAATCAGATATATGAGGAGGCATTCCTAATCAGACCCAGAGGTGGTAGAAAAGTTATCAAGTTCACCTACTGACACAAGGTTTGGATGAAACTCTGGTAGAGGGAGTTTCATTATTATGGCCAAACACTGGTGGGACAATTAATGAACCCAGTGTAAGGAAAAAGACTCAGAGCCCCTGTAGTAGTCAAGCGATCATCCCATCAAACAACTGGCAGCCTCATCTGTCTGACACAGAATTAACAGTGGAAAAATATAACTGCTGTTTTTTCCTATGTGATTCTATGGGCATTAGGACTATTTAGCTTAAATGACTCCATATTAGAGTCTGCTCCTTATAATATGGCATCAGACTATAGCTAAACAATAACATCAACCAATACAAAATGCTTTACAACTTAGTAAATATTTGTTAGATTGTGTCACATTCTTCCAATCCTTGTCTGAATAGGAATCCACCTTTCAGCAAACCCAACAAAAGATAATACAACTTCTGCTTGAATATCTGAAGGGATAGCCAACTAAATAGCCTCAAAATAATATTTACTACATTCACTGTGTCAGGAAAATCTTTTCAAATATGAGTCTCAGTTTTCCAGTTTGTAAAATGGATTGAGTTAGAAGCAGATGATCTCTAAGGTTTCTTTCAGTTTCATAGTTGATGAGGCAACAGTAGCAACACAACTAACAAAATATGCAGATTCTTTGACCCAAAGATACTTAAATAAGGAGATCAAATAAAGATGGAAAAGATCAGTAAGGACAGAGATGTTTATAACAACTCTTTCATGATGGGAAAGAATTAAAATCTATTGTGTTCATTAATTGGAAAATGGCTGGACAAGCTATCATGTATGAATGTGATGGAATGATATTGCACTATAAGAAATTGTGAGAGTTTCAGAGAAACTTGTGAAGACATGTATAGACCAATGTACAGTAAAGTGACTAGAACCAGAATATTTTATACAATAACAGCAATATTACAAAATCAGACAATTGTGAAAGACTTAGGAACTCTGATCAACAAATGACCAAACACAATTTCAGTAAAGCACTAAAAAATTCAGTGCAGTTTCAGCATATTTTTAAAATTATTTTGGGGGCATGGTCAATATAGAAATTTGCTTGACTATTCATATATTTAATATGATTTTGTTTTTCTTTCACAAGTGGTAAGGACAAAAATTTTGGTACTGAAAATTAAATTAAAAAATAAAATATCTGTGGTCAATATAAGTGGAAATAGTGGAAAGGACATTGGTTTTCTATTCTGAAGACTCAGATTAGAATTGTAGGTCAATTACTAGTGTAATTTACTGTTTTTTTTAAAGTAAATCATTTCATCTCTCTAAGCTATAGTTTCCTCATCTGGAAAATAAAAGGCATAGATTTGATGGCCTCTAGGACCCTCCCTTCTAGAGTCTAGAGTTTATATATCCTGGTTTTATTAGTAAATGTGTCACCTTGGGTAAAAAAATATCTTTCCTTACAGGGTCTTGGTTTCCTTTGTAAAGTGAGAGCAATTATATCTGCACAGTCTATCTTAAAGGTATGATGAAAGAATTTCAAAGCCTTTAAAGTGCTAGAGAAAGAATGTGACTTTATTTTTTTTTTAACCAAACCTATGGTTTCATTTTCATGGAAAAATTTTCCATAAAGAAACTCCAATCAATGCAGATCAACAGGACTCTTTGGCAGCTACCAATATTTGAACATTACCGGGGGCACTGAGAGATCAAGAAATTTGACCAAGTCACATAGCAATATATGTCTGAGGTAGGATTTGAACTCAGGTCTTCTTGACTTAAGTGGGCTTGCTATCAACTACAGGATGCTGCCTACCCTCTCAGGACAGAAATGAGTTCCTCTTACCATTATCACTCTTGTCTCCACTTATTTCTATCTAATAGCTTCATTTATATTACACATTTTCCCAGTAAGATTCTTAGTTATGATGATGATTAACTAGAACTTAGTTCTAGCTATAGATAATATTTCTCTTCCCCTCCCTCACTCTGATTGGAAAAAGTGGACCTGGATCTTAAAGACCTCCTCCCAGATCCTTCCAGAATAACCATCTCCTCATTTTCTATCTGGCTGCACTCCTCTGGATTTTATCATGCCCCCTCACATGTAGTCTCTCCCCAGCTTCAGTTGTCCAAGAGATTGTGAGCTCCCTGAGGGCAGGGATTGTCCTTTGACTTTCTTTGTATCCTTCTGCTTAGTACAGTGTTTGGCATATAGTAAGGGCTTAATATTTATTGACTGCCTCCTTGTGGTCTCCACAGATTCTACTGTGTTCATCCTTTGTTGCCAAAGAAGATCATGCCATCCGAGAAATAATGACATGACTTGCACTTAACTTTGCTTTGAATGAGGGAGGGCTGTGCAGGTCACCGGCCTCACTTCTCCTCCAGAGCCATCTGAATCCAGTGACCAGATATTCATCAGAATGACTGGAGATGATGCAGGATGAGGCAACTGGGGTTAAGTGACTTGCTCAATGTCACACAGCTAGTGAGGGTCAGGTGTCTAAAGTGAGATTTGAACTCAGGTCCTCCTGACTCCTGCACTGGTGTTCTATCCACTGTATCACCTAGCTGCCCAACAGATTCTAGCAAGGAATGGAAAAAAACAAAGCTTCCATAAACAATGACTGGGTGACTTAAGAACTCAGAACAATGAGAACTTCTCAAGAATGGGAATAACAGCTGTTTTCTAAGGTAGTGAGTTCCTTATCAATGAAAGAATTCAAATCAAGCCAGGGTAACTGCTATTTGTCAGGGATGATGATTAAGTCATTGTTGCTTCAGCTGGGGGTGGGGGTAGGATCAAATACATGATATACAAGATCTTTGATACCATTAAGATTCTGCGAGACTGAGGATAATGCAGTGAGGATAATCATAATAAATGCAATAAATCAATAAATGCAAAAACATTTCCAAGTTTCCTGAATTTTCCTTAATGTGCCAAGGAATCCTATATTTTGTTTCTGGGGAGGCTACACTCTTATTTCCCAATAGCAAAGAGTGCTTTTTCTTTCTGAGATATCTTTATTTTTCAATCTGCTTGGCAACTCCACATTTTTTCCCCTTTATAAGTTAACTTTGGCTGTGGGGAGAAGGACTTAAGACTCAAGGGAGGTATTTCAATAAACTACCCATAAATCTGCCTAGAACACCACTGTGGACTTTTATGTGTTTATAAAAATGCCCTTAAATAACCATAAAAGATTTATTTTTTTTCTATTTTGGAAAGAGAAAGTGAGCCTTGGGGGTATTCATTAATTTCTTGCTCAATATCAGCCACTAGGTGGTACTATTTTACCTACCTGCAGCTTATGTGATCACTTTCTGGCAAGGCTTAGGGGAGACACTTCTACCTTGGCTGCACAATTGGCTCCTCTACTGCAAGGTGATGTTTGTGATGAGAGGCTAATTCACTCCACCTCTATCCCACCTTTACCCTCCAACAACTCCTTTCCCAGGAATCCTGCCTGACCCAACTTTCCTCTTCCAATGACAAAGGAATGGAGCTGATCTCTGCTAGGTTTTCCCCTTATGAAACAAAGTCAACTACCCCAGAGTCACCCAAATCTTCTGAACAATTTCCTACAGGTTGGGTTTTCCCTGTCTGAATGAAAGCCACGTTTAGCCTTTTCTTTTAAAGAAAATAAATTTTATCAACTTTATTGCATGAAATGTTTTGACTAGAATTATAGGACCAAAGTTTCAGAATTGAATGGGAACTTAGAAACCACATATTCCAAAGCACATCATTTAACAAATGAGGAAACTGAAGGTAGCAGCAGATTATAGCACATCCAGAAGTTTACAAGAATGGTGAAAGACTTGAAGATTATGTCATATCATTACTGATGCAAGACATTTAGGGACATTTACTCTGAAAAAGAAAAACCTCAAGGAACATATTATAGCTGTGTTCAGTTATCTGAAGTGTTGGCATTTGTAACAGGGATTAGATTTATTCTTTCTGATGGCCACAGTGGGAATAATTACCAGAGACAAGATCAGAACCAAAAACTCCTGACTCAATCTAAAGCCATGTGCTACTGGGCAAGTTACTTGACCTCTCTCAACCTCACTTTCACTCTCTATAAAATGGGGATAATAATAGTACCTACCACTCAAGATGGCTGTAAAGATTAAACAAGAAAACATATATATTTGTTTTGCAAATCGTAAAGTTCTAGGTAAATGCTGGGTTTTAAATAAGCAATTTTAAAGATCATTTACAGGGATCATTTGTCAGAGAATAAAACTATGACGCAGAAAGTGTATCCATTTTAGGATTCTCAACATCGCCTTCAGTATTGCACCCTAATAACTTTCCAGTTAAAACCCTCACCAATCCAAGCACACTGCAGTCTCCAGGCATCTAACTGACAGGGATTGAATTATAAAGTGAACTCTTGTTTTCTTCCTACTCTCATTTGTTTATTTTCTTTGTTGGACAAAGAAAGCCCTTTCATCTCCAAGCATCTGATTTCATCCTTGGAGATGACACTGCTGGATGCAGCAGGAAATACCCTCAGTTTGTGGGAGCTGTTACAGAATTATTCATTTGTCAGTCACTGCCTTTGGAAGTTCAGATACATTGAATTGGAATGCTATTGTGTGTTTTAAATTGTTCAGGCTAAAAGCATTTCCAATTTCTAGAGATCAAAACATTGTAAGCAGCTTCTTTTGAACGAAACTGAGTTGTTCCTACTGGCCCAAATACTGTGGGTGTCAGGTTCCTTTGCATCATCTTTTATTTTAAAGTCAAGTTAAGTGCTTATAATGGTGACACAGTGGGGATTCCGATGTTTGGGACTCAAAATATCAATTCTAAGGATAAAAGTTAGGGCAATAAAAGAGGAAATTTTAAAAAAGAGGAAGGTTTTGTTTAATTATATTTTAGCATTATGATTAATATAAATCAATAGTAATACAACTAATAATTAGCATTTTATGTAACCCTTTAAGTCATGAAAAGCACTTTACATTTGCTCTCTCCTTTAATCCATGCAACTCTATAAAATATGTACTATGATTATCCTCACTCAAACTGAAGCAGACAGTGGTTAAATGACTTGCTCAGAATCACACAGTAAGTATCTGAGGGCGGCTTTGAACTCAGCTATTCCTGACTCCAAGTCTAGCACTTAGTAGTGCAATTTGGAAGCCAAAAGAGCCAGTGAGATTTCAGGGTGTATTAAAAGAAGTATTATATCTATTGGATAGTCATAGTGTACACCACCATGGTCAGATAATATTTGGAATACTGTGTTTGTATCTGGACTGTATATTTTAGGGAAGGTAGCAGCAGATTATAGCACATCCAGAAGTTTACAAGAATGGTGAAAGACTTGAAGATTATGTCATATCATTACTGATGCAAGACATTTAGGGACATTTACTCTGAAAAAGAAAAACCTCAAGGAACATATTATAGCTGTGTTCAGTTATCTGAAGTGTTGGCATTTGTAACAGGGATTAGATTTATTCTAATTGCCCTCAGAAAGCAAAACCAATAGGCTTGATAGGAAGGATTTTTTTTCCCCCAATGGTTACAATTATCCAAAATGGAATGGGCTGCATTAGAAGGCAGTAGGGTTCCCCCTTGCTTGGTGTCAAATCAACAAACATTTATTCATTTATTAAGCACATACTATATGTCAGGACCCTGTGCTAAATACTGATAATTTAAAAAAAGGGAAATCAATATGCATGCATATATTGCATATTATATATAATTTATCATAGCAGTACATTAAATATATTATATATAATTATATATATTATACACACATATATGTATGTTTCATATGTATATATGTATATGTATGTTTGTTTACCCACACAATACACCCCTGGCCTCAAGAAGTTTACAGTCTAATGGACTGATGACCATTAGGTTACAGAAGAAGTTCTTGTTCACGTATGGGCCGAACTTTATAGCCTCGGAGAATAGAGTTGTTCTTCTAAAAAGCTCTGTGTTTCAGCAACTTTCCTAAATCTTGACTGCATGTGGATAAATTGTTACCACACACATTCTTTTTTGTGCAGGGTTAGTGTATGTGTGTGTGTTTCTATAAAAATCCTCCTACTATAAAAACAAGGACTTTGAATATCCCCCCAACACCCAGTGTAGCTTACTCAGAAAATATAAACATTGTGGATTGACTGAATGATGAGGGAATAATTCTCAGTTTAAGGCCAAAATGTGAAATTTTGCATTCTTTTTTACCTTACTTTCCTGTTTCTGTTCCCTTCTTTTTGACCTCAGTATAAGGTAAGAGACTGCGATTTGACTTCCCAATATATCTATTGCCACAAAGCACTAAGAGAATACAATACATTCAATTCACTAAATTACCTGTAACTCTGAACACAGAAGAGATAATGTTTCTTCAACAGCAAGTTTCTCTATAGGAGGAAAAACAAAGGCAGAAAATTGAAACTGATGTCAAAAGTGAAATTAAAGTTATTAATTAAATTGAAGAGCCTTTCATATGTCCATTCAACTATCAATTGTCAAAATATCCCCATTCAACTCTCAATTCCCAAACTCTTGACTTAGAATCAAAAAAAATCTTAGAGTTGTAAGAACTTCGTAGAGATCACCTCATTTTCTCATCCTGAAAAGTAAGCCACACAGAAGTAACCTGATGTATATTGCAAGGCTGCTAAGGAATCAGGATTTGAAAGTATATTTATTGATTCCTAATCCAATGAAGTTCCCATGTCACTAGGCTCCTTCCTGTGTGGGAAGTCATGTTACAACTATAGTAACCAGAGAGTTAAAATGGTATAATGGACAGACAACTGACTTTGGAAACAGAAAAAAGGTGATTGATTCAAGTCTCATCTCTGGCACATGCTGCCCCTTTGACACTGGATAAGTAAATCAACCTCTCATTCTCTTCAAGTTAAATATAAGTAAACCTATTAGTGGCAGAATAGGTGCTGATTAGCAATGGTGGAGGGTGATTTCTTACTGGGAAAACAAAGATTTTAATCCCAAAATAACATAAGTTCCTATAAAAATTGTGAGACCTTCGGAAATGGATTAATTATTTGACCATGACCTTAGTTGTGGATCTACAATTAATAGAACTGAACACAGATAAAGAAACAAAACAAAAACCTCAAATATCCCGGGAATAAGCTTAGACATTTTTTTTTTTTACTAGCCACCCTGATACCAAGATCAGAAACCAAGCTGTTCACCCTTCCTCCTTTTTCATGTCCTGAAATCACAATCTAATCAACATTATTGTTCAGTTGTAGCTGACTCTTCATGACTCCATTTAGGATTTTCTTGGAATGATTTGCCATTTTCTTCTCCAGCTCATTTTATAGATGAGGAAACTGAAGCAAACAGTTTTAAGTGACTTGCCCAGGGTTACACAGCAAGTAAGTATCTGAAGCCAGATCATTGTACACAATAAATAGAATGTTGGGCTTGGAGTTAGGAAGACCCAAGTTCAAATCCAGCCTCAGACACTAGTTATGTGACCCTGGGCAAGTCGCTTAACCCTTTTTGTCTCAGTTTCCCTGTCTGCAAAATGAGCTGGAGAAGGAAGTGATAAATCATTCCAGTATCTTTGTCAAGAAAATGTCAAATGGGATCACAGAGAATCTGACATTATTGAAACAACTAGACAATAATAACAGAAGTAGTGAAGTTAGGAAGAGGGGCTAGTTTGGATAAGACAAAAATAAACTATATTTTAGACAAGTTGTTTTTGAGAGATCCAATGACTATCCAGTTAGAGCTGCTCAACAGAAGTTGGCCATATAGGACTGTAACAGAAGCAAAGTGGGATTTGTTTGTCTTCTTTTTGGAGTTGTTATCCAAGCTCAGACTAAATTGTGAGCATCTGAAGGTTCAATCTCTTTTGAGCCCTGAAAGTTCCTAGCTGTGCTGAGTCATGTAGGTTTCATGCCTACTGACTGGGCCAAACAGGAGCCAAATCTTCATTACATATACTTGGAGGTTAGTATTTTACTTTGTGGGTTTGCTTATGAGAAGGATCTTGTGATTATACGGTTGAGACTCAGACATGACATACGTTCAGGATCCCCACTCCCTTGCCCCCGACTGCTGAGATGTCTCGATCCAGGGATATATATGAAGTATACAGCAATATTGCTTTGATTCAGGCAGTAGAACCCTATCTGTTGGTTTTTATTTCTCTGTATTTTCTCCATTGAATGTCTTTAAAGTGATGAACCCTAAATGCAGATCTAAGAATGTGTGATAGCACCCCTCCCATGCATGTTGGAGAGTTTACTGATACAAGGATTCAAGCTCAAGAGATGGACTGGGACAGAACACGTAGATCTGATAACTGTCTGTATGAAACTGAACCAATAGAAGCAGATTTGATCATTGAGACAGAGTTGAGAAAAAAAAATATCAAGGGCAGAGCCCTGATTTACACCCACATAAAGGGGGTAGGAAATGGGCAATGATCCTTCAAAAAAAGATGGAAGAGAGAGACAAGATAAGGAATAATAGAGAAAGGGAGGAGAGCAGGCGCACACACACGCACGCATGCATGCACGCACACACGCAAATCCAGTGTAATGGCCTGAGAACCAAGCAATAGGCCCCACACCTCAGGCCACCTGGAAGTTCCGAGATAGGAACTGAACAGGCCCCACACCCCAGGCCACCTGGCAGTTCCAAGATAGCAGGTTCCTGGAACAGAACGTCCCTAACCAACCAATAAGCTCTTTATGCTAATAGGTTCCTTGAATCACTCTGTGTAACCAGGTTCCCGCCCCCCCCCCCCCCCCCAACTGAATTTCTCTCTCTGGCTTGCGGTTTTTTTGTGTATAAAAGAATGTCTTTAATATAGGTTCGGGGCAGACCCTAAGGCTTAGCTTCTGGGCTGCCGCCGGCCGGCTAATAAACACTCCTTTAATTTGGCTAGCACCCGTCTCTGCCTCTGTTTTATCTTGGTGTCCATTACACCAGGAAGGAAAAGGTACATAGAAGGAAGACACTTCTTAAAATGTAAAGTACAAGCAAAACTTAGATTCAAGATTCTTAGCTCAATATATAAAAGGCAGATGAAAATCAGTTTTACATTAATAGCAACAATCCAAATCAATTTTATGATGCCCTGAAGACTATTTATGGGCCAAAGATGTATGGTGCATCTATTCAGCACTGTTGGAACCACACTGATAAGGAAATGATCCTAGAAAGTGCCAGTGCTCGTTTTAAAAGGAGGAGACAGAATAGAAAAATGAGTGATGACCAGAGTAGATTATTTTGGTGATGGTAATGAATACAGTAGTTATGGTGTTGTCCAATCTATTCAGTGGTGTCTGACTCTTCACGATTCTGTGGATTATAGCAGAACAGTGTCCTGCTATAAGTCCACAGGATTTTCTTGGAAAAGATACTGGGGTGGTTTGCCATTTCCAACTACAGTAGACTAAGGCAAACAGATGTTAAGTGACTTGTTCAGAGTCAATACAGCTAGTGAGTGTCTGAGGCTATATTTGAATTCAGGTCTTCCTGACTCCAGGACCAGAATTTTATCTTCTGAGACACCTAGCTGTCTTGAATATGTACTAAGGTAGCCCACTGACCCACTCCTTCAAGTGGTGATGTTGATTGAATTATATCTCTTAGAATAAGAGGTAGAAAACAAGGCATATGAAGAGGTAGAAGGTGGGGATATACTGACAAATACTTGAATAGTTTTGGGGCATTCATAACTCAGTAATTTTGTACTAGGTCTGGGACAAGTCTCTGAAGTCCGATTTTAGGAGTAAAATGGTAACCACAACAGGTATCTGGAGCACTTTGCACGGTACTTGGACATTCCAAGCTGAGAGCAAACCTGCTTCTGGGTATGGTTTCTGAAGATCCAGAAAGAAGAGGAGAGCAACAACAGAAGCAGGGTGGCTTTAGGCCAATTTGTCTAAACTCTACATGATTTCTAGCACTACTGTTTACCTTCTTTTCTAGCAGTACTTTACCACAGCTACATATAGAAGTATAAGGTGGCCACCGAGGACTGAGGACTATGCTTATGATATTTCTTTTTATCATGAATGACTATTGCCAAATACCCTACCATGTATCCATTATGGTCCCAGTAATTTACTATATGTCTTTTCCAGGAAGTAGAACTACAAAATGTGAGCAGTGGAAGAGGCTTTAGTGATTACTATCCCAATGCACTCATTTCACTGAGGGAAAATGATTTATCTAAGTCAAGACCAGAGTGTTTGGCCTAATCACAGGTCTTCTGAATAAAAGTTCATTATTCTCTCCCCATACTACACTACTTTCCCATTCTAAGTACAGAATCTTGACTGTCTACATGGGAATGGATACAGTTGGCCATCGAAAATCACAAAACCCAATATGTAGGAAGGAGGAAATATGACCATTATCATAGTATAGTGGGATACATGCTGAATTTGGAGTCAGAGGATCTGACTCTGCTTACTTATTACATGAATGACTTTAGGCAAGTTACTGTATCTCTCTGAGCCTCAGTTTCCTCAGATGTAAAATGCAGTAGTTGGGCAGGGGCCTGTGAGGTCCCTTTGATTGGCAGGTCTATGTACCTATGATTCTATACCTGCACTGGGGGAGGGATTCTGGTAATGTCATGGATGCTTGAAGAAGAACTGAAGTGATATTTTCTACTCTCAATATCACAGGCTTGGAGTAGGGATCAAATAAAATGAGATATATGTAAAGTGGAACATAATCAGCACTCTACAAGGCTGCTTATTCTTATATTTTTATGGTGTTATTTTTTTTTTTCATAGAATCAAAGCATTTTAGAGTTGGAAGGTGTTTTTTTCTTTAAAATAAATTTATTTATTTAACTTTTTACATTCATTTTCACAAAATTTTGGGTTCCAAATTTTCTCCCCATTTATCCCCTTCCCCCAGCCTATTATACCGAGCATTCTAATTTCCCCTATCACCTATCTGCCCTCTCTTCTATCATCCCTCCCTTCTCTTATCCCCATCTTCTCTTTTGTCTTGTAGGGCCAGATGACTTTCTATTCCCCATTAACTGTACTTCTTATTTCCTAGTAGCAAGAACAATACTAAACAGTTGTTCCTAAAACTTTGAGTTCCAAATTCTCCCCATCCCTCCCTCCCCACCCATTTCCTTTGGGAAGGCAGGCAATTCAATATGGGCCATATCTGTATAGTTTTGCAAATGACTTCCATAATAGTCGTATTGTGTAAAACTAACTATATTTCCCTCCATCCTATCCTGCCCCCCATTGCTTCTATTCTCTCTTTTGATCCTGTCCCTCCCCAAGAGTGTTGACTTCAAATTGCTCCTCCCATTGCCCTCCCTTCCATCATCCCTCCCACCCTGCTTATCTCCTTCTTCCCCACTTTCCTGTATTGTAAGATAGGTTTTCATACCAAAATGAGTGTGCATTTTATTCCTTTCTTTAGTCGAATGTGATAAGGGTAAACTTCATGCTTTTTTCTCAGCTCTCTTCTTTTTCCCTCCACTAAAAAGTCTCCTGCTTGCCTCTTGAAAGAGAGATAATTTACCCCATTCCATTTCACCCTCTCTCCTCCCACTACATTTCTCTCTCACTGTTTACCTTAATTTCTTTTAAGATATGGTCGCATCCTATTCAATTAACTCTGTGCTCTCTGTCTCTGTATGTGTGTGCACACATGTGTACATGTGTGTGCGTGTGTGTATGTGTGTGTGTGGTCCCACCAACTACCGAGATACTGAAAAGTTTTAAGAGTTACAAAAATTGTCTTTCCATGTAGGAATGTAAACAGTTCACCTTTGGTAAGTCCCTTATGACTTCTCTTTGCTGTTTACCTTTTCATGCTTCTTCTCATTCTTGTGTTTGAAAGTCAAATTTTCTTTTCAGCTCTGGTCTTTTCATCAAGAATGCTTAAAAGTCCTCAATTTCATTGAAAGACCATATTTTCCCCTGAAGTATTATACTCAGTTTTGCTTGGTAGGTCATTCTTGGTTTGAGTCCTAGTTCCTTTGACTTCTGGAATATCCTATTCCATGCCCTTTGATCCCTTAATGTAGAAGCTGCTAGATCTTGTGTTATCCTGATTGTATTTCCACAATACTGGAATTGTTTCTTTCTAGCTGCTTGCAATATTTTCTCCTTGACATGGGAATTCTGGAATTTGGCCACAATGTTCCTAGGAGTTTCTCTTTTTGGATCTCTTTCAGGCAGTGATCAATGGATTTCTTCAATACTTATTTTGCCCTCTGGTTCTAGAATGTCAGGGCAGTTTTCCTTGATAATTTCATGAAAGGTGATGTCTAGGCTCTTTTTTTTTTGATCGTGGCTTTCAGGTAGTCCCATAATTTTGGATCTATTTTCCAGGTCAGTTGTTTTTCCCATGAGATATTTCACATTCTCTTCCATTTTTTCATTCTTTTGGTTTTGTTTCGTGATTTCTTGGTTTCTCAGAAAGTCGTTAGCCTCCATCTGTTCCATTCTAATTTTGAGAGAACTATTTTCTTCAGTGAGCTTTTGAACCTGTTTTTCCATTTGGCTAATTCTGCTTTTGAAAGCATTCTTCTCCTCATCGACTTTTTGAACCTCTTTTGCCAATTGAGTTAGTCTATTTTTCAAGGTGTTATTTTCTTCAGCATTTTTTGGGTCTCCTTTAGCAGGTCTTCCCTGCTCCTTTAGCAAGGTATTGACCCGTTTTTCATGCTTTTCTTGCATCTCATTTCTCTTCCCAGTTTTTCCTCCCCCTGTCTAACCTGATTTTCAAAATCCTTTCTGAGCTCTTCCATGGTCTGAGCCCATTGGATATCTATTTCAGATGTTTGGGGTACAGAGGCCTTGACTTCTATGTCTTTCCCTGATGGTAAGCATTGTTCTTCCTCATCAGAAATGAAAGGAGGAAACATCTGTTCACCAAGAAAGTAGCCTTCTATGGTCTTATTTTTCTTCCCTTTTCTTGGCATTTTCCCAGCCATTTACTTGACTTCTGAGATTCTTCTCCACCCCTGCCTAGATCTGCCCAGCCAGTGCTTGGGGTCTGAGATTCAAATGCTGCTCCCCAGCCTCAGGGCTTTCAGCAGAGCGCCGGGCTACTATTCAATGTGAGCTTAAGTTCCAGTGCTCAGGTGGGGGCAGGGCTGCCTCCCAGGCTCAGTTCTCTCAGGGGGTTTATGTGGAGATCTTCAGTAATGGAGCAGAGTTCCTTCCTGCTCCTGGAGCTCATGGGCCGCCACTGCCTCTGCTGCTGCCTCCCGAAGGGGCCTGACTTATGGAGACACCCCGCTCCCCTCTTGGCCAGCCCAGAAGTCTCTCTCACTGACCTGTAGCATCTGTGGGTGGAGGGACCTTTGCGGCTGCTGGAGATTCCGTCCCTGAAGTCTGCTCAGATCTGCTTCTCTTGGGGCCGTGTGGCCAGGGCAGGGCAGGGGTGGGCTCCGCTGTCCAGTGTGCAACGGACTTTTGGGGTCGGTTTTTCAGGGCTCTCTGTAACGGAAATCTCTTCCACTGCATTGCTGCGTGGCTTCCACTGCTCCAGAATTTGTGGGTAGTCCTTTTTACAGGAAATTTATGGGCTGTGGGTTCAGAGCTAGCATACGTGAATCTTTCTACTCCGCCATCTTGGCTCTTCCCCCGGAAGGTGCTTTTAAAAAACACCTAGTCCAAACCATGAACAGCTCTAACGGAAGGGGACCTTTTACCTACTATGGCAGTTCATTTGATTTTGGAATAGTTCTGATTGTTGGAAAGTTTAATTTCCTCCCCCCACTTACATCAAGAATCAATTTGTCTTTTAGCAAAATTCATCCATTGCCCTTAAAATCGTCAAATTCCTCTTCGGAATGATAAATTTTCAAATGACTCAAGGGAACTATTACATTCCCTTTGAGGAGCCTCTTCTACAGGCTATACATTCCTAGTTACCTTAACTGATCCCCATATGGCCTAAACTCAAGCATCCTTTTCACTCTGGTTGCCCCCTTTTGAGTTCTTTTCAATTTATGGATATTCTCCCTAAAGCATGACATTGAAAACTGAACACAATAATATGGTTGTAGTTTGAACAGAGTATCGTGGACTTGCAACTTGGTGGGGCTAAGCTACATAAGAATTGAGTTAAGCTGTGAATGTACCTCCTTTCCCTCTCCAGAGACTAAGTGGAGGGTGGAATTTTGTCTCTGAGGTGCTGGGAACAATGTTTTTGATTGCTATACCTTTAAAGTAAATATTGACTTGTAAAAAGCTAAACTGTCAAGCAGTTAAGTGCAACCTGGGTGATTGGACCCCTAAAAGTGGAAGGGACATCTCCAGGGGCTTGAGTTAATGGAGGAAATGGGAGACACCTCCCAATCCAGAGAACCCTGGGGGAGAAGTGAATTGTAAAACTGGCCTTGAGCAATACTGTTATAAATATAAAGAAAATGATTATGTATACTTTTGGATACACTCCATCTCCTTTTTCTTTACCTGTGATCAATTCTTTCTTTTTGTCCTTCCTTAATATCATAAATACAGTCTTCTTATCAAATATCAGATCTGTGATCCAACCAAAAATTTCCACACTTACAGTGGTGGTTGGTAAGTAGAAATACAAATTTACTTACCCAGCTTCATTCGTGGGAAATCTGGGATGTCCTTCATGAGGATGAGGAAGTAAAGGTACAGTTCTTGGTATGTATTCAAGAGCAGGTGACATAGATCCCGGTGCCATTTGTATGCATGTTGCATACAGTTTTCAGAGGGTGTATAAAAGCTTCCCTGCAGAAGAAAAAGGGGACATCTTCAATAGTCCCAATGACATAGCACAGCTCTCCGTAAGCTTTCCCTGAAATCTTCATTTGGATCAAGAGCAAACTTTTCTCAAGTTTCTGCTATAGTGCCTTGATGGAATGGAGAGTGAGTGGATACAAAATTAAATTAAACAAGTCCCCTGTCATCAAGGAACATTATCATTATCATCATTATTACCCCCACAAAAATAATAGCTAGCTTTATACAGAACAAAGCATTTTGCAAAGTGCTTTGTAAACATTACCATTTAATCCTCATATCCATCATGGGAGGTAGGCATGTTATTAATTATCCTTATTTTACAGATGAGGATACTGAGGCAGATAGAGGTTAAGTGACTTGGCAAAGGTTACACAGCTATTAAGTACATGTGGCAAGGTTCCAACTAGGTCTTCTTGATTCCAGGAAGTTGTATTCACTATGTCACCAAGAGATGCCTCTGATCTTAGATGAAAACTTAGAATGAAATTTAAAGTAATATGCAAAATTTTAAGTACAAAATTTTAAGACATCTATAAGGTCTAAGAAGGAAAGAAAATTTCTGACTGGGGGATTAAAGAAGGCTTTCTGAGAGAGTGACTTTTAGTCAGGGTTTTGAAAGAAGAACATCATTTCATCTAGAATCAGAACGACATTTTAGGCACAGGAGAAAGCAACTGCAAAAATGAAGAGATGGTTAAATCTGGGATGTGTTTAGGAGAGGATGTAGAGACTACTTTGAAGGGGAGTAGAGTAAAACATGGACTGTATGTAGAGAAGGCTGAAGAGGGCTTTAAATGCCAGAGGAAACCACTATGACTTCATATTCTTAGCCGGTGTAGTTACTAAAAATATGTGAACATTGTATATATAGACAAAGACTTTCTATCTGTTAAAAACTGGGGGATATAGACCGGGACTGACTTTCTTTCTGCCTTTCAAAAACCATAATGTTCCTGAGGTACTGTGTAACAATTTTTATAGTCTGTCCCCCCTCTACTTTTGTTCAATAACTGAATTTTGATATGAACAAATGCATTTTTCTTGTTAAAAATAATACATAAGAGAATGATATGAACAAATCAATGTGTAAAAGCAGTTCGTCTGAAGACGTGAAACTAATTGGAGGTTAGAGCAGTGATTATAATACAATAGTTCAGTCATAGGATAAGGGCCTGCATATACCTGGATATTCACCAGCATGTACTAAAAAGAGAGGTTGTTAACTGTCTCGACCCTTAAAAATGATAAAGTTATTTGGTAGTTTTTCTTCCTTTTTCCTGGCTTTCCCTATCTTTCTGTTTATCCAGCATATCAGAATAAATAAGGTTGAACCAAACCCTGGCCCCTCTCTGAGGAAAGACAAACAAGCAACATGTTAGGCTTCTCACAATCAAGTTAAGACATAAGTCAAAACTAAAATGGATAGCCCATTAGCAAAGTACTTTTACTGGGCAACTGTCAATTCTATTTTCCTCAAGTGCCATTTGATGGGGTTATATATTTCTTTATTCTGGGCCCTGGTGCCAGTGAATAATTCTATTTTCATTTCACCTTCAGCTCACCCTGAAGATGCTTAGGCATGTAACTGAGAGGATGCAGAATCTATGAAACCTGCTATTGACTTTGACTTTTAATATCAGTCTCTGGTACTAGGTGGCTTTCCAAGGAAAGTTTAAAGCAGCAGAAAATCAAATACATTTGTGGGGAAGGTGAAAAGATAAACCAATTGAAAGAAGAAAAAGGAAAATGTGGAAATAGATTTCTTTAAAAAGAGATAACTTCTCCCCTAATTAAATATGAATAGCAACATCATCCTCACCACCACCATCATCATCATCATTACTAACAGATTTACATGATTTCTTTGGTATATGGATTTCCTAGTTAAAAAAATCTTCTAGAAATGCAAATCAGCAAGATGTATAAATAATGTCATACATACATGAAAGATATACAGAAGAAAGATACCTTAGGAAAACTAATAAAATGATGCTGATATATATACATTTTGTTTCTCAAAGAGCTTTCCTGCACCAATCTTCTAGACTCTATATCCTAGGATTTTATATTCTTAAGTTTCTTCTTACTCTTACATTCTAGTGCTCTATAGTCTATCATTCTATGCTCTAAGGTTTCTTCTAGTTCAGAGGAACTCATGAATATCAAATCATAATTTTATGAGTTTGATGTGTGCTTGTCCTTTGTTGCCGACGAAGACCACACCATCAGAGAAATGATGACATGCCTTGCACTTGACTTTGTTTTGAGTGAGGGATGGCTACGCAGATCACCAGTCTCACTTCTCCTCCAGAGCCATCTGAATCCAGTGACCAGATATTCTTCAGGATGACTGGAGATGGACCCAGGATGAGGCAATTGGGGTTGTGACTTGCCCAACGTCACACAGCTAGTGAGTGTCAAATGTCTGAGGTAAGATTTGAACTCAGATCCTCCTGACTCCTGCATTGGTGCTCTATCCACTGCACCACCTAGCTATCTTATGAGTTTGATACTCTTCAGCACAATAGCACAAAATTTTAGCAACTAACCCTTCAGCTTGCCCTGATATAATACATTAAGCAACAAAAAATAGAAGTCAATAGGAGAAAAAGGGACTTTAGACCATACAAGGATCAGGTAACCACATGAAAATGTAACTCAGGTGTGATTGTGCATGTGAACATAATAATGATCACAGGTTAAAATTATGTGAAGTCCTTCTGTAGCATTATGAAATCAATTTTGCTTCAAGTAAGAATCAGAAGTTCTGATCAAGACCTAAAGAATTAGATCAGCATTTCAATTTTTTTTGGTTCCATAAATACTTTTTAAGTGCCTTCTGTGTGTATGGGATAGAGTTGGAAGGGATCTCAGGAGTTATCTATTACACTACTTCAGTAAAGCACAAATCCACATTAAGTGATTTCCTTGATATTTCTTAAATCCCATGGTAGAGAAACTCAGTAACTTCCAAAAGATCAGTTATTAGAAACAGAGAAATTTATTTTAAATAGAAAGTGAAGATGCATTTTATACTTGCATTCTATATGGTGCACAGCATGTGTGTGTATGTAGATTCACATACACACCTACAGAATCACATGATTATAAGATTTAGAGCTCATCTCACTAAATGCTTTCAGTTGACATATGAACTTGCTGAGATCCAGAGAGATTGTGCAACTTGATCAAAGTGGTTCATGAAGACTGTAATGGAATTGTGATTTAAACTTGGACCCCCAGAATGAATACAAAGAATGTTCTTTCCATCATCACCCTGTGTTTGAGGACAGCTGGATCGATAATGTGGGAAAATGGAAAGAACTCTGGAGTAAGAATAGGGTTCAGATTGGAGGGCTAGGGAAGGGTAGGGAAAATGCATTTTTATTAAGCATATTGTATTCCAGCTACTGGGATACATACTTTACAAATATCTTATTTGACATTCCCAATAACCCTGTGAAGTAGATGCTATTACTATCCTCATTTTACAGTTGAGGAAACTGAGAGAGAAGGGAGGAAGGAAGGAAATAAACATTTATACAGGGTCTACTATGTACCAGGTACTGTACAAAGTGCTTCACAAATTTATCACATTTCATCCTCACAAAACCCTGAGAGATAGATGCTCTTATTATCATCATCTGCAGATAAAAAAACTGAGGTAGACAGAAGTTCAGTGACATCCAGGGTAACATACCATTTAAGTACCTAAATATTTCAAGAGTAGGTAGGAAAATCTGTATTGCCAATGCGTTATTATCCATTGAAGACTGAGTTTGGTAGGGAAAAAAATATATATATATACATATATAAATATATATAATATATATTCATAGATATCTATTTATGCATGTATAAATATATTACAATTACAAATAACAATGTAGAATGTACACATAAATGTGCACACAAATGAATACCCAGGGCAATCAGTGTACTTGTATGCATGTATAAACATGTATACACATATGCACATATATGTGTAAGTGTATATTATGTTATTTATTATATATAATTATATTATTATAATATATTATTTTATATTATATTATAAAATCATTTTATCTCATTGAGGCTCAGGTTTCCTATCTATGAAATTATGGTGATCATATTGTAGATCAATCAGCCCACAGGTGTCCTAAGGATCAAATGAGACAATGTATGTGAAGTGTTCTTTTTAATTATGACAGTATTTTTATAAATGTGATATTTTATCATCATCATTATTGATGTTCTATAAATCTTACACTTGAAAATTTTAATACTCTGACTACTTTACTATTATAGAAGTAATGTAGTACAGCACAAGAATTTTGGGGCTGAAACGAAGGCATCTGGGTATGTTCTGATACTTTCCTTGAGATTTTGGACAAGATTTGGAGCTGTAGTTTGCCCATTTATAAAAGAAGGATGACAATGTTTGTTCTACCTTCCTCACTAGATTATTGTGAAGAAGGATTTTTATCAACCACATTGTGCAAAAATACTGTATTTAGAGTCAATCATGTTGTATTTGAATGTTGGTCCTGCCACTTTCTGACTTTGGGACTTTGAGAAAGAAACAGTCATTCTTTCCATTTGTACAGACCCACCTGTAATGATCACTTTCCTCTTCTCCTTTTCCTTCTCCTTCTTTTTCTCTTGTTTTCTTCTCCTCTTTCTCCTTCTGCTTATTCTTTTTTTCACATTATTATCAGGAAGACAATAACAATAGCTAGCATTTATGTAGCTCTAAAACTTGTGCAAACACTTTACTTATATGAGGTAGCTAGTTTTGCTATTGGTGTTGGAAAGATCTGAGTTCAAATGTGGCCCTTATCTCCCAGGGTTTTTATAAAAAGCAAATGAGACAATACTTGTAAAGTACTTGACGTGGTGCTTGGCAAATTGTAAGCTCTACATAAACATTCAACAATTACCATCGTTATTATTGTATATGATCTGCACAAAAATTCTGTGAGATCAGCGCTTTATTATTGTCATTCTACAGATAAGGAAACTGAGGTTGAGAGAGGGTAAGCAACTTGCCCAGGGTAACACAGGAATTCATTTTCTAAGAAAAAGTTTTAAACTTAAGTCTTTATGACTCCCAGTATAATGATCTACTTAAGAGGCCATCTATCTACCTATGATCTCAAAGGTTCCTTCCCTATTTCTATAATATAATTCCTATGACATATATATCTGTTGATAACATTCTACTTCTACTGTCTCTTTCTCATTCCCCTGTCTAAAACAGGCTTGCCAACTTTCTTGTAAAAGCTCTAATAGATTCCTCTAAGTAAAGTTGTTTGTTCCAAAGAATGAAACAGGTAGCTTCAAGGAAAATTTCATATATTTCAGGGGAAATCATCACATACCATTCAAATAACATCTGCTGTGTACAGGACATTTTACCATGAATGAGGAGTTCTAACAGTTTAGATAGTGTAAGTCATAAAATCACTTCTTGTACCCACTGTCATCTAAAATAGTAATGTTTTTCATTGCAGTATTGCAGGTCATACATAGGAATAGATTAGATAGATGATAGACAGATAGATAATGTGCATGTATACATGCACACAGACATGTGCAAATGTATGTGTATATGGGCGTAGATGTATATGTATTGTGTGTATGTATGTATATGTACATGTGGGGGGGGTTCTGAGTGAGTGTGAGGCAGATAGGCTACTATTACCCACAATGTCCAGAATAAACCCTTTGGGTGGGGGGCACTGTTTCTTCTTTTTTCAACATTTAAAGGATTATCAATAAGGAAAAGGATTAGACTTGTTCTACTCTATTCCCAAGTCCTGAAGAGGGCACTGTGGGTAGAAGTCTCAGAGCCAGACTTTCTAATAATCAAGGCTTGTGCACCTTGTAATGAGCTGTCTTATGAGGACGTCTATGGGTAGAGACTACACAATCATTTGTCAGGGATGCTGAATAGCATCAGTGAATCACAGAGGGATGGGAAGGATATAAGCATTGATTCATAGTAGAAAATATCTAAGAAGAACAAGAATAATAAAAGTCACGGATTCAGATATCTTTACACAAATGTTCAAAGAATGGCTAACAAATGAGGCAAAGTAGAGTTCTTAACATATGGAGGTAAGTTTGACCTTAGAAGTAGACATGATAAGTGATTCATGATGAAAATATAGTATTAAAAGTATATATCTTTTGTAAGGAAGAGATTAAAAGAAGAAAAATAGAGCAGAAGTAAAATTATATTTCAAGATAATAAACTCATATAATGACAACTGTGGACCAGAGTGGAAAAACATGAGGGTAATGATTAATAAAGGGAGAGCAGAAGTAATATTTTAGTGAGAGTTCAATATAGATAGTACTGCTTTAAGAAGGCAATGCATGGCAGACTTCAGAAGCAGATCCTAAAACTGACATCGATGAGGGTTATAGGAGGTAGGGGCACTGATGATTTGGACACCTACTGGAATTGTTATGACTGTCATTTATTTGCTTCAGCAAAACGACTAGATAAATTCTTCTTTGTGTCATGACTAATGTGAAAATATGTTTAATATGAAGATATATAGAGACTATATTGGATTGCATGCCATCTTGGGGAGAGAGGAAGGAGGGGAGAAAATTTAATATTCAGCATCTCATGGAAATGAATGCTGAAAACTAAAAATAAATACATAAATTTTTAAAATTAAAAAAATAAAGTAGAGATAAAGGATGAGGACAAGCATATGTTTTAATTAGCCAAGCCAGGATTTAAATGAATTCTTATAAATCCAATAACTGCATCCTTTCCCGGTTATTTCTCTTAATAAAGAGAAGGTATCAGCATGGGTGTGGAGAGTTGACTAAATCTCATTTTACATCTCTGTTTTAATGAAATATATCTGTGTATCCAACGCTCTGTGTATAATTCACTTCTTTGAAAAGCTCCTCCATGTTTGAATAGAATTCTATTTGCATATCCTTATTATTTGAGATAAATTTCCCTAAAATTTTTTCTGACTTCCTTGCCTAGTTTATTTTTTCCTTCTCTTTACAATCTTTTAAAATTATCAAAATTCAACACAAACATTCCCAGGTTCTTTGTCTAATTTGAGTCTCTTATTGGACTATGATGGGAGTATGGTTCCTAGGGGATTCGTGTATGATCTTTCTATACTAAAATATTAAAAATTAATCCTTGTTTACTCCAAAAATGACTAAACATTTTTTTGTTTTAATTATGGGAATGGAATATAGTGTATGCTGAAGGAAGTTTGTCTGAATTGTAAAGAGCTTAAAGGTGAGTAGTATTTAATAAGGTTGGAAAGGGGGGGGTTGAGGACAGCTTGAGCAGGTTTTAAATGCTGGACTGAAAACTATGTCAATATACCAAATAGAGGATAGATCTGGCAATAAACTAAATCTATGCCACAGAATGACTAGCCTAGCTAAACTGGAAAAGGTTCATTGCCAGAAGATTGACCATCATTTTATATAACCACTGACCATAGCAACTGATGAAAGCCACATGTTAATGTAAGGGAGTTGTGATCTATATCATTGGAGAGAATTTTCACACCAATGGACTTTTGAAATGGAGCACATAGTATTAAATTTCACATCATTAATACTGTGTGTGTGCCTTCACTTCCTGCCAGAGAGATCTCATTTTAAGGGTATTCCTTCTATTTCTTAGTAGCCTATATTCAGATGAATAGCACATGCAGCAGCATAATATAGCATATAGAATGCCAGATTTGAAATCAAATCATGTGATTTTGAATCCTAGCTTTATGATCTTGGCTAAACTTTCACCTATCTTTAATAATTATTTCTAAAATGAAGGGACCGGGTGACTTCTAAAGTTTCTTTTACCTCTAAATTTAAGATCTCATATCATTGTGTATTTATTCAACATCATATTGAATTGGGCGAATTTTTCTCATTCGCAAATAGGCCAGTATATGCATTAAAACAATGCTAATGTGTTTCAGGCTGAGTTTCCAATAGCACTCAGAGTACACAACTAGTGATGGATTGTCACTGAGCCAGCCACACTCTCTTGTCTGGCCACCTGGGTCATCAGCTTACAAATATCAGCTAAATGACAGCCTGGAGTTCAGGTTACGTGGAATATGTACATAGAAAAAAGTGGAATCAAACTCATGGACTGAGCACTAATATAATACACTCACCAAGTAGGATAACCAGGCTTCAACCTGCTTCGGCTACATCTGATAGTGTTCTATAGAAAACAGACCTTCAAAAACATCATATTCACTAAGAAATTTATTCATCATCAGAGGCATTATCTGATCCTGACCACCTTCCACTGAATTAGCCCCTTTAAGATAAGCCTGGCAAAGGGGCCATCGCATAAGAATCCAAAGAAGCCATCCTGACCAAAGCAACCTGTTGATTTCCCAGTGGTTTCTAAAGTACTTTGTGGATGTCATGGAATCAAAGAATGTCAGAGTTGAAAGGGACCACATAAATTAAGTTTTGTATATTTTACAGAATCACAGAACGTTAAAAGCGAGAACAGATGTCAAAGATCAAGAACCCCATGAGAATCTCATAATCACAGAAAGTCTAGGTTGGAAAAATAATCAAAGTTGTACTTGTTCATCCCTTTCATTTTGCAGTTGAGGAGACTGAGACCAGATTTAAGTTGCTTGCCTAAGATCATACAGTTACTAAATGATTGGAACCAAAATTAGAACCTAGGTCAAGGGTGGGAAACCTGTGGTCTGAAGGCCACATGTGACCCTTGAAGTCCTCAAAGGTGACCCTTTGACTGAATCCAAACGAACCAATTTATTCTTCTTACTCCAAGTCCTGTCTAACTTTTTCAGTTATTTCTATTGTCCTTTTCTCTTTTCTCCTCATGCTACCCTATATAGTCCTTTGACTACATATTCCCTGCCCTTATTTTTCCTAACAACTTTTATAGAATCTGCCTCTTTCTTTCCATCCATTTGATACTGACCATCCCGTGAGATATGGCAAATGTATACATCCATGCACCCTTGACCCTCTCCACCTTGCTGTTGCCCTTGTAAAAAAAAAAATAAGCCACAAACATTAGTACAAGGATTCTCAGAAAATCCCATCCCACTTTGAACTATATAAGTATAAAAAGAGGGGAGGGGGAGATCAAGTGAAATGTGTTGAGAACTAGGTCATGGCATGTCTGTTTTGTGTTATTCTTGCTTCTCATTCCTAAGTGGAGAGTCAGATAGTCATAAAATTTTTCAGCTGGGGAAATTCTTGAATTCTTTTCCACCCTCATTGAACATACAAAGAAAATGAAGACAAGAGCAGTATTCACCTTAGTGTAAATGTTATTAAATTAAAAGCCCTCTGAGGTTTTACCTCACCTTCAGGAAACCATCAAAGATGACAAAAGATTGGAAGAGTTAACACTGTAGTTGTTATGCATAGATGAGCACATAAATGCAATTTTGAGGGAGCTGTGAATTGGATAAAACCATTCTGCAAAGCAATCTGGAATATGCAAAAAAGGTAATTAAAATGTCCAGACTCTTGGGCCCAGTATATGCCCTAGTAGACATAGATTCTCAAGGAGGTTAATGATGGAAAAGAAAGATTCCATATGCAGCAAAATATTTACAATAGCACTTTTTGTGATAGCAAAAAACTGGAAATTAAGTGGGTGTCAATCAACTGAGGAATGGCTAAACAAATTGTGATACATAATTGTTAAGGGAATTACTACGCTATAAAAATGGATGAAAATGATTAGTACAGAGAAGCATGGAAAGATCCATAAGCTGATACAAAATAAAGTGAAAGGGAAAAAGAGAGTGTGTGTGTGTGTGTGTGTGTAATGACTATAAAGGTAAATATAATACATATCTATATATCTATACATATATTTAATGACAATGTAAATGGATAAAACACAAAACACAAAAAATGAATTTTGTGAAATATTAATGACAAAGCTCAGTTTCAATGAAGATATATAAGATCCCAATGAAGATATATTCTCCCTCCCTCCTCTACTCAGTCCTCTGCAGAAGTGGGAAACCATAGGTCTGGGATATCTGATATAATGTGGGGTTTGGGGACATGTTTAATTTTATGGAACCTTTTAAAAATCTTAATTTATATCTTATTGGATAGGATATTTGTCTAGGAGAGGTTGGGATATGTAGTAGGGAATAGAGATGATATAAAAACAACAGACAAATCTATCTGTCCGTCTGTCTATTTGAAGTAATTGATACTGTAGAAAAACTTCAGCTGTCCAGAATCCTAAAAGAGTCCTTTACATTTTCATGTATTTATTTTTAAGGGATATATCTTCCAGGTAGAATCTAAGCTCCTTGAGGGTATAGATTGTATCTCATTTTATTGTTATATCCCCAGTGCCTACTGCAGTGCCATAGTAGGCACTTTTTTTTATTAGATTCAATTAAAGTAACAGATAAAGGCTGCTTAAAGGAGGGGGCAAAGCAATCTATGTCAGAAACAGAGCTAGTCAAAGTTTCCATGCTATTAAAAAGTGATTCTGACCTATAAGCAATTACTGAACTTGTGGGTTGGACAACCTAGGGAGATAGAGTCACAACCAATGTACAACCAGACCAAACCAAAAAAAAAAACCAAAAACTTTCTTTCCAAGTATTTACCACACTATTTTACATATAAAGAGCACTTAAGAGTAATGGATTGTTGTACAACAGGATCTCCCTGCTTAGATCTTTGCCCAGAAATTTACTGAAGTCGCTCTCATTTCCTGACATTTAAATTCTATCTCACAGAACTCTTGATTTGTTTATTGGTGTGCTTAAAAGGTAGTGATTTCTGCCCTAAAGCTCTGGGACTTAGTAAATGGACCAATTTCTAATATAATTAAGAGATCTTGTCATATTTAAGACCTTTTTATAGAAACTCAGAGGTAATTATGTAAGTTGATATATTAGGTCTGAATAATTCATAACTTATTATGTTAATAAATACCTCAATGCATACATTGCATAAAGTAGGGAAAATAGTTTAATTGCTAATAATCTGTTTGACTTCAGAGGGCTTTATTTACAAAGTGCTAGAATTAGAAGAATCTCATTGATTCCTTACTATTCTTAGAGGAGTCCCTGGAATCAGTCCTCAGATGTAACCCTTTCAAACTTAACATGCCTAAAGCATATATTAATGTGTCCATGAATAAGGAAATAAAGCAAAAATTAAATTAAAAAGCCAGAAAAAATGTATTGCATCAGAATCATGTCTCATGAAAGGAATAGTAATTATGAACAAGAACTCAAGATTGTTAGCCTTGGAATG
Organism: Bettongia penicillata ogilbyi; assembly: GCA_023548195.1. Lineage (NCBI taxonomy): Eukaryota > Metazoa > Chordata > Mammalia > Diprotodontia > Potoroidae > Bettongia > Bettongia penicillata. Next base: position 5,814,626 of record JAJHZJ010000426.1, read on the forward strand.
TTATCATTGGAAATTAATATGCTTCTAAAAGGTTATCAGGGTTCAAATTGCTAGATATATTGTGCACCCACCCCCTAAGAGGAGAGAATGCCGGAAAAATAAATTCCAATATGTATTAGGGGATTCAAGAAGTAATCATCTAATTAAAAGAGATAACCTGATCCTAATAACTTCATTTGCTTTAGAATAGTAGGAAATTCACATGATAATAGGTAGCATCTATAAAGCACCTACTCTGTGTCAGAAGGGTTACCAGAATAGAATTCCAGGCCTGAAGTCAGGAAGATTCATCTTCCTGAATTCTTATCTGGCCTCAGACACTCACTGATTGTGTGACCCTAGGAAAGTCACTTAACCCTGTTTGCTTCAATTCCTCATGTATAAAATGAGCTGGAGAAGGAAAGGGAAAACCACTCCAGTATCTTTGCCAAGAAAATGCATATGGCATCACAAAGAGTTGGACATGACCAAAACACTCAATAAGATAAGGCTAACTTGTATAACAGGAAATTCCAGGATTACAATTTATGAAGTCCTTTCTTCACAGATCGGAGAAGGAGGGGGAACAAGAACATCCTTATCATTGGTAGATGAATGAAATTCACAGAAATACATTATGTGTCTTGCTCAGGTTAGGATAACTCCTAAGTAACAGAGCCAGGACTCTCATCTAAAACTCGTTAACTCCACTCTTTCCATTATGATTTTTAAGTCTCTGAAGTCTTCCCTTTCTTCCTTTTGTTCTCCTCACTGATCCTGCCATAAACCATGCTTATTCTGGACTCCATATCTTTATGCATGACATCATCCAGAGTTTGAATGCCCTCTCATTTTCTCTGTGTTGTATCTACATCTTCCTCAAAATAGCAAGGAAGATTTTGATAAATATCAACTGTCCTGGGCTTGAATTCAGGAGACTTGGGTTTGAAACTCAGTTCTCAGATTTACTACCTTCATGACCTTAAAGAAATAATTCAATATCCTTTAGCCCTGGTTTAAAAAAAGATGTTCATTCAAAGTATGGATTTTGTCATTCTTTTATCTCTAGAAATTTCCATAGTGCTTGGTACATAGTAGGTGCTTTATAATGTTTGAGGATTTGTCTTGAAAAACTGAGGATAATAATTAATTACCTAAGAGGATCATTGTGATGAAGCACTTTGTAAACTGTGAAGTACTACAGAAATGTGAGTCACTCTCTGGATTATTTTTGGAAAGTATATTTGCAATGGCTAAACTCTTCTTCCTCCAAAGTTCCCTCTTTCTACTGAGGGAGCACCATGTTTCCCAGTCTACTAGGTTCATTATGCCATAGTTATATCTGATTTGTCCTTTCTCACTCTCTCCATCGCTACCCCCGTATCCAGTAAGTTGTCAAATCATGTTGATTCCACCTCCACAGCATTTCTCACAATCATCCCCCTCTTCTTACTCATACGGCCACCACCCTAGTTCAGGCCTTTTCTAAGGAGTGCCCAGACTATTATGACATTTTCGTTAGTGGTTTCCCTACCTACAATCTGTCCTTCAATGTATGCTACCAAAAACAAAATGAAAGCAAAACAAAAAAGCATTACTAAGACAGAGGTCTGTTTGCATCATTTTGCTGAGAAAACTTTCATAGCTTCCTATTGCCTCCAGGACAAAATATAAACGCATTTAGCATTTAAGGAGGTGTAAAATAGAGTCCCTATCCTTATTTTCCTCCTCTCCCCTTTATTCACTTTATTTTGACCAATCTCTTAACTTGAAATGCCATCTTCTACTTCTATATATACATATTTGTCCCCTATAACTGAAATGTACTCAAAATCAAAAATTTAAAAGGGTCATCTACTGTGGTTAAGACTGACTGTGTAAGATTCTGCATATAGCAACCAAGTAAGACAAAAGATTACAGAAATTTCTTTTCCCCCTTTCTGGACTTCAAGGTTCAGATCACTGAGAGAGACAGAGATACACTTAAAGAAGAGAGATAATAGATAGATAGGTAGGTAGATAGATAAGAGGGAGAAAATTAAATGAGAACAAATGAATATAAGATAAAAATCATAAGCTGAAAGTATTTACAAACCCAAATTAAAGTAGTTGGCACAATTATAAATGAAAATATGACTACTTCTGTGGGTAGCTGAAGTTGAGTAAAAATGTTGGTCTTCAGATTTGAGGAGAAAGTAGAAATAGTATTTATTGGGAAGTTAGATGTCTTGTATTCTTGTTCTCACTATGATTTACTACGGTGACCTTGGGCAAGTCACCTGCCTTCTCTGTGGGTCAGTATCATCACTCATAAACAGAAGAGAGCAGGCTATATAATCTTACAATTCTCAATGGCTCTATCATTCTGTGAAGAAGAATAGTTTACTCAAGTCACAGAGCCCTTTCCATCTCTGTTTCAACTCACAATTGTCTTTCTCCCTTTTTACCTTTCTGTGTTATGTTTATTACATTCCTGCAATAACTTGAGTATGTGTTTTTCTCAAAAAATTTATTTATCAAAGTGGTTGTACAGAAAGGAATTGTTTTAATTAAGTCAGCTTACATGGTTTCATTTTCCTACTGCAGAAGACAAGGCATCTCACTGCTCTAGTAAAAATGCTGAATTCATCTAAGTCAGTTTTTAAAGTCACTAAAGAGATTTGGTACTCCCATTTCTGGGTAGTTTGCCTCCATCCATTTTGTATTAAGAGCAAGCCCTAAACTCTGTGCAACGTTAAGCAATTTTGCTAATGGTTGGTAAATGGGACTCTTAATATTTAATCTAATTGGAAACAACATTATATACTTCAAATTGAGTACGTTATTATTTTCTCAAATTATAAAACCTTAAAAAACTTTTTCAGTTAAATGTCTACACTTTTATAGGCCTATCTTAAAGGAATGCAATCTTTAAAAATAAATAACCTATATAGTACTGTGCATTTAATTGAGATTTATATATCTTTACACAGCATAAAAGTTGGATGAGCTCTTAGATATTAAAATACAGAATATTAGGTCTTGGAGATATACTAGAATGTAAAAGATTAGATAACTCTTGCCCCATGAATGAATTTTTAAAATATAAAAGCCTGTATCACACAGAATGTCAGAGCTCAAAAGGCCCTTAGAATATCTGAGCCCAATGCTCTGTCCTGGACCCTCTTCTCTTCTCCCTCTATATTATCTCAGTTGACAAAATCATCAGCTCCCATTAGTTCAGCTATCATCTCTTTGCAGACATTTCTCAGATCTGTATATTCAGTCCTAGCCTCTATAATGAAGCACAGGGCTATATGACCAACTGTCTTTTTGATCAACATGAACTAGAGGCCCCCAAACATCTTAAACTCAACATATACAAAACAGAATTTATTACATTTCTTCCCAAAAGTTCCCCTCTTCTGAACTTCCCTATTTATACTGTCAAGAGCACCACCATCCTGGCAGTCACCCACCATCACGGGATTCTCTGCTCCTAACTCTGAATCACCCCACATAACCACTTCATTGCCAAAACTTGTCTTTCTTCCTTCACATTTCTTGTATAAATTCTCTTCTCTTCATTCATATAGGGCTAACCCTAGTTCAGGTCCTTATTATCTTTCATTTGGGCTATTGCAGGAGTCTTTAAATCAGTACCCCTGCCTTAAATCTCTCCCCCACTCCAAATTATTTTCCACTCGGTTGCCACAGCATTTTTCTTAAAGTGATTGTGTTACTATCCTGCTCAATAAGCTCCAATAGCTCCCTATTGACTTCAGAATGAAATATTAAGACCTCTGTTCAGCATTAAAAGCTCTTTATAACCTTCCATTTTCCTACCTTTCATATCATATATCCCACTCTCTTCCAATTTACTAAGAATTAGCAAAATTGCTTAACGCTGCATACAGGTTAGGATACTGCTTTTAAGAGAGAATGGATAGAGGCAAACTACTTAGAAATGACAGTATCAAATCTCTTTAGTGACTTTAAAAATTGACTCAGATGGATTTAGCACAATCACTAGAGAAGTGAAACTGTTCAAACTGTATATATGGCTATATGCATGTCCGTTAACTTGTTTTGCATTTTTTGAGGACAAATTCTAACTCAGGGATTAAGGAAGACTGCATAGAGGAAGCATTTAAGCATTGTCTTGAAATGTATGGGGCTGGGAAGAAATAACATTAGGCAGAAGGAATGATGCTAACAAAGTCGGGGAAGGGGAAGCATTTAACAGATTAAGAGATAGAACAGTTTCTAGTTTGTTTGGTGTACAGAATACCTATAGAGAAGGAGGTGAGATAAGCCTGGAGATTTAAGAACATGGAAAGAACTGAATGTCAGGCAGCAAATCTTTGAGGAATTTTAGTAAGCAAGAAAGCTAATGTGGGATTTTGGATGGGTAAATGTTATTCTAGTTAAAAAAGGAACTGAGGAGAAGGTGGGTTCTTCTCTAAGCCAATGAGTTCAACATCAATTCCTCATAAATTTCTACAGTGGACTACTAAAGAGGCAGTTTGGGAGCACCTCAAATGGAAGGTACCAGTGTCAAAAAGGCAACATGAGATATTTAAGAATTAATCTTTCTAGATTGTCCTCCTTTTCTTTCTCCCTTTTTTTTCCTTTAGGGGAAGGGGACTGGGCACCTGTACTAGAAAAATAAGATAATAATGTGGGCATGGTTTAACTGGATTTCAGAAAAGCTTTTAAAAAATCTCCAAAGATAATCCAGGAGAAAAAGTAGAGAAGTGTTAGATATGCAATACTATAGTGAGATAGATTCAGAATCTGCCTGAGGATATATTATAAATAAGTCTCAAAGATTTATCATATGAAAAGAAATACAGTAGGTGACATTTTTAGCTAAATGGATGGTATAGGATGATTACAGTGATAGAAAGCCATCACTATGAGTCTGAGTGATTCTTGATCCCAGAACCAGAAAGAAGAGAATTTTTGGAAAGCTGGGAAACATGAGATCACTCTTAGAATTTCTTTAACATGGATGAAGTTTATATTATTCCCCAAAGCAAAAAAAAAAAGCAAACATTGTACAGTTGTGAGATCACAAGATCAAATGTGTGTGTGTGTTCGTCCTTCTTTGCCAACGAAGACCATGCCATCGGAGAAATGATGGCATGACTTGCACTTGACTTTGTTTTGAGTGAAGGAGAGTTGTACAGGTCACCAGCCTCACTCCTCCTCCACAGCCATCTGAATTCAGTGACCAGATATTCATCAGGATGACTGGAGATGACCCAGGATGAAGCATTTGGGGTTAAGTGACTTGCTCAAGGTCACACAGCTAGTGAGTGTCAAGTGTCTTAGGTGAAATTTGAATTCAGGTTCTCCTGACTCCTGCACTGGTGCTCTATCCACTGTACCACCATCAAATATTTACAGCTGGAAGGCACCTTAGATATAATCCAGTCCAATTCCTCCATTTCATTAAGGAAGAAATTGAGATCAAGAGCAATGATTTTATCAATATCACCTAAATAGGGAATGACAGACAAGACTAAACATAGGCTCCCGACCCCAAATCTAGCATTCTTTCTAAAACATTTGTTGTCTCCCAATCAGAGACAAAGACAAGTTGTGATTGTGATGATTGAAAGTTTTGGTTTCAGAGGTAGGGGAGAGCAACTTTCACCTTCTATCAAAAAAAAAAAGAAAACTTGGGAGATGATGACACATCAATACAACAAGGTGATTGAATCAGTGCGATTACTCTCTGCACTGATGCCAGCTCTCAAAACCTTAGAAAATAGTCTTTGAAAAATAAAAAGGCTGGAACAGTTCCTCACTCTGAAGGTAACCTAGAAATGATCCTCTCTGAATTTGGCTAGATCAGTCTTCCTGATGACATATATCATACACTACCAGGTTTACTTCCAAAGCCTTTGTAGGTTGGGAAGACAAGCCAAAATTTGTGCTTCATAGACAACACCTTTGGGAATCTCGTGTTTCTTATGTATAATGATAATGCATTAGAGGCAAAAACGATCATAGAATTTTGAACTAGATCTTAGAGATTTACTCCAACTTCCTCATTTTACAGATGGGGAAACTAAGGCCCAGAAATTTGTCCAAAGTCGCTCAACTCATATGTACTAAAACAAGAATTTGAACCTAGTTCCTTGGACCCTAAATTCATTGTTACTTTGATTGTACCACAAGCATCGGGTACATAATAACAAGCTCAATCTATTCAGAAACAAGATTCCCCTCTCCATCATCCCCAACAAAGTGTCCTTACTATTATGCCCTAAGAAGAAGTCTTCTAACTTCCTTCGGAACACCTTCAGTGATGGAAAACTGACAATCAAAGAAGCCCATGGCACTTTTAGACAATTCCAATTCTTAGGAATCAATTACAATTGATCCATTTCTCAAACAGCAACAACAAATAATTAGGAGTCTACTATGGACATGATAGCGTGTGACTGTTCGAGTGTTACAGTCACATCTTTTTGTGGTTTTCTGACTGTCTTCACTTGATTTACAATTGTTCCCCATTATGGCTATCTTACTTGTTTCCACTCAGCGTGGCTCCTGTCTTCATCCCTAGTCCAGTCTTCTCAAGTTGTACAGCTAGTAGTATTTAAGTGTGAATTTGAACTCAGGACTTCCTAAGTCCAAGTCCAATGCTCTACCCTCTGCACCACCTACCACAGCACCTTGCGTATAGAAATGTTTGTTTTACTGAATTATTCTTTACTTTCAAATGCCCCATCCAGAGGGTGCTTGACTAAAATAAGAAAAGATATCTTAAAGGCACCCAGTCTTTTGCAAAGTGCATGTGCATGCTCGTGCACACACACATGTACCAAAGACATAATCTTCCTAAAGGTAAGAGCTGTTTTTTTCCTTTGTCTTTGTGTCTCCAGAGGCTTGCCTTACTAGGCATATTAAAAAAAGGCTTGATGAATTGAATTAAATGTTTACCTATGAAGGCAGGAAGAACAAACAACTTTCATTTTACAGATGAGGAATCTGAGGTTCTAATTGGTGAAGTTCATTTGTCTTAAATTACCCAATTAGTAACAGGGCAAGCACTGGAGCACAGGTTTTCTGATCAAAACTCAAGAGCAATGTACTATAGTGTTCTGACTGAACTTAATTTCATGCCAAGAAGGTAGAATGGATAATTTGGTTTCTAGGATAAAATGCCTTTTAAATTATGATTGAAATGGTGTGTCATAACGAATATAATGAGTAGGACTGAAGACTTCACAGTTTCGGATCTTGCCTCCAACACTAACTAGTTCTATGATCATTGGTAAATCAAAGAACTTCAGTGTTTTCATCTGTAAAAGAGGGACATGACAGCCACAATGTATACCTCATAAAGCTATTGTGGCATCACAAAAATGTCAGCTATTATTATTAGGTATAAATGGCTGAAGGGAAGAAGAAATTTTGATCATTTGAAGAATAATATCTTCCACATAAAAGAGACACTCATCTTCATCCAATTAACAATATTCATAAATTGCTCAGTATCTGCTGGGATTAGTCCTGGAAATTTGCAAATACTGAATTATATAATATACAGGAAAGATAACCAGAGGTTAACAATAAATGTAAATGTAATGAGAGATACAAACCAAGTGCCAAAGAGAACCCTCTAGCTAGAATAATCACAGACAGCTTTTCTAAAAAGTGACTTTTGAGGAAAGCCTTGAAGATAGGGATATTTTGATAAAACTTGAGTGAGGAGGACATTTCAGGAGGAGGGAACAGTGTCACCAAAGGCAGACCAAGGTGTAATGCACAGGCAGTCACATATAGTCATAAAATTATGATAGTGCAGTGCTCAAAGGCACCTAATGATCCCTTTGAACTTAATTAAGATCATCTGGCAAAATACCCTAAATTTCATATAGGTAAATTGAGGTTTAGAGGGATTGGAGATTAAATAACACATCAAGTTAATGGCAAGAACACAATTCTTATCAAAAGACTCCCAACTTCCAGTCCACTGCTCATCCTATAGCAGAAAACTCCATCTCTTATTCACATGAGATGGTCCAATTTGGTGGATATGTGGACCCAGGTAGGAGAGCTGGAATGTTACATTTGATCTACTTTATTCAGAGTTTTGAATGCCAGACTCAGGAGACAGGGTTTTATATGATGGATGTATGGATAAATGAGACTTAGGAGACATGTCAGGTCATTGCTATGAAAGATACTACTGCAATTAGACTTTGTTCCAAAAGACTTCAAATAAATCCTTTGGAGAACTTAGTGTGTTTGTGTGTATGTGTGTGTGTGTGCGTGTGTGTATAACATTATATATATATGAGCCCATATATATAAAATGTTATATATATATAATATAGATATAGATTAATATACAGCTATTACATTACATAGATAGCCTCATTCATGTTTCTACTTAAGATATTAAGAAATTGACTCGGGGTACTATAAATAAAGATGAATTGACTCATACTAAATTTTCAGAACATTCATAACAATCTAGTAGTGCTCTCAGAACATCAGAATACAGAATGTTGTAACTGAAAGGACTCTTAGGCACAGAATATTAAAACAAAGGACATAGACCACTGGAAATAGAAAGAATCTTTGAACAGAGAATTTTAGAAATAGAAATAGTCCAATCTCTTAATTTCTTATGTAAGGAAACTGAGGCCCAAAGAACTGAAGCAATTTGAATAAATAGTGTATTAGGGGTAAGATAATTAGAACATGGGTCATATAAACATAGTCTGATGCTGCCTTTCCCTAATACCATGTTGCTTACATTGAATTAAGTTATTTTCAAATACCCTTACTTCAAGCAGGAAAAGCACTGCGATAACAGAATTATAGGTTTTAACTGTGTTTTCTCCTTCAGTAATAGCAAGGCAAGAAATAAATATCACTCTATCTTAGACATGAATAAAATGGTCAGGGTCAACAAGCTGCTTTAAATAAAATACCCCATGATTATTCCAAACATATTTCATAGAAAGAAATTTTAAGGGAAGACTGACAAATATGAAGAGTAGCCAGAATACCTGGCTGCCATATTGGATCAGGGAAGGAGTGAAGTGTAGACAGAAGATTATTTCAGTCCTCATTCTGATTCTAATATTTATGAGCTGTAGGATTTTGGGAAAGTCACTTTACTGGTCTTAGCCTCAGATTCCTTGTCAATTAAGTGCCAGTTTAGACTAGATAATCCTCAAGTGTCCACCAATTTCTGACACTTGGTTTTCTATGTTCTATAGTCACTTCTCAATATAATAGTCTCTGTACTATGGACCTTTCCAACTGTAATATCTATCATTCTTTATATGAACACTGAGATTCCAGGGATAACAATAAACGATTGAAATACATGAATAATTTGGAAAACCTCAGAGCATCTAATACATTTAAATTTCTCTCTTTCGAAACCTTTTATCAATGTCATGGACAAATGGATTGGTAACATGCTATACGGCCTTTCCTTTCTGTTGGTGGAACACAAAAAGCTGTAGTAGCTTTGTACTAGAATTTTAAAATTCTTGCCTCGGTTTCCTCTTCTGAAAGAGGATGATAACAATCGCTTTGTTATCTCAGAGGGCTGTTGTGATAGTAAAGAAAATTATAAATGGTAAAGTAGGTTGAGAGCAATAAAGTTCAAAACATGTGAGTTATATTTTATTAAGTATAATATTTTATATTCTTTGGATAGAGAAGAGGTTCTTGAGTTTAGAAGATCTATAACCAAGTGAAACTTCTGAACATTCTGGCTATCTGAAACCTCATCAAGTCATTGAAATTTTGATCCAGGCAACTCTCTCAAACTATAACTTGAAAAATAATTGTGGATCTGCATTAGCAAAGGAGTTTTCCTCATCATTAAGCTCCCCACACTAATGAAATCATACTGATGGTTTTACCAGGCATTAAACTGTGTATGTTACAAATAAATTAGAGTGTTTTATTTAGAAACTGAGGTACAGTTCTTTGAACTGTTAATTATATTGCACATAATAATTTGTGATATTTATTAATATTAATAAGTAGCAAAAACAAAGTATGTAAGTTTTTCAAGGGCACGGAATTATGCTTTCTCATTTGGAATCCCCAATACTGCCTTGCATAGACCTTCCTCCATGCTTACTGAATCAAACCAAAAATAGTTATAGCTCAAGGAAAATGCCCTGCACTCATTTCCTGAACAAATACACAGATGGCGCATTAACTGAGATTAATAAACACACCGTTGGACAACAGTGATTTTTGCCTTCTTAGAAGAAAAAAACCAATATCTTTTCCCTCTTCCTGGATGGATCTTTTATTGTTTCAATATCTGAAGAACTATTTTTCAGGTTGATAGAAACCATCAAATATCTTCAATTATGGATTGCATTTTAGATGTAAAATGAACATGGATCACAGGAAGATCAATTCTGATGTTGCTACTAATTTGTTACGGCGGGGGAAACAAGTTCACTGATGCAAACGATTTTTTTCCTATTGCAAGCCATATCACTGATGAAGTCTTCTGTTGCCTAAGTAGAGCAGGGGTTTTCCTTTGATAGATTAGGAATGTGCTCCAGTTATGGGTGATTTTATACTAACTGCACCAAGTCTTCCTTAATTTCTTAGTCAACTGAAACTTACTGGCCTAACCAAACCAAACCGGAGAAGTTGTACAAACGTGTACTGTTCAGTCTATGGCCTGCAATTGAAGGACCCTCTCCTTGAGGGAGCATAGTAATACAGCTACTTCTTGGACAAATGTGAGAACTGGACCTAGGTACAATTAGTTAAATGGGGAAGGGCATTAGACTGGATTGAATTTAGAAAATCCTATAATGCTTTAAACGATCACAAAGTACTGATAACCACAAAAGCCCATCTTCTCAACATCTATATTAAAAATAAATAGCATTTGTAGTGTTTTGAGGTTTTAAAACTCTTTAAATATCTCATTTTGTCCTCACAATAATCCTGGAAGATTTGGTGCTATTATTATTCCCATTCCATAAGTGAAGAAACTGAAATTGAAAGAAGGTAAATGACTTACCCAGGATCAGAGAGCTAACAAGGTTCTGAGGCTACATTTGAATTCATGTCCTTCTGACTCCAAGATCAATACTCTACCCACTGAGCTAACTAGCTATCTATATTGTTCTGGGAATACTTTATATGAAGATTATCACAATCTGAAAAGAATCAAAATCCTGGATAACCCAAAGAATAACAGAATAAAAGACAGATTGGATGTAAAGAGGTTACAGTATGTTTCCCATGATGGCTTATGTCAATAAACACATCAGGTCAATGTAGCAAAAAGTCTTCCATGGAGTACCCTGGCAATTTGTACTCTATCCTGTGATGTTCAACCCTTTTATCAATGACTTCAACTGAGGTTTATATTGCGTACTCAAAAATTTTCGAAGGATTAACAGTTGAGAGTGATTACTGACACAAGAAATGGTAGAATCAAGATCTAAAATGATATGGAAAAGTTAGATCATTAGATTACTAAAGCTAGTAAGGTGAACGGTAGTTACTCAGGTAGTTGTTGAGAGTAATTGAAATAGTAGGTGTTTGAAAATGATCTGATCATTTCTATACACTGTAAGTGCAAAACAAGCCAACATTGTGATTTTTCAGCCAAAAAAAGCCTAATGCACTCTTGGACTACATTAAGACATGCACACCTTCCCAGAATAGAGAGTTGATAGTACTACTGTACTGTGTCCTGATCAGCCCTCTTCTTGGGAATAACATTCAGTCCTCAGTGGCACAGCTGAAGAAAGATATTGATAAGCTGGGAAAAAAAAGCAAACATGATGACTAAGGGCCTGGAATTCATATCATATAAACTGTGTTTGAAGGAAGTCAAGAAGACTGGAGGTGTGTATGTAGGGTTGATAACTGTCTTTAGGTATTTGAAAGGCCATCTCAGAGGAGAAATCAGACTTATTCTTTTGAACTCAAGAGGGTAGAAGCAGGAGCAATAAGATAGAAAATTGAAAAGAGTCCATTTTGGCTTAATGACAAGAAAAACAAAATTAGAGGAGTCCCAAAGCAGAATTGGTTCCCTTAAGAGGTGACTGAGGATTTTTTCTGTATTTTTTTCTTTTTTTCTTCCTCTCCCTGGAGGGCTTTGAGGAGAAAATAGATGATCGCTCACCGTGGGAATTCCTTTGTGGACTGGCTGGACCAGATAACTGCCAAGATCCCTTCCAGCTCAAATTCTGTGATCTTTGATCAAGTATAGAAAGAATTAAAAAAAAATGGAGCAGGTCTATGCCACATAGGACAAGTATCTGACAAGGTACACTAGGAGTATACAGGTACTGTTGACAAAGAGGCTGATAAAAAGTTTTAGTACTAACTCATCACGATCCCATTTGTGGTTTTCTTAGCAAAGATACTAAAGTGGTTTGTCATTTCCTTCTCTTTTATAGATGAGGAAACTGAGGCAAACAGGGTTAAGTGATTTACCTAGGGTCACACAGCTAGTAAGTGTCTGAGGCTAGATTTGAACCCAGGTGTTCCTGAATCCAGGTCTAACATTCCATTTATTTTGCCACCTAGCAGTTCTGATAATAAGTAAAGCAATGTACAAAATTGAATTCATATTGATGTTTTGTTAAAAGAACAGGAGGAAGACTTCCTGAGTGTTACAAAGCAAGTCTATTTCTTTTGTATTTCAGAAAGGAAACCAAAGTCTAGAGAATTTATGTGACTTCCCCATGGTCATTCCAGTAATTAGAGGCCAGAACCTGAAGTCAAACTCCTAAAATGGGAACAAAAAAAACTTGTAGTATCTACCTCAAAGTTTTTCTCTTGGGCTCACATAAGATAATAGATGGGGTGTCCCATAAGTCTTAGTGGAGTCTTAGACCTTGAATTAAGCACAGCTTAAACTGTGCTGACTTTTGAGATACTCTATATAAGAAAGTCTTTCTTAGAATATGATGTTATTTTTCTGATTCCTCCAATTTTCATTTTCCTACTTTCCAAATACTTTGAGTTTGCTTATTTAATTATCTATCTACATGGTCTTTTCACCCATGCATTTCCTACTAGAATGGAAGCTCCTTGAGAGTCAGGGTTCATATGCTATTATCTCTGTACCACTAGTGGCTAGTAAAATTTAGGCATTTAATAAATGCATGTTGAAGTGGTAAGTGATAAAATAAGATGCTTGCATTATCGAGGCAAGGCACTGTAATGGAAAATATACTGTCCTAATTATGTGCTCAACCTAGGTAAATAATTGCACCTAAAATTAGCTTGTTATCTATTTTCTCTGGGGCAACATTAAAGTTGTCTCACCAAAGTAAAATTATATTATATAAAATGAGAGATTGGACTAGATTATCCCTAAGACCCCATCCTTTGTTAAATTGTTATTTTTATAAATCATATCATATTTTATGAGCATCTTTAATCTGTGCTAATATCAAAATTTGAAGTAAGTTTTCATATTTCCAATGAAGTTGCCTCTTAAATTCCTAGCTCAATTTATAAAATCATACTGGTTCAATCCTAATATATTTGAGTTAGAATGAATCTCTGAATGCAAAATTTTAGTAAATAGCTTAGAGTGTGTTAAAGCCAAAAGGGACTTTATAGAATGCTAGGGTATCGAATTATAGACCTCAACTTTTAGCTAAAAGAGAATGATTATAGTGATATGTCAATGAGAAAGGAAAAGCAATAGCTATATTTTTGCTTTTGGGGGGGACAAATAGGAACAAATGCTACCCATGTCTTTTCACATATCCCCTCAAAAAAGAGGGGGGAGAGATTATATAAAGGACTATTTTCTAATTTCTTATCCAGAAAAAAGGCTTGAGGGACACTACATTTTTTATTATTGATTTGCATTTAACTGAAAAGAGATTTCTGATTTTTAAATATAAAATACTACCCCAGAGTCAAGGGAAACATTCCTACTGGTAAATATTGCCAAGTCTTTAAACTTCTGATGAATAGATTTCCCAAAATTACCCTACTATTTCTAAAATGCAGATTCAGGCATTTGTGAATATAGTTAGGGTGAATTAGTTCTCCTGCTGTGCTTCAAAAAAAAAAGAAATGTACTGTACAGGATGTAGATGACAACCATACAATGGATGTGTATGGGCCCAAGGATTTTTCTGTCCAAATCAATTCTAAATTCAAATTTAAAAGAAATTATGATGGGGGTGATAAAAGGTTATTCATGCAAGGTTAACTGCAGGGAAGCTCTATGGTATACTCATAGAGCTAGGGGAAAAAACCCACCAACTTGGAGATTATGAATTCTCCCTGTCCATCTGTCATTGATTCTCTTCTGTCTATCTCTGTTTCTGTCTCTGTTTATCTCTATCTCCATCTCTCTCTGGCTCTCTCTGTGTCTCCTTGTCTGTGAGTCTGTCTCTCTTTCCCCTCTGTACCATGCTAGCTTAAAAGTTTCTTCCACAATGGTTTCTATTTCTTCCACAATGGTTATTCCCTGATAAGGAAAGGATACATTTTGGGAAACTGCATGGCAACAAACAAACAGACAGGATAACATGTTTTACAGTAAGTAAAGTGTGGTCTCATAAGCAGCTCATAATCAAATGAAAAATTTTTGCCAAATAAAACAATGTGGGAACTGGCTCTTCTCTGTGAATGAATGTCTAACAGTCTATGATAAGAAGACTGTCTCAGCCTGATGAGCCCTTGAAGTTGAAAATGATCAACTATTTTCTGAGCAAGTCAGCTCAGAACGCTTCACAGGTATTCATGAAATGTTCATCTAAAGGAAGCCTCCTGACACGTTGACCAGACCCTCTGTGGAGGATTTACAGAAGGACATGAACTACCTCACTGAAGGAAACACTCACCTCAGTAAGATTGTAGAACCATCTAAAAGTCATTGATTCCTCTATTCCTATATGAGATATAACACAGACTCATTGCTGAAGAAATATACTATCTGATGCTACCACAAGAAGAGTCGTGTTTGCTGTCATTAGTGGTTTTCAAATCAGTACTAAATGGCCACTTGTCAATAATGATTTTTGGGGACCAGATGAATGTTGAAGTCCTTTCCGGTTCCAAGTCTATCATCCTATAAATAGTAATGACAGTAATGACCTTGAAGTCACAGGTTCCCCAACTCTGAACATCTACAAGCTTCAGTTTCTTCATCTATAAAATGGGTACAATGATGGTACCTGCTCTTCATGGATGTTATGAGGACTGAATGAAATAATATATGTAAGCACTTTGCAAACCATTGTAGGGTTTTATAAATGTTAGCTAGTACAGGTTTGACAAAACTCAACATAGGAAATTTTAGAAAGAAATCATGATTTTGAGAGGGTGCTATGTTATCATCTCTCAAATGTGCCTTTTTATCATAAAGATTCTATCATTCGATAGCTATAATTTTGTCCCCGAGTAGCTGAATGACCCTGGATAAGTCACTTCATCTTGCTGAGATATTACATGCCCCCGTTTGTAAAATAATTGTGTAAACTGTCTAATTGTTTCAATGGTCTCTGCTTCAATTCCTTCATGTTTCCAATGAGGAGGCTAAATGACCTGAGAATTACCTTTCTATTCTAAGTTTTATGATTTTATGTTATCTTCTTTGTAAGGAAATCATTTTCTTCATCATGCTTGTAATCAATTATTCAATTAACAGAAATTTATTAAGTACCCATTATGCCTTCTCTTGCCTTAAGAAAGTGTCAACTGCCAAGAGAATTAGATATATGGTCTTGTATACCCGAAACTCAGAAGAGACAGGAAGTCCTCATCTGTTTAGAATATGTTGATTAGTAACTGAGAACTTCTAAGTTCTTAATATGGAGTGCCATATACCTCCTAGCTAGTGGCAAATTGATGCTACCATTCAATAATTTAGTGAAGAAAAAATCAAGATATTTATTAGGACCTATCTTTCTCTCAAGTAAGAATCTAATGACTTTTAAAGAGTTGGGACTCTCAAGAATGGGCACTGTTTAAGAAATCCCAGAATATCACTGTGGCAGATAAATGAAAGATGTATTACAAATGGAATAGATTTAATTCGAGAAACCCATTAGGAGGTTATTACAATATTCAAAAATAAAAAAAGATGAAAAGGAAACCAATTAGTTTTGATTACTTTGATTTATTTTTAGTTTTATTATAGAATTAAGCTTCATCCTTTAAGAAAACCTAGTGCTAACAGATATTCTCTTAAATCTGGGTTACTTATAGATTTAGTGAATAGATTATAAGAAATTATCATTTAGTAGCAGATAATTTAGAGTGAGACATACATCCTTGTAGGAATAAAATAATCATGGGATTTTAAGATTCTTTTTAAAGGCCAAGTGCCCCTTTCTGGTAGCTGGAGACAAGGGAATTGATTACAGGATTGTTCCCCCTTTTGGTAGAGGTGAAGTCTAAGTTGAGTGATATAATCTTGGCATATGGAAGATGGAAGTTGGGGGAGGCTGACTGCTAACTATAAACCACATGTTTCCCTTCAGAGTGAGTTTCTTGGTCACAAAAGACATCACCTGTAGGACAAGGACTTCTGAGAGTAATCTCACTTTGACATCTAAATGTCACCACCAATACGAATGTGGGTGAAGAAAGCCTGGGAGAAGTGAACTAATCATATGAGCTGTCTTGTCCAATGGAATTATATTCAAAACACATTTCCTATGTGTTTTACTCCTTTTTTCTATTATAAAAACAAGCTCTGTAATTCATTCCTTTGTGATGAATTACTGATGAATAAGCTGACCTGAATTAATGATAACCTGTAAGTGTTTGATGATACAGGACTAAGCCTCAAAGGAAAGACTCCCTGGAGGTACAGATGCATAGTCATATGCATAGAGATGTCATCAAGAGAATCTAGAGAGGGAAAAACAAGAGACTAGGATGGGATATTGGAGTATAATCTTCATTAGAGGTTGGGATGTGGTTGTAAAAACATCATATTTTGGTGTATGTAAATTTCTTCAAGCTCCTGTTGTGAAATATTTTAAGTCTAAAGTCTAAGGTGGCAGTGTATGGCTTGGTTCCAAAAGGGATTTAAGAGGCAATCCCTAAGCAATCTTGTTTAGAGATAAAGGGATCAAAGATGCATAAAAAGCTATAATTTAAATGTTTCATAATTAAATCACCTCATGTTGCTATTAAAGAAACCGAGGTCAAGAGAACCTTGCTTAGAACAAACACAATTAGAACTAGGACTTCTTAACCCAAATCCAGTTTATCATCAAATCTACCCTGCATTCAGGTGCAGCGTGATATTAATTTTAAACAACTGCCAGGGTGTGAGTCTTGGTGCTGAATGCTACTCATTGTGTGGGCTAATGGAAGTCATATAACCTCTTTAGAGCCTGCTGTAAAATGGAATAAGCACTAAATGGTTCCTAATATTTCTTCCACATTTTTGATCCTAAGAGAAAGTGAGACAATAAGAATTATTGTTCAGGTATTTGGATTATATGGCCTCTGGAATTCTTTCTGTGCAGCTGTAAATTCTAGGATCTGAGACCATCACTCAGCTCATTTCTTTATCTCCCTCATCAAATCATGCCTGTCCTGGGCTTTATTTCCTCTGGGCTCTGCTCTCTGCTTATGCTAATCTGAACAATTAATTCAAGTTAAGAAGCTTTTGGCTGACAATGGCTTACTATGTTAATTTGGCTGGTTTTATGAAAAAAAAAATTGAGTACAAAGGGGATTTTAGTTGCCAGAGCAGGTCTGGTTGGGATGCTGCAATGATGTGGAATTCAGAGGTTGGAACTGCAAGTCTGATCATGGGTCATCCTAGGGCTATGCAGCAATGCAGGGAAACTTGGCACTAGGACTCCCGGCAGAAGGTGGAAAACTATTCCTCAGGCAGCCCTGCCTTAGTTTATTCTGTGAACAAAGAGCTATTTCAAAGGACCTACAAGAAAATCAGAGAGCAAGTTCTAATTTAGAACTTAGGATGCTTATCAACCTTATCACATAGAATTGTAAATACCTCATAGGCAAGGACTTATTGTATCACATTCCATACAAGAATAGGTCTATGTAACTATAAACTAACATTATTATTAGTATTACACTATGTGTATGTATATATAAATGCACATATACATATACGACATGTACATATGCACACATATATACATGGCAAGCTGCATACATATATAGGTACATGTACACACATGTGATATGTGTGATATGCACACATATCTGTGTATATACATATATGCATATATACATATACATGCATATATGTGTATATATATGCACACAAGCATAGTGCTCTACTAGTAGTTGGTATGGTCATAGGCTATAGGTAGAAACTAGGTGCCATAGTTTTTAGAATGATGGCCTTGGAGTTAGGAAGACATAAAATAAAATTCTGCCTCAGCAGCTTACTACATTTGTGATTCTGGGTAAGTTACTTAGCCACTCTGAGCCTCTGTTTCTTCATCTTTAAAATGAAGATGATAGATAAATAGCATCTACCCTTCAGAGTTGTTGTGAGGATGGAAGGAGATACAAATGTAAAGTGTTTTACATGCACGAAAACATATTTTTACTGCTGTGGTTATCGGACTAGAGTAAATCAAGCAAAGAAGCAACATTTGCAAAGCATTTTAGCAATTTCAAGCATAGCTTTGGGCACAAAGCATAAAAAAAGACAAAAGCAAAAATGGCTCTTTTCCTTGAGGAGATCAAAATCTAACCAGGACAACCTCAGATGGATGGAGATGCTTAAGTGGAAGCAAGAAGAAAAGTAGGAATTGTGAAAGAAAGCAAAGAGTAGGTAATGAATAGAAGGGTCCCTAAAGATCATCTCATCCAACTAATTTATCTTGCAGAATAGGAAATTAAGACCAAGAGAAAGGAAGTGATTTTCCCAAGGTCATTCATATAATAAGAGGTAATTCTAAGATTAAAGAGAATGATGGATGGAAAAAGATTAGGTATGGTAATATACCGTATTGTTACCATAGGATACTCTCTCCTCAGGAATGCATTACTGTTTTGGAGGGCAGGATAATTTAAGTACCAAGGCAGGTGTTTGAGGGAAAGATTAAAAAGGGATATTAAAATCAGAAAACGCCCCACTGTTCAGCGTTTGGTACCTCTTTGTCTTTGGAATGCTAGCCAAACAGGTGCACATTAGCATCTTCTTCCTGATAGTAATAAATGGGAGGAGAGGACATGAGGATTGAATGGGCAGAGAAGGGGGATTTGAAAAAGGGATAAAAATAGCTTTTGAATTAAAGGAAATTTTGAAAGGAGTATATTAAGACACCCCAGCATGCAAAGGTTCAAAGACTTTGAAATCTCTAATACCCTCTCTGATATCAGTATTGTCCTCTAATTTGAATTTGGAGGACCACCTTGTTCTTAGAAAATTAGTAGAGGGACCCAAGGAGATGACGAATTTCAAATCAGTACCAAACACTTTCTCCATCATTTCCCTACAAATTATTATTTATATAAGTGTAAATTACCCCTTTCTGATTGTGACAATTTTGTTGAGTAAAATGAATATGTAGGTAAAGGCAACTGTGTGAGAAACAATGAAACAGTAACTGATCAGGGAAAGGTGTCTAAGAGGAACGAAAACTAATGTGTCACTTCTCAGCATGTAGCTTACGTATGTTTGACACATGTATTTGAAGACTGACCACTGTAAAACTCTTATGCCTAGAACTATTTGTTGACTATGGAATAACTATATATTTTCTAGATTTGGCTTTCCTTGCAGAAATGTAGATCTTGGTTTCTCACAGTAAGAAAGAGGGGGAATCATTTCTCAAGAGACTCTGCTTTGGAAGAGAAGTGTTGATCAAGACCAAACATCCCAGTGTGTCTAAAAAGAGTGTTAAAATATGGGTCCAAGGAACCATTTCAGAGTGAGGTCATAGAATTAGCAAAGAGCCTCCACTTTCATCTATCGCTTAGAGGAATTAAATGGAAGAAAACTTTATTCTGGTTGGAAGTTTGATTGGATGAAAATGATGCTGCTTAGAGTTGCTGATTAGAAAAAATAATTTTGAAGCTTAGAAGAACTGAGAGTGTGTGTGTGTGTGTGTGAAAGTTTCTATGTTTGCATTTTTTATTTTTTTCTAAACTGCTATGCACAATCAGAGAACTTGAAATCATTTAGAGTCTACACAATAGAACAATACTAAAAGACTTGGGCAGGTCCCAGACTTAAGGAAAGTGCTTTTACTGAAAGAGCATAGCACTTTATCAGAGGCCAGCCAAAGGAGGAGACCTGGAAGAACTCTGCAGCTTCCTAATTCTTAGTGTTTTTATTTTGTTGAAAGTGCTTAATATTGTCTCAGAATCCATGATGAGTAGTGGGCTAGGTATAGTAGCCAGCAAGGATGTGGTTTCATTTATCTAACTGCTATGACTTGGTTATCACTTGGAATGGGCTGCCTTATTTTATATTTCACAAATATCCATGAGATTCAGAGATCTAGTTGTTCCTAGGTATCTAGTGACTGCAAGTGTCTAGGAGGTGAGGCATTGTTCCCTTCTCACTTTTGGAATTATTACTTTCCTTTCCATAGTGACACCTGAGAAAGTATACCTTCCTTTATATTTTTTTTGTAGAAGGTACAAAAAATCAGAACTGAAAGGGATCTTAGAAATTAACCTTCTCCCCATTTTACATAAAAGTAAACTGAGGAGTAGAGGAAGAGGTGACTTGTTCAACTCAGTCGTAAGTGGTAGAACTGGGATTATATCCCTAGTCTCTCCACTGAGTTCAAGTTTTCTTTCCATCACTCTCCCTATATTATTATCTTACTGTATATATTTACGTTCTCAACAAAACTGTAGCTCCACCTTCCACTCTTCTTCCTGTATTTTAACTTAATACTTCTTTATATCTCTGGAGGCAGGTAAATGGCTCAGTGGCTAGAGCCCTGGGCCTGGAATCAGGCAGACCTGAGTTCCAATCTGCGCTCAGACACTCAATTATGTGATGCTAGGCAATCACTTAACCTCTGCTTACCTTAATCTACTAGAGAAGGAAATGTCAAACCACTCACATGTACAGTCACAGAGTCAGACAACACTGAACACTATCATCAACTCTGGGTCAGAGCACAGTATTAGGTACATTAGCTGTTCCACAATGATGAGATGATAATGTTAGCATCCATTTCTATAGCCTTATGCAGTTTATAAAGCACTTTCCTCACTGCTGGATAAGGAGTGCAATTATTATTGTACCCCTCTGAAAATTCATATAGATCTCAAGTTTTTAATCTCCATTTTTAATATTTTTTCCATCACTTTTTAAAATCTAGGTAATCAACAAAATAATAAATTAAGCCCTGATTTTTAGTATTTGCCAATTCCTAAGGTATAAATGCACACAACTGAAAATTTAACTGCTTCCCATAAACCAGGAGAAACTAGCCCCCAAATATCCCTGTGGGACACTCAAACACGTCAAGGGACTTATTCACAGTCACATGGTTAATTAGATGGAAGGGTCAAGACCTCAAATCCAAGTGCTTTCTGCAACATAATGATGGTGGTGATGATGATAACACTGGAAAAAGAGGCTGAAGAGAAAAACTGTGAAAACCGTTTGACTTTATAGTACTTCATATTCACTAATTTTCACCAGTTTAACAAAGGGTTATCCAGTTAAGTTATCATCTTGGAATACCTTGATAAATTAACCCCTTGCTATTTAAAATTTCTTTTCAGAAGCATTCATATTTTATTCAGGAAGAATTCATCTCTAAATCTGTTTTCCTTGGACATTACTAATTTTAAAAAATGGCAGGAAAATTTTAAAAGGATACTTTTAGTTAAACTGTGTAAAAGGAATGTCCTTTGTTAGACAACTAAACCTGAATTGAGGGTTGAAAAATTGATCTCTTATAAGAAATTCTTTTCCTCATCAATTCTCTCCCAAATTCCCACCCCCATACCCCCAACATACACATACACACACACAAACACACATACCACATAAAGACATATACACAAACGTACATGGATACACATATATACAAACAAATACATAGAGACATGAACACATCACATGCATATAATGTTTCTTTGACCCAAGGACTACAAAATCCATAAATATAAATCCAATCCCACTGTACAGTCATTTATAAGTCCTTTTCCCTCTTGCAACCTCAATTCTCTTCCTTTAAAATTAGTTTCTTTAAGTATCAACTAAAATCCTACCTCCTACAGAAAAACCTACCCTTCCTCAACCCCTCATTGTGTTCCCTTTATTAATAATTTAGTAATAAACATTTTTCCTCAGCTTTTTTGGGGAGGTTGGTCTCACAATATGACTAATGTTTTGCTTGATAACACATGTATAACACATGTGTATTATACATGTATAACCTATATCAAATTGTTTGCCTTCTCAATGAGGAGGGTTTGGGAGGAAGGAAGGGGACAGAATTTGGAGCTCAAAGTTTTAAAAATGAATGCTAAAACTTCTTTTCACATGTAATTGGTGAAAAATAAAATACTAAATATATTTTTAAAAAGGATAAATCTAATTTCACAATACTTACAAAGAATTCCTTCATAGTCTTTCTAAAGTGATAATCCTGCATAAAGATTTTGCCACCTTTGACAGTCCCATTATTCAGGGACACATTATCGTTTTTGCACACGGAAAGTGCTATTGCCTTCATATCCAAAGCTTCTATTTATACCCAGAGTTTCTCCAATAATACTTGCTACCTTGATGATCTTCAAACATAACAATCCTTCTCCCAACTATAGACATCTTCATTGTCTGTTCCTCAAGCCTACTATGCTTTCCCTTCTCACCTTGGCTTCTGGAATTTCTTGGCTTCTCTCAAATGTCTTCTCAAATTCCACCTTCTGGAAGAGGCCTTTTCCAAGCTCAATGCTATTGCCTTCCCTCTGAGATCACCTCCAATTTATCCTATCTATAACTTGTATGTACATAATTAGTATCTTCTTCACTAGCACATGAGATCCTTCAGAACCAAGACCATTTTTGCTTTCTTTATATCCCCAGTGTTTAACACAGTGCCTGGCTCATAGTACACTTTTCATAAACACTTGTTGAATTGACCTGTCTTCTCTTTCCATATACCTTCCATTTTTGTCCCTAGTAGTACCTGGTAGGGGTAGGAGAGCAAAGATTGAAGGAAAAAGGATCCTGTTGATTACAAAGTTAAGATTGATTCAGTTGACGATTAAGAGTTGGTGGATTCCTATTCATGGAGTCATGAAGTAAAGGACTGGATGTAAAATGTTAAAAAATGAGTAATAATCTAGGAATACATGCTAATATAGTGCCTTGCAGGTTACAAAATGAGAATGTTGTATGTGGAAAGGATATTCCCTCAAATTACAGGTGATGAAATTGAGACTTAGAGATAGAAAATGATCTGGAGACCTTATGATCTCTAGACCATGAACACTTATGTTAATTAAATTCATAGCACAGGCTAAAAAAACCTGGTAAGGGTTGTATCCCCATCACTCACTGACCAACACACACATGCACATACACACACACACATACACATACTTTTTCATAAAATGGAACAGGTAAGAACAGGGTATGGTGGTTCAGTGCAGGTATTTGAACCAGGATCTTAAATATCCTGTGATCTAACAGATATGGAAACTACAATCCAGAGAAGTGAAATGACAGCCTAAAGGTAAAGGAAAGATAGTTTAGATCACAGGGATGTAGAATCTGCAGCTTTAAGGCCACATGTGGCCTTCTAAACCCTTAAGGGAGGCCTTTTGATGGAACTCAAATTTTGTTCTGTAAAATTGTGATTCTGTCTAAAGGCTGCACTTAAGGATTTAGAAGGCCACATGTGGTCTTAAGGCCCCAAGTCCCCCACTCATAGTTTAGGGGAAGCCAGACAAGGGCCTGGTTAAATGAGAAATGGGAAATTCTTGTCATTTCAATCCTCCCCACCCCATAGTTTTTCATGTAAATCAGCTCATTTTAGCATGAAACTCCAGTTTCAGCAAATGTATTTGTAAGGAAAGGACTTTTTTTTTTTTTTTGAAAGGAACACCTGTTCCCTAATCTTCCCAGCTGACACCACAATCTGGGCATATTCTGATTTTATTTGCTAATGCATTAGGCTTCTCAGGGATTTGGACTTGGAGCTCCAGGGCTCCTGGATTTTGTTCTAAGCTTGGCTCCCCTTCAGCTGCTGGATGGTGTGTAAGGCACAGGCATGGCAGCTCGAAGAGTGGATCACTGGTTGTTCCCCAAATGGAAACTGTACAGAAATAGAATCAAATCCTAGAAATAACCAGGCATGCTAAGCTTAAATACCCACAAACAATTCATCCTCTGACTCCCATAATGAAGATGAGGCTGGAGCCACTAGCTTTCCATGAGACAAGTGAGCATCACCAAGAAAGTAGATGAGCCCTATGGATGCTGATTCATGGTTGCTTTGTTTCACCTCAGTTCAGTCACTGCCTCTTGTCCAACCTCAGTTAATCCATTTGTGGAAATGGGATGGAAGCAGGGGTCAATAAAAAAAGGATTAAAGTCCCTTCAATCATCTCTATGATTTTACGAATACATAATATCTCCAAATGCAATTTCTAAAACCAAAACCTTTTGAGATTTCATTAATATTGAAAGAAAGAAACTAAGGCTGACAAACGGGTGAGTAATCTATCAAAGATAAATATATGTGACTTCAGCCAGTTGAATAATGTTTATCATAGCATTCTCCATTTATAGAGACAGGACTTTAAAAATTGTTCAAGAAAAAAAAACATACAATGGAGGTAATGGAAAGATCATTAGAGTTGAAAGCAGAAGACCAGGTGTTCCATTTTTCGCCAGGGCTTCCTCACCTGGCTTCCAGTTTCAGCTCTGCTGCTTTCAGGATTCCTGGCAGTAATTAAGTTACTTAAACTCTTTAAGTCTCCATTTCTTCTTCTGAAAAATGAGAATAAAAATATTTCCCCAACCTATTTCACCTTTCTTTTTTTTCTGTTTGATCCTTATAATGAGACTATGTATAGGTATTATCATGTTAAGATACTCATTTTAAAGATGGCCTTTGGCAGGTCCAAAGACTTTGAATCAGGGATGGGGAACCTTCTGCCTGGAGGCCACATGTGACCCTCTAGGTCCTCAAGTCCATCCCTCTGACTGAATTCATACATCACAGACAAAATTCCCCTAATAAAAGGATTTGTTCTGTAAAATGTGGACTCAGTGGAAAGGCCAAACCCAAGGACATAGGAGGCCACATGTGGCCTGGGAACCAGCTACAGGTTCCCTACCTCTGCTTTGAATAATAGCCTGTTAAAGTTAAGAGGGGTCTTATAGGTTACTGAATGTAAGGCCCTGAGACCAAGAGACATAAATAGGAATTCTAACACCTGGGGCAAGTCAATTGAATGGGGTTGAGGATGAAGTGATACAAAAAGGACAATGTGCTTTGTTGAGGGTAATTATACCAGGATGGAGGACATCCCAACACACATATCTCTTAGGCTTAGCAAGAGGATAAGCTAGGGGAGACCTGGTGCTGAGGGACAGTAGGCCCTGAAAAAGAAGTTAGGAACCTCAGAGGTAGACCTTCTAGTGTGGAGATGACATAGATCTAAAATTTGTGAATTAGTGGGCTAAAGGACTACTCAAGGGATAAAGTCCTCTCTATCTTCCTCATTCCTCTTCAACCAGAAGCTTGGACTCAGGCTCCAAGACTCTGGGCTCTGATTGGTGAGCTTTTCTTTGACTTCCCCTTCACTTCCTGCCTATTTCCAGCAAATGTTAGCATACACATACCATGGCACCCCACTCCTTAACCCTTGGAAGTTGTAGTTTCCCTTTATGTATTTTCCCCCCATTACAATGTGAAATTCTTGAGAGCAGGAACTGTCTTATGTATTATATCAAAAGCACTTAGGCTGGAACTCAGCACATAATAAGCATTTACCAAATACTTTATCACTCACCTACTTATCTGTTGATTCTCTCCTTGGATTGCATCTTTCTAGGAAAAGCCCCTGTTGGTCTACCCTAGTTTCAGTTCTTTTTAAACCACTGATATACTCTAAAAGACAGGAAGAGGCTTAGAGAAAATATTTCAGAGATACAGAATGCCTTGAACTTAACCATACCTTTTCATCAAAGTTTCTCTCCTTTCCTGCAATGCACTAGCTCCTGGGCAATGGTAATACCAACTCAAACACATGGGACACTGTCATTACAAGTCCTCTGATCACTATTCACCAAAGACAGACATCCAGCAGAGCATAGAGAAATGCATAAGAGAGACATGCCTGCTGGGTCTGCCCTATTCAGCCCAAACCACAATCCTACCAGAGATACCTTCCCTTAGAACAACACCAACATTCAAATTCTACTATTACCCTCTTAGAAAGTCAAGGCAGCTGATCTATGCATCATGAAGGTAGCAGCTGTTTTTCAATAGGTCAGTCAACTGGTATTTATTAAATGTTCAATATATGTCAGGCACAGTGCTAAGCTCTGAGGCTGCAAAAAAGGGGGAAAATAATTAATTACTCTCAGAAAACTTATAGTCTATCATGGGAGAAAATATGCAAAAAACAACTTTATACTATAACTACATACATATATAGTAACTACATATATACTGTAACTGTGTATATAAGTATATATATATATGTGTGTGTGTATTTATGTATATGTGTATGTATAAACACAAACATACACAGAATAAATTGGGGACAATGTCTGAGAGAGGACACTAAGATTAAGGATGACTAGGAAAAACATTTTGAAGAAGGTAAGGCTTTATCAGATACTTGAAAGATGCCAAGGTAACTAGGAGGTGGAGATGAGGAGGGGGAGTGTTTGAGGCATGGAAGACAGTCAATGAAAATGCTCAGGTTAAGGAGATGGAAAATATTCTTCAAGGAATAGCTAATAGACCTGTGTCACTGGTTTGCAAAGAACATGGGACAAAAAGAATATGGTATAAGAAGATAAGAAAGGTAGAAAGGGATAAGTTTATGATGGGCTTTGACAGCTTTTTTTTTTAATTTACATTTGATTCTGGGGTAATAGGGTATGAGCATGTGTCTGTGTATGACATGATCATATTTGTACTTTAGTAAGATCAATTTGACAGTTGAGGGAAGGATGGATTGTAGTGAGGAGAGATTTTTAGCAGAGACCAACTGGTAGACTATAGAAGCATTTCAAGCATAAGGTAATGAAGGTCTCTATCTGGCTGGTGACAGTGTCAAAGTAGAGAAAGGGGCATGTGTGATAGATGTTGCAAAGATGCCTTAACAAGAGATCAGATAGAAGGCTGAGAGAGAGCCTCAACTCTTATGTTGAGGATGACTCTTAAACATGAGCGTAGGTGACTGGAGGATGGTAGTACCATCAGCAGTAATAGGAAATTTAAATGAGTAGAAAGGTTTGGGGGAAGGCGACTGAGTTGAGATTTGGATATGTTGAGTTTCAGATGCCTAGGGTACATCTAGCTGGAGGTAGAGAGCCCTTATTAGGCCTCCATTAGGCTCACTAGAGGCAGCAGATCAAAAGTGGACCCCTGGAATAAAAATCCTAATACTATGCAAAACTTTTGTATTTGAAGAAAGTGGAGCAAGAGAAAAAGCTCAGACCTCTATATGGCAAAGCAGGGTAGCTCTAAGCTATCTGATTACCTGTATATGTTTGTCTTCCTATATACTGTGTCTATCTCAAGATTTTTGGACTTTATTGCAAGCTGCATAAGATCTTAGGGACAGAAAATACCAAAAGACTAGATGTTGATATCTCTGCCATAGGTTTCATGACACAAACTGTACTTGTACATAACTTCTCGAACTTTTCTTTTTGTCTCAGTCAAACCTCTGCCATATTCATATGACCTTGGTTACTGTTGTTAAGTTCTTTTCAGTCATGTCCAAATTTCTTCATGACCCCATTTGAGGTTTTCTGGACAAAGATAGTAGAATACTTTGCCATTTTCTTCTCGAACTCATTTTGCAGATGAAAAAACTGAGGCACACAGGGTTAAGTGATTTGCGTACGGTCATACAGTTGGTAAGCATCTGAGGCCAGATTTGAACTCAGGAAGTTGAATCTTCCTGACTCCAGGCCCAGCACTCGATCCCACCTACTTGCCTTATTAACTGTACACTCACATGCTGAATCCATGAGAATCATAACCAGTATCTCAAGAAAACACCAGTGTCCATCCCTTTTCTTTGAGTTACAAAATTTAACTTCTTGAAATGTAGACCTGGACAGAAGTATCAATGAAACAACACCTCATCTTGTTCCCTGAATCTCCAGAAAGACTGCTTTGGATGAGTCTCTGGAGGACTCTTTAGTTAACAGTGTATTTAAGAACCCTTATGCTTTCTCCCACTCTCACTTCTTTATGTTGTCTTCTCTCATAACACTGATTATTAACTGGCTTCCCATGAGATCAGTGGCAACAATTTCTGATATAAAGAGTAGGATTTGCAGTCTATGCCAACTGAAAAGAGAATGATTAAATGATCTATATGTGATGAAAATGAAAGATCTTGGTCTTATTAACACAATTTGATTTCAATTAGAAACCTGATCCAATTATATTTATTTGAATATTTTAAAATGTAATATTTTATATGCATAGTTAGTTACTCAAGCCCTGGCTCAGGAGAGAGACTTTAGA
This sequence comes from Bettongia penicillata ogilbyi, assembly GCA_023548195.1. Lineage (NCBI taxonomy): Eukaryota > Metazoa > Chordata > Mammalia > Diprotodontia > Potoroidae > Bettongia > Bettongia penicillata. Next base: position 5,843,242 of record JAJHZJ010000426.1, read on the forward strand.
TATAAAGGCCATGCAAATTTCTGATCTGGTAAGCTGATCCTTTGGTATGGGATCCTTCCTCATTCACCTAGGCTAGTCATTTATTTAAAAAACACAGCATGACCCTGTGCCTACAGACCAAGGTAGCAGATGGATTTCAGGGAGTCTATAATTTTGGATGGAAAAAACACATCTTTATCTTCACCAACTTCTAACTAAAATTTAGCATTTAATTCAATTGTGAATTAAAACAAAACATTTTTTCCAGAGAAGAGGTTCATAAACTTAACCAGACTACCAAAGGGTCCATGACACAGAAAAGGTCCTAAGTTTTCTCGGCTTGGTAAAACCTGCAAAAGCTTATATTTTGTTATCACAGAAGACATGGTCACCTCCATGCTACAGTGAATCACTGGAATATGGCCTTAGTAAATGGACCTAAAAACGATTGTTTGAATTTATATTGAGCTGAGTAGTTTGTTTTTGTTATTAATAACCATGACACATACTTCAATTGGTCAGGGATCCCTGATTTTTTCCTCCACCAACCCTTCCCTGTGAAAGTCAATGTAGTTTGATGTGAAGAGCACTCATTCTGGAATCAAACAATGTAGAATAAAATCTAATTTTTGCCACTTATTACATATATGACCTTCATCAAGCCATATAACTTCCCTGGGCCTCAGTCTTCTGAAGAATAAGTGGTTGGACACAATGATTGCCTCTGAGGTCCCTTCCACTAGCACCAGATCTTTGATCCTATGACCTTGGGTCCTTGTGTAATTAATAGACAGTCCCCAAGAGTATCTACATTCAGACAATCCATCATCCTATGTCCAGCTTAATGATGAGCTTCTCTAAACTTAGCTAGATTGGTTCTAGCGAGACAGCATAGTATGGTTGGAATCCTGGAGATGGACTCAGGAAGGCATGGATTCAAATCCTGCCATTACACCTACTAGCTGTCTGACCTTGGACAAGTCACTTCAACACTCTTCACAGTTTCCTCATCTGGAAGATGAAATGTTGGACCCAATGGCCTCTAAGGTCCCCTTTTCCTCTGACCCTTTGATTCTATAATGTTTGATTAATAAGCACAGAGTCTATCACTGAGACCACACTGACATCTTCCTAGCTTGGTATAACCTGCTAGAACTTGGTTCCATTGTCATTTGAGAAACCAGAGCACCTCCATGTCATAATATGAAATCAGAGGAAGAATTCAATTATATTACTACTAAGTCACATTTAGGTAGTACTTTTTGGACATACAAACTGCTACACTTTTAGCAACCCTATGAATTGGGTCACACAATGATTATCTTTATTTTACACACGAGGAAACAAAGGATAAAAAAGATCCTTGCCCAAGATCATAGAGTCAGTAGGGGTCAGCATCAGGACTAGAAAATCCTTTCTTTCCCCAACTCCAGGTCCTCTCCTCTTTCTATTGCATCCTACTACTATCCAATTTCCAACGGAAGCTTCTCTTTTCTTGCAAGGCCCAAAATGATCCCTTCTCAATAAGACCCTTCAAGTGTGCAGTGATTGCATGTTCCCTGTGTTTTTTTTTTCTATTAACACTAATGGTGGAGCTAAAAGTTTGTACCAGGAGACACTCAAACCTCCTGCAGCTTTGGAAATGAAGTCCCTGCATGCTGAGAAATGAAGCCAGGGAGGGCTGATTCAGTGGGTAAGCAGCACATTACAAGATGTTCCCTGCAGATCAAGCAGGATTTCATTGTGTTCACAAGGGAAGGTAGAAGATTTCCACCTTTGCAGAAGAGGGAGGAGTTGGGTACTCCTTGGACCATAAAAGACTTTCATATTACTACTTTAAAAAAAGCTGGCTACTAATGCATACTCTATAAGGCTCAGAAGATGGACAAGCGTAAGGCTGTGAAAAGTAGAATTCTATATTCAGGTTGATTCAACTGAAATCTCTCTCGTTCTCTTATTCTTTCCTTTCTAATGATATTGCACAATCCTATTTCAGGACCTCATATCTTTTTACCCTGGACAAGGAGATAACATAGTACAGTGTGAAGAGGGTTGGCTCTGAGTTCAGAGGGCACAGGTATAAATTCCACCTCTGGCAGTACCTAAGTGACTTTGAGTATGTCATTTAACATCTCAGGACCCCTGTTTCTGAGTCTACAAAATGGTGGTAAGAGGGAGGAGGTTCTAGTATCTGCTATATGAGGTCCCTTCTAACTCTAGATCTGTGATTTTATGACCTTAATGTTTGTTTACAATACCCATATTACAGATTTCCAGACACCAAATATCTCTCTTTCCAATCTATCACTCATAACAAGTGAGATTAATCTTCCCAATGCACAGAATTTATCAGGCCATATCCTTGCTCAAAAACTGTCACTGATTCCTTATAACTCAAGGCACTTGCCAATCATCTTCCACCCTAATTTTCAGCTTTTCTTTCTTCCTTCCTTCCTTCCTTTCTTTCAGCAAATAGGGTTAAATGACTTGCTCAGGGTCACACAGTTGGTAAGTGTCTGAGACTAGATGAGAAGGCAGGTCCTCTTGACTACAGGACCAGTATTTTATTCACTGTGCCACCTTGTTGACCCCATTTATTTCTGAATGTTATTTTGATACATTCAACACCCTGGTTAATCTGTAACAGTTACCATTACGCATGCCCCATTGAGCAATTTCCTAACCCTAAGTCTTTTCTTGCACCATTTACTATGGGGTGGAATATCTTCTCTACCCATCTCTGCCTGGGAAAATTATAGAATCAAGGAATTCATATTTAGAGAGGGCTTTAGAGTTTATACAGTTCAAAGTGTTCATTTTACTGAAAAGGAAACTAAGGTCTAAAAAGTGCTTTGCTCAAAGTCACATTGGGCCAATAAGTAAGAAAGCTAAGATTTGAAACCTAGTTGTATGATTCTGGTTCAAGAAGTACTTCTACTGTACCATGGTCCCTACTATCCTTTATGAAGCTTTATGAAGTCTCCTCTGATTTCCCAATTTGGATATTACTTTTCTTAGGAACTAATACGATATTTCTTAGGCATTAAAGATATTCCATTTTGTATTTCAGCTACTGATATACTGGTGTTGACAAAGGGATAAGCATGAGATCTATAGTTTCAATAATATAGGAAACTTCCTCTACCAACAGAGGTCTATGGCTGTTTCATAACTTATAGTCTTAGAGAGAGAAATTGAGCGACCTGTCCAGTGTTACATAGGTGGTATGTGTCACAGGAAGGACTTGATCCCTTCTGGCTTCAAGGCCACTTTTATATGTGTAACTTCAAAATGTCTCTCCAGCCATGTTATCTCCCATAAATATGCTGCTGCAAATTCCATGAAGGTTGGAGGAGATGACATTCTAAGATAACAGTAGCCATAATCTGACAAAGCCTCCTCTTATGGGATTCATTCCAGAAGAAGGATGATTCCATAGGGGCAGTTCTTAGAACAGAAATCAGAGAATAAATGATGTTGGGAAAGGAAGAATTGGTTCATGGTCAGGCGTAACTTGACACTGTCAAGTTTCGCATGGACCCTGGACTTTACCTCTGAGAAAGAAGGTTTGCAATAACCAGCTCCAAAGACAAGGCTTTCTAAGGACATACTGGACTGCTCCGAACCTGACTCTGGGCTGCCTTTACCCAGCCACGATCCTTTCCCTGGGCGTGTAAAGCTAAAATGGAAAACAATAAGAAGAAAAATGTATTAGAAATCAATATCCTACCAAAAATCATAACAAACTGTAAAGTGTGTTAATCATGTGGCACAAAATCTGGTGAATCTGAAAGGATACTAGCTCTAGAGTCAAAGGACCCAGGTTCTAATTCTGCCTCATGCTTGCTGCCTATGTGACCATAATATGCAAGTTATGATTTGATCTCCAGAGGCCTCAGTTTCCTCGTCTGTCAGATAAGGGCATTGGCCTAAATGGATTCTGAGATCTCTTTCAATTCTAGAGATTCTATCTCTATAGTATCTCTATGATACTAAATACAAAAAGATCATTCACCCAGTTTGAAATAATGGAACACGAAGGCTCAGAGGTTAAGTGTCTTTCCTAGTGTCATACAGAGAGAAAATAGCAGAGCAGGTAGTCAGATCCAGATCTTGTAACTCCAAGTCCAGTATTCTTTCAACTACACCTTGATTCTTTAATAACACAATAAGCATTCAGTACATATTAGAGTTTTGCCTGGAGTTGACTAACTAAATTATTAAATAAGTAGATTAGGCAAATGGATAAATAGATAGCCAGATAGAAAGATAGATGAATAAATAAGTGAATGAATAGATAAATAATTTCTGTATGGCCTGAGTTTAAGCTAAATTTTCCTACTGATTAGTCTGGAATAATAGAAAAACTGTAAGAGGTTCCAGAGGGAGAACTGAGAGCCAAGTGTTCTGAATCCTTTTCCTCGTTTTACCATGGCTTGTGATGTTACCGTAGGCAAATTTCTTAACCTCTCGATTCATTATTTGTCATATAACATCAATAATACCTACCCTCACTACCTCATAGAGTTGTTGAAATCATGAAATGAAATAGTGATATGAGCATGCTTTGAAGACTATAAGCTGGTTGACAAAGGGGAGATATTATTATCAAATGTTCATAACAGGTGTGAATTTTGTGACGCTTGGCGCCCAACAAAGTGCTTTGATTTCCAACACCCTGCTGAAGTTAAGCATTGAATGAACACTGAGAAGGCCATTTCATTTCATGAGCCATTAAAATTTTTAAAAATATTGATTTTATTCTAGATTCCACCTTGCTTGAAAGACTCGTAAAAATGTACTGAAAAAAAAACTATTTCAGCCTTCTAATACGATAATGCAATGGAAAGAGCCCTGAAGTTTTCAGTGAGATGGGGAGATTAGAAGTTGTGGGTTCTGGCTCAAGCTCTACCATAACTAATTAGCTGTATAATTATATGAAGAACAGGTAGGTGGTGCAGTGGATAGAGCACCAGGGCTGAAGTCAGGAAGACTCATCTTTCTGAGTTCAAATCTGGCCTCAGACACTTACTATCTGTGTGACCCTGGGCAAGTCACTTAACGCTGTTTGCCTCAGTTTGCTCATCTATCAAACGAGCTGGAGAAGGAAACAGCAAACCACTCCAATATCTTTGGCAAGAAAATACCAAATGGGGTCACAGTCAGACAAAACTGAAATAACTGAACAACACCAACAAAATCATATGAAAGTCATTCAACCTCCCTGGGTGTCAGCTTCTTCATCTAAATGAATGATTTGATTAAGATGGTCTCCAGAGTTGTTTCCCACATAAACCTTCTGCGCTCTCAAATTCTATAGCATTAATTCTCTTTCAGCTGCATAAATATATATTCTAAAAGTTTATGCTCTAAGGTCCCTCACAGTCTAACATTCTGTGTTCTCAGGTCCTTTCCAGCTCTAACGTTTTATGTTCTATATATGAACATCCTGTGTTCCAAGGTATCTCCCAGCTCTCATTCTCTGACTTAAGAATAATGGGCCTTTATGCATTGGATAAGTAATGCTTTTCAAAATGCCCATTCATATAGCTCCTTAAGGTTTACAAAGTATTTTCCTCAGAAACCTGTGAGGTAAATAGGAGAGGTATTATGTCCATTTTGCATATGAGAAGGATGATGTTCAGGGATGAGAGGATTTGCCTACTACTGGGTTGCAGTATTGCAGCTGTTATGCAAAACAAGTTCTTCACATTCAAAGAAGAGAGCTTTTCCCATTACTTCATTGAAAATATTTATTCATATTTCCTCACAAATAGGATGAAGATGATGATAGGTAATATTTATTTAAGACTGAGGTTCACAAAGTGTTTTCCATAACTTGCAACATTCGATGATTTTCAGTAAATTTCACAACTGCCTCACACCAATCATGCTTAATTGATGCTATTTCCAACTTCCAGCAGATACTCTTCAGACCCTTCCTTTAGCAAGAAGATATGCCCATTACTCTGAAAGGCATGTTTATTCACAGAAATCTTCCCTATGGAATCCAGAGAACAGGAGAAGATTCTAACTGACTGAATTTACAAGAGGAAGGAAGGAGAGAAGTATGTATGCTGGTTGGGAAGAGGTAGGGGGAGGAAGAGGGAGGGGTGGAAAGAGAGACAGAGAGAGTGTAAAGGAAGAGGAGGAAGAGAGAGAAGATGGAATGGGAGGGGAGAAAAGGGAAGAAGAGGAGAGAAAAATGGGGAGAGGAGAGGAGGGAGGAAAGAAGGGAGGGAAAGAGAGAGTCATGATGGCAAAGCCACTGGAAAGCTTGAAGGAGGTAAACTTAAAAGCTCCTCATGACAATGGAAGGTTAAACCTCCAACCAATAATTTCCACATTTCAAAATCCCCATTAGATTATCAGTTCTCTCTCTTCCTGTGTCTGAAATCCAGTTTTGTTTACCTAGCTTTAGTGTTTTCTAGAACCAGAGAATATGCTTCTGGAAAATGGAAGAGGGTCAATTTGGCAAATGGCACAGAAACTTTTTTTTTATTCTGGGAAGTGGCCAAAGAGACAGTAACTTTTTGAGAAAAAATAAAAACAGGTATCATAACTACCCTATTATATACTATAGAATCACTGGGAAGAAGTTTTACAACAGATAATATTCGGGAATGGGATTCTGAACACAGAATGCTTTGAAATATACACAGTCAATAAGCATTAATAAATGCTTATTGAGGACTTAATCTCTGCCAGGCATGATTCTAAGGGCTAGGCATACAAAAAAGGAAGGGGTGACAAAAAGTCCTTGCCTTTGAGCAGTTCTCATTCTAATGGGGGGGTTGCAGGGAGAAAACATATAAGTACATACATATGTATAAGGTACATGCAGAGTACAGGGAAGTTAGTCTGAAATGGGAAGGCATTTGCAACTAGAGAGTGTAAGGGAGAGACTTGGAAAGACCTGTACAAAGTAAGACTTCAGCTGAAACGTGAAAGAAATCAGAAGAAAATAGGGACTAGAGAGCGTATAAACACTATTATTCTCATTTGACAGATGAGGAAACTGAGGTAAACAGAATTAAGTGCCTTGCCCAGGGTCACACAGCTAATAAGTGTCTGAGGCCATATTTGAACTCAGGTCTTCTTGACTCCAGGCTGGGACTCTAGCCATTGTACCACATGGCTGTCTTTGATTGGGACCTTACAGACCATCTAACCGGGCACTATTCCTACTTTTACAGTGAAGAAACCAAGGCACAGAAAGATAAATGTCCATACAATTTAATCATTTTAATAACAAGCTCTAACATTTATAATAGGCTTTAAGAGTTTCAAGAGCTTTACATATATGAACTCATTGGATCATGATCACAACCCTGAAAGGTACATGCTATTATCATCCTCATTTCACAGATGAGAAGACTGAGGATCACAGAGGCTTAATGACTTGCTCAAGACCACAGGACTAGTAAGTGTCCGAGGAAGGATCTGAAGTGAGACACGGTACTTTATCTACTGTATCACCTAGCTGCCTCATTTGAGTTGAAGGCATACTAGTTTGTTGATGCTATTTTATGGCCATCGAGAAGATACAAAACAGCCATATTTAATACCACTTATCACCCTAGTTTCCAGTTTCAACACAGGTTGAGGGTTTCAGGGAAGAACGTGACAGTAACGTAACAGTATAGACTCAGAGCTTTGGGGAGTCCTCAGGGATCTTATTGTCCATTTCCTATCAGAAAAACAAGTCTTCACATTCTTCAACAAGTGATCATTCAGGGTCAATCATTGATAAAGCTAATTGTAGAATGAAGTAGACTCTTCTCATTTTTGATAGTTTTAAGTATGAACTAGGCAATTTAAATCAAATACATTTATTAACCAACAAGCACTATGTTCCACAGTCAGATCTGTGCTGGACACTGGAGATATAAATCCAAAGGATGACCAAGCCTCAAGGAGCTTACCTTCTAACAAGAGTCACACAAGTTAAGCCCTCTTTAACTGAAGGAGTATTTTCTAATGCATGACCATCAGAAGGTGAATCTGGCTTTAGTTTCCCCATTGATCCAATAGTGATGACCCACTGAATCAAAGAATGAATCAATCACATAGTTCATAGGATTGTTATAAAGATCAAACAAGAAAGAATCAAAAAGCAAAAAATGCTTTGCAAACCTTAAAGTGTTGGTGAAAATTTTAACAAAGAAGTTAATGTAGTAGTCGTGAATTTTAGGAAATGGCACAGGCTTATAATTCCTTTGCCTTGGCCATTCATGCCAGAATATCAGTGTTGCCTGGCTAACCTTCCTTCCCCATCCCCATGGAACGTGGATGGAACAGGACAAAGTATCACAGCATCATGTTGCTGAGTTATATTTACCTGATCAATGGTTGTTGCAGGGCCACTAGTGAGGCATGGATTGTCACGGAGATCACAGACAGGTGGAAATAGTCAAACATTACAGGGATATGGTGGTGCAGGCCCCTTCGAGGCTGGAAGTGGAGGCCTAGAGTGCGGCTGCTGATGACTGGCATCCCCGCCAGATCCCTTGCCCTAGAATGCAAGGGCAAGCATTTTAGCATCAGGAGACTTAGACATGACTGAAAATAACATGAAGCTTAGTTGGATGAGAACAGATTGTGTATTGCCTTGATTCTTGACCTTGGTTCACAGGATTATAGAATGGTCAAATTGGAAGAAACTTTAACCACGGAACATTAGAACACGGAGGATTAAAACTGAAATGAGTTATAGAACAGAAAATGTCAAATTACAGGATGTTCAAGTGGAAATGGAATGTAGAATGGATAATATTAAAACAGAAAATGAGCAGAGCACAGAATTTTAGAGATAAAAAAGGACATTAGAGACCATCTCTTGCAACTACCTCATTTTACAAAAGAAGAAAATGAGACCCAAAGAGGATTATTGATCTATGGAAAGTCATAGAAAGTATCAGAGTCGAAAGTAGAAATGAAAAGTATTAAATGTAACAGCAAAAAAGGGCACTGGCTTCAGTGTCAGAATATGTGGCTTTCAGTACTAGCTCAGATATTTTCTAGTTGAGGTACTAATAGGAAGGTCACTATTGATATCACTATTGATACTCCATGTGTCAGGTGAGAAGAAAAATATTGACAAAAATGATATGATCTTTGATTTAGAGCTGGACAGAGCCTTGGAGGATGTCTAGTATAACTCTTGCATTTGAGATGAAGTGAAGTCTACAGAGATATAGTGTCCTGTCCAAGTCACACAGAATCTGAATCTGTCTATCAATTGTACCATCGTCAGTATATACTACAAATATATTATTTGAACAATTCATTTAATGTGATTATTGTGAGGAAAGTGATATAAAAAAACTTTAAGATGCTATATGAAATTAAACTATCATAATTATCACCAGTTCCCAGTCTAATGAATGTACCTTCCACCATGACACGTTGGCTCACCCAGGATGAATTGTCTTCTTCTGTTTATATTTTTCCATCCAGTCTATAAAATGTACATACTATCAAATTAAAATAGCCATCAGTACTTTCCATTGGTTCTATTAAATTCAATCTGGATTATATAAATTAGATAAGTCTAGTTAATTAAATATATATATATATATATATATATATGTATATGTGTGTGTGAAAGCACTTCATATGTTTCATGTGAAAATGCTTCAGTGAAGACAAAGAGTGGTACAGGACACTAACTCAGGACTCAAAAGATGTAGGTTAAAATTCCATCACTGATGCTTATTACTTATCTGACTTTGGGCAATTCAGTGAATAACTCTGAACCTGAGTTTCTTCATCCATAAAATGAGGTGGTTGGGACTAGATGCCCCTGAAATTCTTTCTAGATTTGTGATCTGGTAGTTCCTGGGGTTAACCCCATCATCAGGCTGAAAAAATTCAACTGAATGCATTAAATGTCTATTTTATGTTTACAGTGTTTAAGACCCATTACTCAGAACTAGAGATTCAGAACAAAAATTAAAACATCAGTTTCCCTGCCTTCAAGGAGCTAACAATTGATGGAAGTTTATATTATACTATTATATTCATAACCAATTATTAACTTTTACTATTTTTTTGTTAAGATCCCATTCCTGAAAAGGTCAGTCAGTTTCTTAAAAGCATGACCTGGTAATGTGATCACTTCTAGTCCCCCTTAACTAGTTTGGCTTGTGCTCCACCCAAATCAGACTCTGGCTTTTGCCTATTCTATAAACAGCTAAACTGAGTTAGTCAAGAGCTGCAAGGAGAAATTCATGTGTCCTTAGTCCTTTTATTAGAGTCTGCCTCAGCCTGGCTCATGGAGAAATAAAGCCTGAGAGATAGTGATCCAGAAGATGTTGATTGCCTAGATTCCAAGAGGCTGCTAAAGCTCATTACCAGACCTCCTTCCTCAGCTGACCTCCCCACCTTGATAATGAAGCAACGAGGGGCTGAGCACTTACCCCACCTCCTCATTAAATGTCCATCAGTTACAGTTGCATTTTTGTTGTCAGAGGAGGGACCAATAATGTGCTGTCAGGAAGAAAGGTGATCATTTAAGATGATATAGGATCCTTTGTCTTTAGCTACTGAGAGAAACCACTGACCATCAGTTGATTGATTATTGGCTAACCTAATTAATGAATTGGTTTTTAATATGTATAAATTTTGTTTCTCAGAACTTTATTTGTGACACATTATAATAAAGAGAATATAATGTATACACCAATAAGTATGAAGCAAAAGAAGAGGTGAAGAGGTAAAGGAGACAGTCAGACTAAATAGTCTAGGAAAATATTATGGCAAGAGAGACCACTTTCTTCACTTGAGAGGGATTTATGGTAGAGGTTGAGCCTTCTATCAAGGGAAATCACTTTATTAGCCAAAGAGGAAGAGTGAGTACATTTAAGGCATGCTCGGGACAAATCTGAAAAGATATAGAGGTCTGAGCTACTATGGGATGTGAAGGTCTGAAGGGGAGTAAAATGAATAAAGAATGAGAAGGAAGAAGCCAGATTGAATAGTCTCTTAAATGCTTAAGTAAAGAGTTTATAGTTCCCATTTTTTTTGTATTGCATTGTATTATATGGTATTGAGTTGTGTTGTATGGTGTTATGTTGGATGATGTGGTGGTGTATTTATACGATGGGGATTATTGAAGGTTTTTGAGTTGTAGAGTAATATAGTCATACTTTTTAATTAGAAAAAATACAAATATTTTATATTTATACATTATATATATACATATAGAAATATATACACACACAAAGAGAATGAGATAAAAGTGTAAATAAGGAAAACCAATTACTTAAGGTTATCTTGTGTTTATATGTTTTTATTTTATATATATTGTAAGTAACTATGCGGGCAGCTAGGTTTCAGAGTGAATAGAGCGCCAGACCTGGACTCATGAAGATTCCTCTTTCTGAGTTCAAATCCGTCCTCAGACACTTACTAGTTAAATGACCTTGAGCAGGTCTCTTAACCCTCTTTGCCTCAGTTCCTCATCTGTAAAAAGAGCTAGAGAAGGAAATGGCAAACTGCTTCAGTATCTTTGCCAAGAAAACCCCAAATGAAGTCACTAAGGGTCAGACACGACTGGAACAACTGGGTAACAATGAATAATGAACTATGCTGTGTTTATTTGCTCTATACATATAAATATACATATCTATTTATCTGTCTACACACACACACACAGAATTGTAGCTCCTAGTATTTAGGAGAAGGATTGTGTCATTCTTTATATCTATAAACTTGCATGGTGTCACTGAGATTGAAAAGGGAAAGTCAGATTTGAACAATATGAACAGGGTTGATCAACATAGTAATTGACTAGAAATGGGGAGTGCATGATAAGAGACAGGGAAAATGGAAATATCAAAAAATAGGGAATTTAGCAAGAAGGATAAGTTTAGAGGTATAACCGATAAGTTCAGTTTTGTGTATCTTGTGTTAAAAGTGCTGCTAGGTTAACCCTCTGGGGATATACTTCACACAGTTGTAACTACTATACTGAAGCAAAGAGGAAAGATTACATAGATTCTGCAGTAATTTGCAAAAGGGTGAGATTTGAAGGTATGAGACTGGATAATATCATTTAGCAAATAGGGGGAAACTAGAAGAGGAATGAGGGCAGAAGTTTGTGGTCCATTTACAGTTAAGACATGGGATGAAAATAAGCCAGAGACTGAGAGGAAGCAGTCAGATAGGTAATATAAAAATCAGGACAAGGGCATAGAGAGTTCCCAGGGAAAAATAATTCTGAGTAGTGTTAAAAACTGAAAAGCATTCAAGAAAGATGAGGACTGAGAAAGGTCACTGGATAAGTCATACCTTTGGAAAAATTAATATGGGGTCAGAAGTTAAACTGAAATTTACTGAAACATAATCAATAGATGAGAAAATTGAGGAACAAGTATAACGCACTTTTGATAAGAGTTTTTCTGTGAAAAGGAGAAATGATTGCAGGCTAATAGCTTAAGGAGATTTCAAGCTCAAGGGAAGATTTTAAGGATACAGAGAGGGACATCTGAACATGTTTGCAGAATCACCAAGGAAAGAGTAGACAAAAATAATATGAGAATGAAAGACAGCAGTTTTTAGAGATGGAGATAGGGACAGAGACTGCATGATGGAAGGGGTAAACTCCTAGAGGAGCAAAGAAAGGATGGAATCAAAGGGAAAAAGAATGAAAAAAGAATGGAGGGGGAAGGGGAACCTAGAGGGGGCAGAGGAGGGAAGAGAGGCAAAAAGGAGGGAAGGAGAAAAGGGAAGCAAGCATATCCGGAGGAAGGCTATCAGGATTGTGAGAAAACTGCACCCCAAGGATAGATTAAGAGAGAATGTGGAACATTAAACTGTACAAGAGAAGATCTGATAATATATTTACTCTCTCCATATTTCTAAAAGGAATTTATCAGGAAGAAGTAGTGGGGATAGAGGGGCAAGGATGGGAGACTTGGTTTATTATGTAACACCAAATGATAGAACTGGAGTTAATAGACCCAAGTTAGAGGGAGGCAGATTTCAGTTCAGTATAAGGGAAAATTTCCTAACATTTAGAATTGTCCCCAAGTGGAATGGATTATCTTGGGACCTAGTGATGTGCCCATCCCTGAAACTTTTAAGACTAGAATATCCTAGCCCACTGCAACTCTTCTTTTGGAACTTGGAGATTTCCATAGATGAGACCATCTAGTTAAAAGGAGTAGACCTTTAATATGTGATTACTTTACATTACACAAGGGAAAGCCTTTTAACTTGAGTTATGCAGGAGGAGAGAAGATGAGAATACATTGAGAACCTAGTCATTAATACAACAAAGATACCATTGCATGTCTAAAGAGTTAGGCTGCATACACAACACATACAATAGAGGTTTAAGGGCCATTCATGAGATCATCTTGAAGTTATGGTAGAAGGGAAAAGGCTATCAAAGATCATTTTAGAAGCTCCTTCTGAAGGAGAAGCCCATATATTTAAGGCTCTCATCATGCCTCCCAGTTTGGTGTTGGCATGCCTACATATATAATGGGTTTACTCTAAAAGGAAATGGATGGCCAGGTGTTTTACAAGGAGTAGCATCTCCAATCTCTGTTATCAGGCCAGGAGATATTCATTAACTTGAAAGGTGATATTTCCAGCAAGGATGATGCTATATATGGGAGGTATCAGAAAAGAGGTGGAGCAGCAGAACTAAGTGAGATGAGTGGATATGTTTAGATCATATATAGCCTTTTTCAAGAAAGGGTAGGTCTCTCTCAAAAGAGGTTCTCTGGGCAATCCAAAGTTACCTCTTCTTATCTAGAGGGGGTTGTGTACATGACCTCTGAGATCCCCTTCAGCTCTTCAATCAGTGTTTTTCCTTTGCAATGGCACTAAAACCTTAATAATCTTAGAGCATTAGTTTTTCTTCTGAAAATCTTTTTTTTATATCCAGGATGTGCTAGAGACTCATCATTCTTGAATGCAGTGCAATTTAATTTGCAGAAATGAGGAATTCCCTGTCCTCATAATCATTCCTGGCCTCTGCTTTCTCTTCCTCTTGTTTAATCATATATTCATCGACCACCTCCCACTCTCATTTTCATTAAACATTTTTTCCTTAAGGACAGGAAGCCACTTAATAAAAGGTAACCCAATGGGATGTGTTTCAGATGAGTATTTCTCTTATAGTAAGTTCTCTTGATTCAGTGCTGAGGGATTCTAAGTGTTTCTCTTTCCTCCTTCTAAACATTTCTATTTATTTGAAGTGATCAGATTCTTCTCTATCAAAGGGACAGATCCTCTCAGTTTATTTACTTGATTCTCACTCTGACTGAAGCCACACACTTGCTTTCAGCCAATGACATTTCTAAAGTACAATATGGCAGTTAAACAAGTCAATGGGGCATCTTTGCAGTGTTAATAGAAGTATAGTTTCCAAAATGAGTGGGGTATATAGTCTGGTATCAAAAGACATCTAGATAACAATATTCAGTCCTGGAACCTGCATTTTTGGAAAGATATTGATAAGCTGGATTACTTCCAAAAGAGGTTTTCCAGGATGCTAAATGGACTTAAAACTCTTCTATGTATAGATCAGTTGAAGGAATAACAAATACTAGTCCCAGAAAAGAAGTTTATGAAGGGGAAAGAATGATCCCTCTTTTAGAGTATCCATACTATCATCTAGTAGAAAGGTTATTAGGACAGGCCTGGTAAAAGTGTATAAAAGTTAGAGGAAAACATCTTTTCTAACAATTGGGGCAGCATTGATAGATGCTGAGTTGCCTCTCACTGGGAGTCTTCTAGCAGAGATTAGGTAGCTACCTGTCAGCAGAGTTATTCAGGGGATGGTTGGTTCTCTGCTTGAGAAAGTTTGAAATAGGTCTCCGAGGTCCTTTCTGACTCTGGAATTCTAATAATTTCATGATTCTACTACTCTGAATTATCTTTCAGATCATACTTTTACCCTTTGCTTACCTCTATTCTTACTAAGTTTCTTCTCATATTACAAAATCTAATGTTTTTCCCATTCCAAATTCCTCTTTTCTTGGTTTGACTGCTTTCTAAAGCACTCTAGAAACTTTACTCTCCTGTACAAAATCTAATCTCTTAACCCAATCTTCATTATTTTATTTATCTGTTTCTCTCAACCCTGGGAAATACTCTTAATATTCAAGCATTCACAATTCTTTATTGGTTGGTACTTTAAAAGCAGGCAAAGGGGTGCCAATGTTCCATTGGACAGTTATCTGATTCTTCATATCATCATCATCATTCATAGAGGTAGCATATTTTAGTGCAAGAACCAGCAAGCTCCTGCCTGTGGGACAAATAGAGCTCACCACCTTTATTTGTGTGATTTGAGAGCTAAGAATAACTTTAGCTATGCAAACAATAGGTGGTTGGTGAAATTTGGCCTGTGGGCCACAATTTGCTGACCCCCCGGTGTAGTGGATAGAGAGTTGATCTTGAGTCAGAAAGACCTATATTGAAGTCCACTGGTGTGTGAATCTTTGTAAGTCATTTAACTTAACTGCTAAGACTATAAATAATGGAGAATTTATCAATTGACATTGATAAAGGAAGTTTCTTACCAGGAGTTCCCCAATCCAAAGAAATCAGAAGTCTAGTTCAAAACAAGAAAAATTATAACAAAAAATACTAATTTGTGTTTCTTTGATGCTTCAACATTTGAAAGAGTTTCCTTCACCCATCCACTGAGGTTTTCAGGGCAAATATTATCAATCCCATTCTATAGATAACAAAGCTGAGGTTTAGAGAGTTGTGCCTTGTCCAAATAAGATAACTCATGTATTGGAGCACAGACACAAACTCACACAGCATGACTCCAAGTCTGCTCTTTACAGATTTTTATGCTCTCTCTGGGTACACAATGTGGCCTGTTTCATAGATTTGTCAACTTGGCTGTCCTCATCCATTTGTATTTTTGTATCAGGCTTATTATAGACTTGAAAAAATGTAATACCAGAATTGGAACAAAGTTCAAAACAGAACACTTTAGCTATCTAGTTCACTGTTAATCTTTAATAAATGTTGGTTGCATTATAGAATTGAAAGATGTGTACCATCTACATGTAGGCATCTGACCTCTGTTTAAATACCTCCATTGTTGGGAAACGTTATATCATAATTTCTAACATTCTTTTAAATAGACCAAAGAACTATGTAATTCAAATGATGAGGTCAAAGCTCCAAAAATTCTCTATACAAGCCACCAACCCCATTAACCATAGATCATTTCCGTCCCCTAATCTACAAGTGATCCAGCTAGAAAGTTTTGACATACAATTGCCTCTAAACTGAAAGTGTCAGTTTATGCATCTGCAACATATATGAGGGGAATTTAATCAAGAGTTTTTACCCTCTTCTTTGTTTCATAGGCTTTCTGGACATTCTGAAGAAGTATTGATCACTTTTCTGAATAATACTTTTATAATGTACAAAATAAAATGTTGAGGATTAAAAAAGGATATCAATTGTGTTAAAACAAAAATGTAATTTATTTTTCCAATCAAGTTCATAGACCCCCCTGGAATGTATCCATGGGCTCCTTGGAGGTTCATGTACCCAGATTAAAAACACTTGGTGTAGACCATCTCTAAGATCCCACTTCTAGTTTATTTTACTCCATGTTCTCATGTTCTATATTCTTGTGTTTTTTTCCAGAATGTTGATTCTCTGTCTTCTGTTTTCATATTCTTTATTCTAAGATCCCTTTCAACTTTGATGTTTTGTGTTCTAATGGTTCCTTTCAGATCTAACATTCAATAAGTGCATGACTGTATGTGCATTAGGCTTAAAAAGTCTTTGACACAAAGCATTCTGATTTTTTAACCAGTCAAAAAATGCAGTAAAGAAATACTTTGATTCGAACTCTAAATATAGTTTTATCTTCATAGTAAACAACAAAATATATCTGTCCATCCACTCTTATTGGAAAATTCATTAGGGTAGGAGTAGGAGATATATTTTAAATATTCTCAATACAGCATAAGTAACACTACAAATTCTGTAGGCAGCTACTAATACATAGTAGTATCAATTTAAAAAAATCAGGACTCGATGTAGCTAGATGGCCTAGTAGATAGAGCATTGAGTCTGCAGCTGGAAAGTCCTGAGTTTAAATGCAGCCTCAGACTATATGACCTTGGACAAGTCACTTAACCTCTGCCTGCCACAATTTTCTCACCTGTAAAAATAAGCATAAAAATGTCTGCTTCCTAGGGTTATTATGACGATAAAATGAGATATTGAAAAATTTGTATTATTTGAAAATCTTAACATACTAGATAAATGTTAGCTATTATTATATTATTAATATGATTATAATTATGGAGCTATGGGGACTTTCAAAAGATTACAATGACAAACAAAAACAATGAAATCTGATTTGAAGAGCCAAACATGATAAACAGTAAGCATTCATAAATAGACTTATGTATCATCAGAATCATATATAATGAATGGCTAGATCATCAGACTTCAGTCTTCCCTTGAATACAAATCAGACATGCTCCTAATTTAGTGTTTTTGACATATAATTTTAACCACATTTTTTCCCAGTCACAAAATCAAGAGATCACCATATGTGGAAATGGTTTTGTGGGTATGATTTATGAAACATTGTAAATTTGAGGGTATATATTTTAGGAGTTATTAAAATGTGAGATTATTTCTATATATAAATATTTCAAATGTCTGTGGGTTTGACAGCATAAGTACTCCCTCCAATGATATAGAGGACAACCTAGCAGGATCACAAAATCACAGAATTTGAGAATTAGATCTTCAATGGCTGCCTGATCCAAACAATACACAAAAGGATTGTTTTGATGATCAGATGAGATAAGATATGTAAAGTCTTTGGCATATCTTAACTGTGCAATATAAATGTTCACTAGCTACAGTCATTACCAAAAGGAATCCCCAGGGTCACATACTCAACTGGTCAACCAGTTTCTGTCTGAAGACCTCCAAGGAGAGAAACATGCCACCACCTTTAGAGACAAGCTATCTCATTTGTGGCTAAATCAATCTTCTCCTTGTGGGTGTTAGCAATTAGCCTCTCTGAATTTATCTGGGTCCATCCTTGTAGCTTTGCCTACTTAACAAGACTGAGTTTCTCTCCACTGCTCTATAACCATTGAGAGCTCCAGATCACTCCAATACCATAGTTGGTTGGTTGGTTGTCATCCATCTTTCTCCAAGAGGACAAAATGGCATCACTATACTAGAGTCCAGTTTCAGTGTGCCTGACTGGCTGATCAGACCAGTATGACCTCAGAATGTTCTACCTCAGGTCAGGCACAAATAGCCTGTGTAAACCATATGCGTGCACCATAAAGAGAGAACAAAAGATGATTTTAGTAGCTTTAAGCCACTAGTTGTGTTGCTGTTAATGACTACTACAACCCAGAAGTCATTGTGGATTTCTCCTTCTCCCTCACGATCCCCATATAATCTCTTGTCAAAATCTGTTGATTTCACTTTTCCATTCATGATATTCTCAATTCAATTACAATTTACACATAAACATCTAAGTTTTACCGGACTTTGCACTTAAGACTAGTGATATAAAGGTAGATGTGACATAGTTCTTGACCTTGAAGTCGTTACAGTCTAATGGAAAGGAAACTGCACATATAATTACTGTTCAGGGAGGAAAAAAAACTCATCTCTGGAATCCTTTTCTTCTCTGACACTGTTGCCCACTCTAATGTCATCTCATGCCTGGATGATGGCAATAGCCTCTGATGGATTTTGCTGCTTCAAGTCTCTCTCCACTTACAATCCATCCTCCATTCGGCAACTCAAGTCATCTTACTAAAGTAAAAGTCTAACAATGGAACACTAGTAATGGCTTCCTATTGTCTCCAGGACTAAATGAAAAAAAGTACTCTGACATTCAAAGCCCTTCATAACCTAGCTATCTCCCACCTTTCCAGTCTTCTTTGCATCTTACTCCCATACTCATACTCTTTGATCCAGGGACATTGGCCCCCTGGCTGTTGCACAAACAACACTCCATCTCTCGGTTCCTGGTATTTTCTCTATCTCCCTCCCCCCATTCCTGGAATGTCCTCTCCTTTCTATTCCAGCTACATTTTTTCTTTAAGTCCCAAATAAAATCCTACCTTCTACATGAAAGCCTTCCCCAACCCCTCTTAATAACAGTGCCTTCCCTCTGTTTATTATTTCCCATTTAACCTGTATGTAGACTGCTTTGTATATATTTGTTTTCATGTTGTCTCCCTCATGAGACTGAAAGCACCTTGAGGATCTCTTTTTGTGTCCCCAGAACTTAGCACAGTACCTGGCACAAAGTAGGTGCTTACTAAATGTTTACTGGGGAAAAACATTAGATTTGGGATGAGAGGCACTTAGGTGAAATAGAGGCGTTGCCATTTACTAGCTGTGCAACCTTCTGTAAGTCAATTTACCTGTCTTGGCCTCAGTTTCCCCACAGGCAAATTGAAAAGGAGTGAACTAGATGAACTCTAAAGTCCATTCTAGTGCTAAATATTCAGTTACATGATTCTATGAACTTCCTTTCCTCCTCCTCCTCCTAAGGACTCTAAGAGAGTAGAAAGTACCTGGCTGAGGATGGTCTTAATGGTGTAGAGACTCAAAGCTATGACATAAGATGTCCAATTGGAGAGATGTTTAGTCTGAAGAAGAGAAAATAATGGGTTTGGGGAACACAATTAATGTCTTCAATATATAAATAGCTCTAATGTGGAAAAGGAATAAAACTTGTTTGTTTTGATTCACTCTAGGGGGCAAAAATCCTCTAGGAATAATAGGTAGATGGGGAAGAAGTTAGAGATATGCAGATTTCACAATATAAAGAAGAGTGTCCTAATAATGACAGCTGCCATACAATGGAAGTAATGAGCATCTTATCACTCATTTAAGTAGAAGCTAGGTAACCATTTGTTAGTGACATGGTAGTTGGAAGTTATACTTCAGTAGACATGGCAAAGGATGACATCCAGTGCCCCTTTCAATAAGTCTATCATTTTTTATCTGGAAAAACAAACTCTTTTTAATAGCTTAAATAACAAGGGATGGCTTTTAGATTCAATTTGTTCAATGGAATTTATATTAATTAGAGCTGTGATCAGATCAATGCTGGTGCTGATCATAATCCACCCATGCCTACTCATTCTTCCTGTCCTTTGTTCATACCCTTCCGTAAGTTTGCTCTGGAGGATCCACCCAAAGTACTAGGGGCCTCCATCACCTTCCCTTCACATTATGAGGTTACTCAAAGACCTGACACTTTACCATGGGGCCATGCCACCTTCTTTTTCTTCTTACATTTCTTCAATGGCAACCGTTATGCTACCTCTTGTAACTACTGGGTTACAGTCTACACACACACACACACACACACACACACACACACACACACACACGTGTAGATATATTGACAGAGCTAGATATTTGCTTTTCCATTGCCATCTGGGTGAAAAACATTTTCAGTTCTTCAGAGATAATAGAGTTCTATATCTTACAACTGCAGAACAGGGTAGGGATTTTTCATCTTACTTAATTACCACCAGTTTTTACCATGAACTCATGAATGGGCCAAAGGATAAGAAAAGCATGCTCCTTGTTACTGGAAGAGGCTGTTCCTTGAGCAGTACCCAGAGGAAAAAAGATTACACAAGAGACATCAGGAGGAAGAATTCATAGGATTAAAGTCTTAGGGTTATACTCACTGCTGTTCACTCTCTGTAAAATGAAGGTCCAACTTGAGCTGAAAATCTACTTCACTTAAAGCATTTTCAACCTACAAAAAAAAGGAAAACCAATTTATTCCAAAAGTCAATTTCTGTCCCAACCCAAATATTTGATATTTCCCTTCTTGAGAGAATTGCACCACTGAGCATTCAAGTTATTGAATTTATTAATCAGGGTTAGAAGACACCTCTAGACAGTGAGAATTTCACAGCAAGTTGAAGTTTATTACTAAATTATTGTCAAAGATGCCTGAGATGGGCATTTCCCCTTCTGTACAACCCTGTGTAGTTAGTGAAGGATAGCTACCCATTTTTAGGACACAGATATATATATATATATGTGTGTGTGTGTGTGTGTGTGTGTGTATGTGTATGTAAATATATACTGTGTGTTTGTGTGTGTATATGTATGTATATGTATATATATGTATATGTATGTATGCATATATTTATGTATATGTATATATGAATATATATATATACATACACACACACACACACATATATATATATATGCAAAAGGACCGTTTCCTTTCTTAGATTTTCCTAGAGAATTTTGTCTATATTTCTACTTTATTCCATATAGCCTCTCTCATGAATCATACTTATTCTGTGTGCATGATGAATAACCCTAGTAGATTGCTTGTTCCATAAAGGTATGGGCTCTATATTTTGTTTAGTTCAGTTCAGCAATCATTATCAAACACATTGTATGCACCACGTACTACATCAGGCATTAAAGATAAAAGGAATGAAAGCAGTCCCTACCCTCAAGGACCTTTCCTTCATCTATTTATCTTTGGTGCTTTGGTGCTCAGGAATAGAAACTGGAACTTTTTATTTCACTGGCCTATGGAACTTGCAGGTAGGAGAATGCTCTTTACCAATGAAAAATGGCATCTTCTCTGCCAATTAGTCTTAAAAAGTTGCCCAGGGTACTGAGAGGTTAAGCAATTTGCCCAAACTCACACAGCCATTCTTTGTCAGAGGCAGAACTTGAATCCAGGTCTTCCAGGCTTTGGGACCACCTATCCACTACGCCATGGTTTCTCTAGGTAATGGCTTCCCTAGGTAATCAACATTTGTTGATTAATATTCTGTGGAATTGTACCACAAACAACAGTTCTATTACAGTTCAGTTCTCTGGTCTTTTGCTTAAGATGCTCTTTTATTCAAAGTATTGAAGACTCTTTTGCTGTCTTTCAAGAGTATACATAGTGGTAGTAACTAGGAGGAGAGGGTAAATAATTAGATAGATAATTGCTGTAATAACCTTAGCTATACTTTCTAAGACGATAGAGCACTAGACTTGGAATAAGGAAGACTCATCTTTATGAGTTCAAATCTGGCCACAGATGCTTACTATCTATGAGACCCTGGATAAATCATTTAACCCTGTTTGCCTTAGTTCGTCATCTGCAAAAATGAGCTGGAGAAAGAAATGGCAATCTACTCAAGTATCTTTGCCAAGAAAACATGAAATGAGTTCAGAAAGAGTTGGATACAACTGAAAAGTGACTGAACAAAAACATTTCTCAAATCTCTCTCTTTATACCTCTTCTCTACAAAAAAATGTAAATCCCTTGAGGCCTAGGACTATTTAGTTTCTGTTGGTACTTAGCATAAATAGCTCTTTGCACATAATGGTTATTTAATAAATGTTTCTGAAATTGAATGTTTTAATTTTTGGCACAACAAATGTTTCACAAATTGAAGCTTTAATTTTCCATTGAATTATCGTTACAGGTGCATTTTCCTTCCCATTAGACTATAAATAGCTCAATGGCAAGACCTATGCTACATCTATTTTTATACCTCTAAGTCCTGAGCACAGGAGTTAGCAAACCTCAGATGCTTATAAGATTAAATGGCTGTGGAATTAAATTTAAAATATCCTAGACTGAGGATGGGTCAAATGTCATATTGCCTTGCAATAGGAGGACAGATAAGACATATTGGATGTTAATTGACAACGGAAGGGTATTGATATAAGGATTATAAGAATTCTGACAGTGGAGAGATCAAGAAGAGCTGGGAGAACTGAGTAAGGTTCCATGTAGGAGGAGGAATTTGAGCTGTAACATTATGGATGGGCCAACATTGTAGGTAACATGCTTAGGAGGGTCAGCATTCCATTTTGAAGAGAGTAGGAAATGAAAGGAGTAAATGGTACAGGTGAAGACAGGAAACTAACCTGGCAAGTTATAAGGTAAGCAAGAGTATTAATGATGGGGACAGTGGAAGAAAATGAATGGTTGTTAACTATGACACTCTAATCTCTCCAACAGTTTCTTTTTCCATCTCAATTCAAATAAATTCAATTATATATAAATATGCTATATGCATATGCATAGATGTGTGTATATATTTATATAGTTATACATGCATTTTTATATGAATATTCTCTCTCACTGTGAAAATAATGCTACTATTAAGAATTATATTTTCAATTTATTTGATATTTTAGATTGACATGTTTACATTAAACTAGAAATTCTTTTTGGTGTTGAACTGTTTATAAACTCTCCACTTCCTTCCTTCCCTGTTCCTTAAGCTCCTCATCAAAATGTTCTATGGATCTGCAACAGGATTCAACTACCCTAATGTCCCCTTGTCCATATCTTTTGTATACCATTCTTTATTGGTTAGTAACTGGAAGGTGCACCTGTAGCTCCAGGCTTCTTCCTAGACATGACGACAACATGGGAGTGGATGGCATTGCAGAGGCAGAGAGTGCAGTGAAAGAGAGGCTAAGTCTTGAGATATGTCATGCTTAAGTAGCGGAGGAAGAAGAACCATCAGCCAAGGAGACAAAAGAAATAGGAAGAGATATAAGAAAAGAGTACGAGTAAACACAGTGTCTGAAACATAGTAGACTCTCAATAAGTGTTTTTGAGAAATGTTATTGACCGGCTAACTGGCATCAATAAGGAGATAGCGTTTTAACAACCAATAAGCAATTAATTTTATTTAATACCTAAAATTGAACAGATGAATGGATAAAATTTGAGAGGTAAAATAAAATAGGACAAAGTATGAATTGAAACATTATTAGATAATTAAGAGGTTTTTGATGATCTTGAGCAAAAGTAGAATAATGGAATCCTAATTAGTGAGTCCTTGACTGCGACCCAGAATGACATTTCGTGAGATTCTCTGTCTGTACTGGTCACTTCTGTCCCAACTCCACCTAGAGGTATGCTTTGCCCTCTCCCATCTCCCCTGATTTCCAGTTTTTTCTTTATGTTTTATCCCCTTTTATTGGAATGTAAGGTCCCTGAAAGAAGGAATCCTCTTCTTAGATGTGTATTCCCAGAACAAAGAAACTATGTAATAAATGCTTTACCTGTCTATCTACTGAATAAGTGACACAGTCACTTAAAGGAAAGGGACCAAAAATCACCAGGTATAGATTAATGCCTCAATTTGCCACTAACTGTCTCTATGACTTGGACTAATGAGTTTTTTCTTTACTGACCTCAAGGTCTACATCTGTCAAATGAAGGGATGGGTGGTTAAGGCCCAATATGCTTCTGAGAGAGTTTTGATGAGGAAAAGGAAAATAAACCAAGAGGACCCTGAGCTCTTGTGAGAGGTAAGGAGCAAAATACCACACAGAGGACAAAAGCGAATTAAATGGATCTACTCCAACTGTCAGATATTCCATATAAAAGTAGAAAAAAAAGAAATAAGCATAATAAAACTCTACCCAAATGCAGATAAATGCTATGATCTAATTGCATAGACTGAGCTCACTTCACTCGTACAATCCAAAGGATGAATGATAAGCAGTATCAGAGAGATGGAACATTCTCATTTGACACTAGCACCAACCCTGTGAAATAATCATGAATCAAGTGATATGTAAAATATGCTTATAAAAATCTTAAAACACTCTATACATGCTTTTTATTCAGTCAACTCCAACTCTGTAACCTCGTGGAGCACATCACCCCAATACTGTACATGGGACTTTCTTGTCAGAGATACTAGAGCGGTTTACCACTTCCTTCCCCAGTAGATTAAGGCAAACTGAAATTAAGTGATTTACCCAGGATACACAGGATAGTAAATGTGAGGCCACATTTGAACTGAAGTCTTTCTGACTCCAGGGCAGCATTCTATTCGCTTCTCCAACTAGCTGCCTCCTATAAATGCTAGCTATTATTATTGTTGGCATGGTTGCTATTATGTTATTTTTATTTTATTTATATTATACATTTATATTGTAATATTTTATATAAATATAAAAATATATTTAGATATTTTTATTTTAGATATCTAAAATAAACAATATATTTATATGTAATATATAATACTATATTTTATATACTAATATTTTATTATTTTGGCTTTAGAAGAGACTTTAAAGTCTATCAAGTCTAATTCTCTCATTTTGCAGATAAGAAAACTAAAAGAAAAATATTAAGTGACATATCCAGAATAACAGTTAGTAAGTCTCTGAGGCAGAATTTGAACCCAAATCTTCTTGACTCTAATACCACATTGAATTTAATACCAGATGTCCTACATAATACTGCCACTCTATCACCATCATAATCATCATTCTCTCCTCTTCATATACCTCATAATCATCCCACATCTCTACAAGTTAGTATTCATAAATAATTTTTCTCACAACAATCTTACAGGGGGAGTGGGAGGGTGATGTAAGTAATATTATCTGTATTTTATGGATGAGGAAAATGAATTCCAGAGTAATGATGTGCCTTGCCCAACATCAAAGAGCTAACATCTAGCCTAACCAGAAACCCTCAAACTGAAAGTCTCAGCTTCCAGATCTAAGTGTGCTTTCCATGATACCATGACAGCACACACAGATGGCAATTCAACTTCTCTGAGACTGAATAATGACTGGAAGGAATATCAAATTTTTCTTCATGAGAATATTTTGATCAAGTAAAATTGGAAGAATTCTTATTGAAAGGCTTCTTTGAAAACATACTCCTGGATAAACATAATCTAGTAAGACACATATGCCTAGAATTTATATTTAGATTCTCAGAGTGGCTGTTAAAAAAGCATTGGGGATGCCACATTTTGCTGAATACAAATGCCATAAATGATCATGCCTCTTTGACTTGTTGTGTTATAAGATATGTAATGTAGCACACACAGTATTCAAAATATCATATCTTACCACCAACTATTTGGAACCTAAGATCCAAACCAATACCATGTACACTTTTTCCCTAGGGAATTTAGGGAATTTCACTGGTTCCCGATTTTAATTGGCTGTGATATTCCTTGTAGACAAGATAGAGAGTACAGGTTGGATGACAGCAAGGGTGCTAAAAAGCTGTCTAAACAATCAGACTGGAAGAGTACTGATACACCCCTAAGATATATAACATTTGAATTGGAAAGGTCCTTAAAACAGTCAGACCCTTTAGGCAGCACAGTGCTGACCCTGGAGTAAAAAAAGACCTGAATTCAAATCAGAGCGCTTACCAGCTCTGTGACCTTGGGCAAGTCACTTAACCCCTGTTTGATTCAGTTTCCTCAACTGCAAAATAAGGAAAATAATAACCTAACTCACAGGATTATTGTGAGGATAAAATGAGATAATAATTATAAAGTACTTAACACAGTCCTTGCCAAATAGTAAGCACAATATAACTGTTAGCTATTGCAATTAATATTATTTATCATTATTATTATTAATAGCAGCAGTGTCACAGCACAGGATATTATAACGTTAACCTTATAATACTAAATATAAATCAATGTTAGACATGGGCATTTCCTGCCCTCTCAGAATTTCTCTGGTTGAAGTCCCTCTTCTGAAACTGACTTCTTCAATGAGAAACCCAACCTTGTTTTTTTTCAGCCCTCATCCTTGATCTCTCTATTGGGAGGGAGTGATATTGACCACTCTGTCTCTAAGGGATAGTCTCCCCTCCTAGATTGACATTCTTTTCCTTCCTATGTCCCTCCTTATGCCCTCCCTCATTGTTTCTCTCCCCACTCCTATGTCTCTCATTGTGAACTCATTGCACCTCTCTTACTAGCGTCTCCTTTTTTGCTTAGTTACTTAATGAGAGTATTTTCCAGTGTTCTTTCCTTGCTCCTTTCTTCATCTTTTTACTCATGCTCCTCCTCTGCCACTTGACACCCACATTCCGTCCCATATTCAAATATCATTTCTAAATGAATGACTGACCAATATCTATTTCCATTTTTTGCTCCCTCTCAGAAGTTCTAGACAAATATGCTCATCTTTTCATCTCAATGAGTCAATAAGCATTTATTAAGTATCCACTATGTGCAAGACAGTGTCCTAGTGTTGGGATACAACCAAAGGCAAAAGAGGAGTCTGCCATAACCTTCTGGATCCCCACTCACATTTCAAAATGATTATGTATAAAATTAAACTTCATTCATTCCCTTGAAACCTGCAAAGTTCTTACTTTACTTCTAGGTTTTGGTATTGGTACCATCATTCTTTCAGATTCAAAATCAAGTTCTTATCTTTAATTTGTTCATGTTTCATATCTAATAAATTACCTCAACTAATTATCATTAGCTATCACTGTGTTATCTCTTCTTCCAAATTCTCTCTTATCTTCTCCATCTACTGTATTTCAACTTGGATTATTATAGCCCAGGTCCTTATTGCTACCTTACTAGACTATTGCAATAGTTCCCAATTGCCTGTTAAGCAAAATGGAAATAATAATAATTTAAATAGTGATACATATATAAATATAGACACATTATTTGGTCCTCACAACAACATCGTGAGTTAGGTACTTCTATTATCTCCATTTTCCAGAGAAGGAAACTGAGTCATAGAGAAAGAAAGCTACTTGCTAGAGTTGCAGAGCTAGTAACTGTCTGAGGCAGGAATTCAGCTCAAATCCTTCTGACTTCAGATATCAAGTCTTTTTTTCACTTTGCTTGACATTCAGTGCCATTCATAATCCATTGCATTCTTAATATTCTAGCTTTACTACTATTTTCTCCTTACTCTGTTAGCCAGGCTGGCAGGGTCCTGTGAATATGCTGTGTTCTTTTATGCCTTTATGCCTTGGATATGTTCCATTTCCCTTCCTTAACTACTATGGAATGCCTACCCATTTTCTCAAATACTTCCCAAATATTACCCACTCTGGAAGCCTTTTCCATTGACCTTGGGAAGTTATGTGTTATCTTTCCCTGCAGACCTCAGACAGCACTTTATTTATTCCTTTGTGGTACATGGGACAGAATGCTACACTTGGAGTCATGCGGATCTTTTGAATCTTGTCTTACACATTTGCTACTTGTATGACCTCAAACCAATCACTAAATTTCCCTTAAACTCAATTTCCTCATTATAGTACCTACTTCACAGTATTGTTAAGAGTTTCAAGTGAGGTAACATAGAACCCCAAAGTCTTAGTGCAGTTTTAGACATTAAAGCTTACTAAAGTATCCGAAATATTCAAAAACCTTAAAGTGCACGACATACATACTAGCTATTAATTCACTTAAAATGTAGTATAATTGCATTTGTGTCATATTCTATGAGGATATTGATTGTGTCTTACTAAATTTGGCATCTTTTCCAATACCTAGCATAGTGTTACTCATTCAGAAGACATTTAATTGATATTGATTCAATTTGAATGAATTGGTTTAAATTTGAAAAGAGAATATTAGAACTAGAAACGACCTTGGAGAATATGCACTTCAACTCCCCCATTTTAAAGCTGAGGATCTATGTCAATCTCAAAGCAGGTGTCTAGTGGGAGTAAAGTGACATTGTCTTCAGCCCTTATTCTACTCAACAGTTTAACCAATCATTTGGATAAAGCAGCAGGATGACAAGGCTATCACATATTCAATGGCAGGGGGCTGAGATAGTTAACATATTGGATGACACAATAAAGAGGAAGAAAAGATCCCATAGATTCATAGATACATTGAGAGTTACAACTAGAAGAAGCCTTTGCTATCATCTAATCCTGATAAAGGAATTTAGGATTACATCCATTGGTATGATGCCCCTAGTATAATAAGACAAGATTGAAGAGGGATAAACATAAATAATTGTGGGTGGGGGATCAGCCACCAGAGTGTGTAAATAGAGAATGAAGCATCAATGATTAGACATTGATTAGTTCATGTGAAACTGAACAATAGTTCAATGAAAAAATTCCAGGGTTTGAGGTAAGTCAGAAGTGTAATAACAACTGAATGAATGGATGTAAAATGTGTTATTGAGATGAGAGAGTTGGACTTGGCTAGAGACAGATCTATAGTGAACTGTGAGTGTGTGAGTGAGTATGTGTGTGTGTGTGTGTGTGTGTGTATGCTCTGTCACTGATACTTGGGGCAGGTTGTGAGGATGGAGGGAAATGAATACAACAACTTTCTGTTCTATCAGAGTCAGATCTTCAATAGGAAAACTTACCCACATGAGTCATGCCTAAGTAGCTTTTCCTATTTGATCTCCAAACTGATTACAATTACTGCATATGTTTTGTGATCAGTGATGCAATGGTATTTCCCTATTCGATTCAGAAAACTTCTTCTCAGTAATCCCCCACAAACCCTAATGCTGCAAATCTCAGGTCTTAAAGAAATGAATAGCAGCCTCCCTCTCTTCAAGGGTTGGGGATCCATGCCTTACCCTTTCCCCATCTAAGAGCAAATGCACACGAAAAGTCATCAGCTCATTAATGACGATCTCTTCATTCCTGTACAAGATTTGAAATATCCGACTGTTCACAGTGTTGTCTTGGACACTTGCAGAACCCAAGTTGGAGACCTCTGTAAAAGAAAAATGACAATAAGCTATAGGAGTTATGGCTTATGTACTCAGACCTATAGTGGTGCAGCTGCATCTAAGCAAGGAGAAAGCTGCCATATAAAGAGAAGCAACCTGGTATTGTGGGAACAGAGCTAGATTCAGTCGGAGAAGAATTACAATGAAGTCTCACACCTGATTTATACTTACTGTGTGACCCTGGGCAAATCTTTTAATCTCCTAGGCTAAGAAATTAACTCTGCAAGTTACAAAGGAGGCACACTAGAAGAGGGAATTTCTTCCCCAGAACATCCTATAGCAGTGAAATTACTGGTCTAGCTTCTACTAATAATAACAATATCTATCCTTTATGTAGTGTTTTTAAGATTTTCAAAATCTTTTGTACATATGATCTCATTTATTCTTCAAAATGACTATGTGAGGTAGGTGATATTTTACAAATTTTAAAAAAAATGAGGTAGAGAGAGGATAAGTGATTTGACGAAGATCACATCTCCAGTGAGTGTCTGAGGCACTATTTGAACTCGGATCTTCCTGATTTCAGGTCCATTAGCCATATCATAAATGCAGAAGAAATCATTGAAAAGAAAATGAGTGAGACAAACATTTCACCAACATATACCAAATATCAGAATTTTGCCACTGGAGGAAGTACATAAAAAGAGCTTCTAGTTTGACCTGAACAGAAATCTTTATGACACTTCTGACAAGTGTTTGTCCAGCCCTTACTTGAAGAAATTTGTAGAATGGGGATAATAGCATGGATGTCACCATAATGATGTGAGGCTCAAATTTAAAATATCATATAAATGTGAAGTAAACATACACACACACGTATACTCATTAATTCTAACAAGAAGATTTAGCAAAGTTATGACATGCATTTACACCCTGAGATGGTCAGGATAGATACAGAACAACGTAGGCTGACATTACTGGTGTATACTCTTTGAGGCCATTTAGGCAGTATAACACGAGTAAAATATTTTATCATATGAAAAAGATATGCTTCTGAAATGTCGACCAGAGACTTAAACTAAATCTGTTTGTTTTTTTCTCAAGACCTATTATCATTCTCCTAAATCAAAATGTTTTGTTTGTTATTTTTAGTTGTTTCAGTAATGTCCAACTCTTTGTGACCCCATTTGGGTTTTTTGAAGCAATTTGCCATTTCCCACTCCTGCTCATTTTACAGATGTGGAAATTAAAGCAAATAGAATTAAATGTCTTTTCCAGGGTCACAGTGATAGGAAGTGTCGGAGGCCAAATTTGAATTCAGGTCTTTCTAACTCCAAATCCAGTGCTCTAACCACTGTGCCATAAAGATTCCAGTATATGTTGTTTTATGCTTACCCTTTAGAGAACTCCAGTAATTGGTGGGGGGGGGGAGGGGAGGTAGGAGGGTTATTTTATACTAATATTGCCATGTTCTCTCCATTTCCCTTTTTTTTTTAATAAAAATAAGCTGATTTAGATCCCGTATAAGGAAGTTCATCCTAACAAATAACCCCACCCAAAAGTGATGCAGGTAGCAATTAAAATTTCCTTTCCATGTCTAACATTCTCTCATATTCTACAAGTTCAGTACTAGCTGAGGTTATACCTATTATATGTTTCAATAGCAAGAGTCTCTTTGTCATCACAAAATTTTGTGGTAATGAAAAAAGTAACAGTAATGATAATCAATCCCATACATATAATTCATCATGGCTTAGAAACCATATTACTTATATTATCAACCAATCAGTGGCATTTATTATATCAGTATTGCTTACTGTGAATCAGGCACCTAAACTTTTATAGTAAGTTCGAAAAAGAACATAGTACAATTACTGACAGTCACCTAATTTCAAAGTTGGAAGGGACCTCAGCAACTATACAGATCAACCCATACATTAACTTAAAATATGATGCCTAGTACTCCCGTTGCAGTTCGAACAAGGCAGAGTACAGTAGACTAATACTTCCTTTATCCTAGAAGTCGTACTTCTCCATGCAACCCAAGATCAAATTCACTTTCTTGGCTGTTAGACCACACCACTGGTTCACCTTGAGCTAGCAGTCCACTAAAAAAAAAAACCTCATTTTTTTTTTCTCCTACACAAACTGCTATGTAAACATGGCTCCACCTGGTTGAACTTATACTTGGACCCGGGTATAAAGTTTTACACTTGTAATGGTGACTAGACTGGAAACCATTCAATTTTAATAATGGCAGAAGGAAATGGTGATGTTAGCCTGGAAAATAGAAGACAGTGTGAACAAGGGTAATCATTGACTTAAAAAAGGTGAAGAACTGACATTATGAAGTGGAATAATTCCTGATATAAACAGTGGATGTGAGAATAGGATAATTCTCAGTGACTCTATAAGAAGACAAAAAAACCAATGGGTAGCAATTAAGAGGGGCAAAGTTTCACAGTATTATCAAAAGGCATTCCTAAGCATTAGAATAATCAAAGAGGTGGTTTCAGTAGGTGTCAATGAATGCATCGTTAACACAAGGCTTTAAGTAAAGGTTAGAAGATAACATCAGAAATTATATCAGGTATTGACTGAATTATTTGCTTCTGATGTCACATCTAGCTCTAATTTTTAATGATTCTGTGTTATTACACTCCATTTGACAGATGAGGATGCTGACACTCACAAATGCAAAGTTACTTGCCTAATATCCCACAGGGAAATTAAGGAATGAGAGATCTGAACTCAGGTGCGCTGAATTCTAGTTCATTCTTCCTTATTACATTGTCCATTTGAAATGGATGTTCCACTGCTCAATGTATTTCCCCTTATCAGACCTTTATCAATCACTCTTACATCAATGACATACATTTAGCTTCTCCCCACTTAAAGGAAATGACTTTAGATATTTATTCGAAAGTTCACCACCACCTTCAATCAATAAATTCTAATAGTAATGAATGGAATCATTGGTCATTTATTGAAGAAAAAGAAAAAAAAGTAAGGCATTTTTACAGGAGGGCTTTGACTGCAATCAGTACAAATCAATGTCATAACATAACCCGTGGTTTTGACTGTCAGTCAACTGTCAGTTGGAAGCTTTCCAGCTCCTAACACAATAGTATGTGAAGAACAGCCAAATTTTAAACTTTGACTTCTTCCAGTTGCTGAGATTTGAATTAGGAAGAAAGAATGAAGAGGGCTGCTAAAGGCAATCAATTGTTTAAGACATGGCATACAGGACGCAATCTTTCTCTGTAGAAAGGATGAGACCAGACATGGGCATGAGCATTAGGGCACAGGTTCCAATATTGGCTCTGCCACTAATTTTCTATGTGTCCTTGAATGAGTGCCTTCCTCCTGATCCTCAATTGTCTCATGTATACAATGGGAGTATTACACTCGATGTTCTTGCAGGCTCTTCAAACTTTAATATTCTATCATATTGTATAAGGTTTGTGGGATATCCACCAATTGGGGAATGACTGAAAAAGTTGTGGTATATGATCGAGATGGAATATTACTGTGCTTTAAGAAACAATGAGCTTGAAGATCTTAGAAAAACGTGGATAGATTTGCACAACATAATGACAAATGAAATTAGCAGAGCCAAGAGAACCTTGTATACAGTAACAATGATATTGTTTTTAGAATGACTTTGAGTGAGTAAGTCATTTTGATTATTCTGAACTATGGAAGAAGATTCTATCTGCATCCAGAGAAAGAAGTGATAAATAGAAGTAGGTACAGAATGGTTTCATATACACACATACATATATATGTATATTTGTATTTATATTTGTATCTAACTGTAGCCATCTCTCACGCAGGGTGGAGAGGGAAGTAAAAAAACAGAAAAAAGGAAGAAAGAGACAATAACTTTATTATATATTTAAAAGAAAAAGCAAGCTGTACATCATAAATTTGTGGTTCATATACAATCATCTTTTTTTTTTACTATTCTGCTATGTTATGGAAATGTTTCTTTTTATTTCTTAAGATCAGAATAAAATAAATGAAATAAAAAAGAAGAATCTACACAATCCTAAAGAATTACATGATCATGATGATAACAGCCAACAGTAATAGTAGTGGCAGTTGAGCAATCTGCAGAATGTTATGGTTTGTGGATGATATTACCTATACTATTTCACCCAAGCCTCATAATATCCAAGTAAGATGTGTGTGGTAGTAGGTACGATGATCCATGTTTGACTGATAAGGAAATGGAATCTCAGAGAGGCGAATCAAGACAAGTAAGTTAGACAGAGTTAGTGCTTGGTCTCATATCTTTGGTCTTTAAATACATTGTAAACACATATGATGTTTGTTTTTATTTAGACCAGTGGTTTCACTGGTATAGGAAATTCTTAGTAATAGGATTTATCAATGTAGACTGATCATCAGTCTAAAATTTATAGTGTCAAAAAGTTGCTTACTGGGGTACAAGAACCACGATGGCAGAGAGAAGCCAGAAAGTTGCCTGAGCAATCCGTAGTTTCCCCTTGGGGGTAAAACAAAACAAAAGAGAACAAAAACCAAACATATCATGGGACACCTCTGGATTGACTTCAGCCTAGGTCAATGCACAACCAGACATAGGGTAGTTCCTTCCCAACTTCTATAAACAAGATCAGGATTCAGCCTAATGCAGAGATCATCATAATTAGTAGCCTTTCCATCTGATGAGGTGTTAAAAACAACTGCCATGGGACTACATCTAGGTAAGTCAATTGGTGCTCAGTGCCTCGTAATCATTTCACATTTGAATCTGCACTCAGGATGCAGGATTTAATAAGCTCAAATGAGAATCATTTTTGTAGGCAATTAAGTAAATTATTCCCCTTTAGGGAGCCTACTTAAAAGGAAGTGATAATATGGAAAGACAGAAGGAATTGCTGGGAGAATTTTAAAAAGAAAACATTAGCCTTGTCAGTTCTTCTGAGAAATGATTACTTGGGTGAAAGTCTGGTATGAGAGGTTTCAAGGATCAGAGAATATAGAATGTAAAGCAGAAGGAGTCTCAGAGGTCACATAATCCAACACCATCGTTTTATAGATGAGAAAACTGAGACCCAGGTAGATGGAATAACTGAGTCAAGCTAGTAAGGAGCAGACTTAGGATTCTTTTATCATCATCATCAATAAATATTTATTTAGAAACTACTACTCATCAGGCATGAGGTTAACCCTGGAGTACAAAGAAAGACAAAAACATAGTCCTTACCTTTAAAGAGTTCACAATCTAATGGAGAAGACAGCACGCAATAAAAATTTGTACATATGAGATATCCACAGAGATAATTTTATTTCCTGTTAGTAGGAGAGTTTTGTATGACAAAATGTCACCCCAGAACCACAAATTCACACTTCTACAGGAGTAGAAGGGTCTTCAGCAGTTATCTAGTACAACCCATACTTGAAAGTAAGTGCTGATCCAGCCTTTGAGACGTTGTAACTAAGAGATGAAGGCTGAATTGACCAATGGCACTGGCCAATGGCAGTCCGAATCTTCCTCAAAGTCTAAGGCTGTTATTCCTCCAAAAACAGGGAATCATAAGATCAACTAGTTCAGAATGTCTTTCTGTTTCAATGCTCCATTGTTTCCCCTTTCCTATCCATCTTGCACAGAGATGTCAAAATAATCTTCCCAAAGCACAAGCTTAACCAATGTCACTTCCCTGTTCAAATATTTTCTCAATTACCTACTCCCTCTAGGATAAAATGCAAAGAGCTCAGTCTGGCATTTGAGCATCCAAACTACCTTTCTGGGATAATGTCCCATTATTCTCCTTCATATAGTCAGTTAGTCTATCAGTACTTACTAAGCAATTACTAGGTACAAGTGACTGTACTAGGTACCAGGGATATTGAGAAAGTAAAAAGCATGATACATGCCTTCAAGGTGCTTATGTTCTAGTCTAGGAGACAATATAAAAACAATAACATTCGTGAAAGATACAGGATGTCCCAAAAGTCTGCAGTTGAACTAATGCTTTAGTCGTCAGTGGAAGGTAATCTCAGAGGTAGTAGCAGAGCAGGGTGGGGGTAATGATTGAGGAAGTCAGTAAAGCTGGAGGCAGAGGTGAGGAGAGAGAACGTTCTAGGCAAGGGACAGTGTCTGAAACACAGTGTCTGAAAATTAATCTAGTGATTGAGAAATCGTGTCACTGTACTTTCTATTTCAGCCAAACTGGATTACTAGCTGTTCTCAGAACATGACATATTCTTTCAATCCTCCATGTATTGTTTCAAACATTGCCCCTCACCAACCCCAACTCCCATTCTTCACTCACTTCCTATTCCTCTGGACTTCATTGAAATGATTTTTTTAAAGCTCATTCAGAACTCACTGTAGCCTTCCCTGAATCTCCAGTTATCACTTTTCTATTTTTCTACATATTAAATATTATTTATTACTGTGCACAAGCATAAAATATTTGAAAAAAACACAGAACCACAGATGTAGAGTTACAAGCAACCTTAGAGGCCAGAAAATGCAAGCATTATCCAAGGGCACCAAAAGACGAGATTTGCCTGGTTTTGTGCAAATAGTGCTAGGAGTTGAATTCAGATCCTCTAAGTCCAAATCCAGGCACAATTACCATTGAACCATACTTCCTCCTCTATTCTGTTATAGAAGACATTTGGTAGTGAAGTAGACAGAGAACTGGGTATGGAGTCAGGAAGACTTGAGCTCAAATCCAGCCTCAGATACTGACCAGTTGTGAGATGTTGGGAAAGTCATTTATTTTCTGTTTGCCTCAATTTGGTCAAGTGAAAAATATGGGGATAATAATAGCACCTGCCTCCCAGGGTTGTCATGAAGATCAGATGAGATAATATTTGTAAAAAGGGCTTAGTACAGTGTCTGACCTATAAATTCTTATGGCCCTTACCCCTTTCACTCCTTGCAGAATCCAATTCAATATAACGATCAATCACCTAGCATTAATTAATTACCTAGTATGTTCTAGGAACTATACTGGGCATAGGGAATAAAAAAACAAACAGAAATAAGAGATAGCCCTTAGCTAAAAGGAGTTTACATTCACAAAGGCAAATATAGCAAAATAATTTTCTTTGTATCCCTTACGTTTGGGGAGCCAATTGCACATAGTAAGACCATAAGAGTAGAGGCAAAGGACAGTTAGGAGGCAAATTCAAATGCAATCACCTCAGTTGAGAAGTGATAAGGACTTGAGATAAAGTGGTGGCTGTGTAAATATATGAATACTAGAAATATTATGTCAGAAGAATTTCCATGGATTGGTAACTAATTGAGTATGTCGTAAAATGAAGATAATAAGAACACCGACCTCCCGGCATTGTCAAGAGGATCAAGTGAGATTATTGTAAAGCTTTTAGCACAGCGTCTGGCACGTAGTAGGTGCTATGTAAATATTAGTGGTGATGTTGATGATGATGAAGAAGATGATGATAATGATGATGACAATGACAAGGATGATGTGACATAAGGGAGAATGAAGATATGATAATGATATGTGTGTGTGTGTGTGTGTGTGTGTGTGTGTGTGTGTACAAGACTAAGAGAATGAAAGGAAGGTACTACCACCATTGGAAATAGGAAATTTAAAAGGATAGTAGATTTAAGGAGAAAGTTTTGCTATGTTCATGTTGAATTCAGGATGCTCATGGCACTTTCAGGTAGAGCTTTCCTAGAGGCATTTAGTAATGTGGAACTAGAGGTCAGAACAGAGATGAGAACTGCATGTAAAAACCAAAGGAAAACACAGTTAACAGGAATGGGCGTTCAATGCCGTCAAATGCCACAAAAGGGTCAAGAAAGATAACGAATGAGAAGAAGCTGTCTTATTTACCAATTAAGAAACTATCTTGGAGAACTCTGGAGAGATTGCTGCTTACTGTTTGTCCTTCAATTTCAAAGAGAATCATTCCATTGGGAAGATGACACCATGACATGGAAAGTGAATTGGATTTAAGTAGGGGAGGATTGTGCAAAGCCAGCAGCCTCACTTCCTCCTCTAGAGCCAGCTGAGTTCAGTTACCACATATGGATCAGGATGACTGGAGATGGCCCAGGATGTAGTGGGTGACCTTGGTCTTTTCAAGTTAAAATCTTTAACAGGTCTCAGTTTAACTTAAGCAGCACCCATTCATGAGAGAACAGCTTTGGTTGAGTGTTGGGTACAGAAAACAGATGGCAATGGTTTAAGATATGAGTGGGAGATGAGGAAAGGGGAAAAATAGCATAGACAGTTTTTTCTTGGAGTTTGACTTTGAAAAGAGGAAAATCACAACAGGAGAAAATATATTATATATATTATATATATATATATATATATATGTGTGTGTGTGTGTGTATGTGTGCGCATGCGCACGTGTGTGTGTATAATTATATATACACATCTATGCATATATAATTTTATTTCCACTAAAATCTAGTATCAAGCCTGTACAATTCAGTGGCTCATTAAATATTAGTTGGGTAGAGTGGAATTGGAAAGAAGTAGGTAATATTTATCAGGTCAGAACAGAATGAGAGGTCAATCACTTTCTTTTTTGGAAAGACACAGTTAAGCACTTTTTGCTGAATGAACTCCAAGCACTAGGCAGCATTTTGATCTTGTATATTTTTATTTTAATGAAAAATTAAACTCTCTGGGCTCATGATGGTTGCTGTCTTGCCAAATAAACCCAAGAGGTTAATTGGTATTTAGTTAATGCCTAACAATCCTGAGGGTCCTCTAAATAGACTAGAATGAGACATACCACTTGCCTTCACAAAATCACAGAATGTTGCAGCTGGAAGGGACATGACAAATTGGAATATGGGAACATCAAACTTAGAATATTGGAAACTTGGAAGATAGAATATTAGAAGATAAATCACAAAATGCTTTAATGGTCTAGGATCTTAGAGTTCATCTCATATAGTTCTCTTATTTTACAGAGCAGGAATATGAGACCAAGAGTAGGGAAGTGATTTTCATCAAGAAAGTGACAAAACTGGGACAAGAACTCAAATCTCTTAAATCAAAATAACAACTTTTTCTTCCTTCTCCTTCCCATTTTTTCCTCCTCCTCCCATCCTCCCCTCTCCCCCTTCTTCTAAGTCCTCTCTCTCTCATCCTTGATGTATCATATATCTGAATAGGAAAATGAAATTTCACTTCTGGTGAAATGACTGTAAGCAAATAGAATTGGGAAATCATAGAGAACCATCTTGAAAGTGGTTCTCTTAGTCTGAATTTTCCCTTAATTTTAAAAGAAAAATTGTGATGATGCCAGACTTCCACTGTCTGAAAAGCTCTTTTGCTAACATCCTGAAGTCACTGTGTCCTTTAATTTTCTCTCACTTCTCAATTTATATTATTATATCCTTGATTTAATAACTACTCATTTAGTCTATCCACTCAGGGGAGGGATGACGTGTACTGGGGATTTGCTATGTACCATGTAGAGGAAAGAACAGTGTCTTCCTGGGAAGTAGGTGAGTCTAAATCAAGAGTTGAAGAGACTTAAATCTCAAAGCCATGGGACTGGTGGTAGTTTTTCTTCTGTGTGGCAAAATTCAAGTGACTGAAATGAACTTGGAGGTTGGAGGAGTGGAGATTCAGGCCATAAAACAATAATGGAACCAGGATACAAGACAGAGAAAATACTGGAGAATCCTGTCTATTTGTATAACTAGGTCTTTATGAAATTTGTGTTGATTTTAAAGCATAATTTTCTGGGGTATGTTTGGTAATATGTGTCTATAGTCCCAAATTCTATTTAAGACACAAGTACATAGTAGAACTCTTCCATCTCTGCTTCAGCTTAGCCTTGGTCAAGTTATTACCCCTAATCATGTCTGTCTATGTCTACAATAACACTGGTCAACAGAGTATGCAAGCAAGTAACACATATTTGTTAAGGACCTACTATATGCAGATACTAATATTCCAGATATTAGATGCTTAGGATGCAAGTATAGTGTTCCTACTCTCAGAGAACTTACACTTTAAAGGTATAGACTAGAATTGTGTATACTAAATATATAATTTATATGTGTGTATATATGAATGACATATATTTACTATATGTATACCCTTTGTATTTAAGTACATAAACAGGTTCTTTAGTTATTATATATGCATATATACACATGCATACATATGTAGCTATATAGCATAAATGCACATAAAGTATGTGTATGTTTATATGTGTGCATATGTGTACATACATATTTGTTGTTTAGTCATTTTTAATCATGTCCAACTCTTTGTAACCCCTTGACAAAGATACAAGTAGTTAGACGTTTCCTTTTCTAACTCATTTTACAGATGAGGCAACTGAGGCAAACAGGGTTAAGTGACTTAACCAGGGTCAAAGAACTAGTAAGTGTCTGAGAATGTATTAGAACTCAAGTCTTTTTGATTCCAGGTCTGATACTCTATCCACCTAGTTGTCCAATATGTATAGTAATAAAATAAAAAGTAGTTTGGGAAAAAGAACCTGGGGGGATCAAGAAAGACTTCATCAGCATAATTATCCTGTGAACATTTAGATCACTTTAAAGGTTGTAAATTCCTTTGCGAATATTTTCTCATTTGTTCCTCACAACAACTCTGGGAAGCAGGTACCATAATTATTCCCATTTTTTACAAATGGGAAAACTGAGGTAGATAATTGTTCAGTGATTGCTCAGATGCATGTAGCTAGTAAGTTTCGTATGTTAGTCAAATTTGAACTCTAATTTTTCTGATTCCACGTCTAGCATTCTATCCACTGAACCACCTGTCTAGTGGTTCAAGAAAGTGCTTGAACTGTATCTTAAAGAAAGAGAAGAATTCATGCAACAGAGATAAGGAGGGAGTGCATTCCAGGCATGGCTCTTGAGAGTAGCTATCATTTTCTCAATTTCTTAATCTACCTACACTGATTCCTTTTTAACACAAACTCCTTCATGATCCATGTCAATCCTCTTTACTTTTAGATTTAATTTTTGCATGAAGCCTGGCATAACTATAGAAAATACTTTGTTCATCCTCTTTGATCCTGAATTCAACCATATCAGACTGCTTCATTTTACCCTTAGAGGTTTTTTTTTCCCTTTTGAACCATACTGACATTGGTAGATGTTCCTATCCCTATGGAGGTTGGAAAAACAAAACAAAATGAAACATAAAAACACCCAAATTTTTAACTTCCACCAAAAAAAAATTAATTTTTGGAGTGAAGACCCTTGAAAATTAGCAATTTCATTTTTTCCTAGGTCTTATTTCCTACTGGTTTCCATGTCCCATCCTCTGCCTCTGGGAATATAGTCTATACTTCATGATTCTAACCCAGTCTCCATTTAACCAGCCTCTAGCAACTTTCTAACACTCATATCAATAACTTCGATGCTACTTCCCCTTTTCTTACCTTGCACATGTTGAGATACCCGAAAGGTGCCACCACAGAGCCTTTCCTGATCATCCCAGCAAAAGTGAGTCCTTATCTCTTCCTCTAAACTAACAATGTACTTAGTTTGCACTGTTCTAATGAAAAGTATATCTTCATATACCAAAAGGAACTCCAAATGAATGTATGACTTAGACAAAATGGTAATGTCATATAAATAAATTAGGGCATGAAGAAGAATGTCTTTTGCAATTATTGATAGAGGAAGAGTTAATGACATAACAAGGGATGTAGAGAATTACAGAAGATAAAATCAATAATTTTAATTACATAAAATGTAAAGGCTTGTGCCCAAATAAAACCAATGTAGCTCAAATTAGAAATGAAATAATTAATTGAGATCTGGCCAAGGGGTAGATTGAGGACAAGGAGAAAGGGTTTCAAGATCTGTTCTCCCTTTTACTATCTGATTATCTAAATGATGTACATAAATACTCATAGAAAACAGTTGCAAATCACCCTATCCTTCATTGTTTGATGTTGTAACATTAATTACACATATTCACACTGGGGAGATGTCTAGCTTAAAAAGCCAATTCTTATAGGGATGAGGTGAATCAGGGAAACCTCCTTAGAAAAGGATGGAGATAAACATGAGGAATAATACAGACAAATCCAGAGAGATGGAAAAGAGAAAGAATGAGTAGAAGAAAAGGGAGGAATAAGTAGGCTGCTCAGTAATAGTGTGGCTAAACAATATAGGGTA
This sequence comes from Bettongia penicillata ogilbyi, assembly GCA_023548195.1. NCBI lineage: Eukaryota > Metazoa > Chordata > Mammalia > Diprotodontia > Potoroidae > Bettongia > Bettongia penicillata. The sequence goes on from JAJHZJ010000426.1 coordinate 5,884,814, forward strand.
GAGGAAGGGAACTGGTTGGAATGCCTTATATCTCAGAGTGGATATGGTTGTTTTCCCCTCTAGACTCCTGAGCAAGATATTGACACAGTATAAAATCCATAAACTCTGGACGTTTAAATTCACTCATAAATTGCCCATTTAATTGTTTGGATCACCATCATCATCATCATTAATCTTTAATCAATCTTCAAACAACATTGACAGGGAGAAGAATTGAACCATTCCAAATATAAAGAGATAAAATCAGTCTTGGTCTTAACACAATTTGGAAAATACTGTAGTACTGATTTTCAAGATAAGATGGGGGGTGCTGTTCAGTTGCTGAGGGTAGGGAACATAGCATGAATATGAAACAATGTGATTAACATAATATCAATAACTACCAAAACTCAGATTACTTTCTCATAAATATGATCTACACAGGGTTTGAAGGAATAATTTGAATTTCTTTAGTAGTCTCTCCTTCACTAGTTAATATTCTCTAAATGGATAGTTATGAACTTAAAAAAAGGGAAAATGATAGAGTGTCTGTGATAAAACAGGTACTTTAATGCACTACTGATAGATCTGTGAACTGGTCCAGTCAATCTGGAAAGGAATTTGGAATTATGTCCAGATAACTATTAAACTCTACCTAGCCTATGATCCAGTGATACCACTACTAGGGATATACCCCAAAGAGATCAAAGAAAAGAGAAAAAAGGACCTATATGTACAAAAATATTACTAGATGCCCTTTCTGTGCTGGCAAATAACTAGAAACAGAAGGGGTACTCATTAATTGGGGAATGGCTGTAAACATCACGAAATATGAATTTGATGGAATGTTATTTGTACAATAAGAAATTATGAAGGAGACGATTGCAGACAAACCTAGAAAAACTTGTATAAATTAAAGCTGAGTGGAGTGAACAGAACTAGGGGAACAATTTATACAAGAAGATATTGTAAAGACAAATTTTAAAAGACTTAGGAACTCTGATCAGTATATTAGCCATCTCTGATTCCTGATGATGAAACATGCTATCCACCTTCGAACTGAGAGGTGATGGACTCAGAGAGCAGAGTAGGACATATATACACATTAATATGTACATACATATAATACACATAGATATGTTTGTATATGCATATGTGTATATTTTTATACATACACATATGCACACATATAAATGTGGAGAGACAGAGAGACTCAGAGTAAGGGTGGCAGGCACATACATAGAAATGGCTAATGTGGGAATTTGCTTTAGATGACTATAGGTGTTTGTAACAGAGGGATTATTTTTCTTGCTTTCTCAGTGGGTGCGAAGAAGGGTTTGGAGAGGTATATCTTCATTAAAAAAACTATAAAATGATTTAATAGTAAGTGAATTAAAAATGCCATTTTATTTTTGCTTTTGTATGTTACTACTACCTAGTACTATATCTGGAACATAGTAGGCATTTAAGAAATGCTTGTTGGCCAGCTGCTTTATAAATGATTGAACCAAATGGAAAATTTGAGGAGGAAGCAGGCTTTATCAAATGCTTTTATATGATTGACTGAAAGAGACAGATTATAGAAGATTCAAGTGGATTTACTGTTCATTGAATATTAAACACATAAAAAACAAATCCAACTTCTAGAAGCTTTTGTTTTGGCAATTCTAGGGGCTCAGCATATCACTTAGTACATACAACAACTTTAACAAGTTTGTTTTATTCATTCATTCATTTTTTTCATTGATTCATTCATTTTTATTCACTTTTCCCCACTAAACATTATGTAGGGTAACGTAGTATGATGTGTTGCGGCACAAATGGCACAGACCTAAGAGCATCTAACATCTGGCATTGGGTCCACTAACTTTCAGATCATGACTGCAGCCAGGTTATTCTTCATCTTTAGAATTTTGTTCAGTAAAATGAAGTTGGAATAGATTGGTCTTTAAGGGTCTTCCAGGTTGACCATTGAGACAATCCAATGAGATTGCAAATCTCTTGATAATATAAGATGTTTTGGAACTGTATTGTTCACCATTGTATACACATATGCACACACATACACATATGCAGAGTCTAAAATAGAAATAAACAGTAGGAACTCAAAATATTTGCTATTTCTTCTTAAGTGGATATACTGAATAAGAAGTAATAATCAATTGCTTTGTACCAGGGTCCTCTCTCTTTCTTTTCTTTCCAAACTCCTCTAGCTAAATTCTGGACAGAGAGAAAGAAAAACTGCTGAAGTATTAGGCCTCGTGTTTCTACAAGATAGCCTTTGGTTATTGTGTACACAATCATCAACTTAGGGATCTTTACTTGAATGAAGTTCAAAAGTCACTTTTCTTTTTGAGGCTGACTTTTTTTCTTCTTTTCTTTCTGTTTAGAGATATTCAGCCTGGGCATGGTGCCAGTTCTATAAGATGCTCCTCAAAGATTATTATCATTAGTTCTTTGGAAGATACCAAGGTGGAAATTACATGCCTGGTGCTGAAGGGAGTATTTAAAAGAGAGAGAGGAAGGCAGGGAGAGAGGGAGAGAGAGAGAGAGAGACACGGGCAGAAGGATAAAGACAGAATGAGAGAAAGACAGATACAAAGACAAGATGGGAGGCTAACACAGATAATGGAGAAAGAAACTGGCAGGATAGGACAGTGTGAGATGGAAGGAGAAAGATAAGAAATGGAAATGGAGATAGAAACAAAAAAGAGAGAAAAAGGATCAAGACAGTTTGAAGTCTTTAGTTTTATGTTGTTTTTTCCTCAAACATTAATAGAAATCATTTTCATTTCTAAAGATAATTTTCTTTTACTTCAAAATTCAATCCAATTTTAAAAATTAATTTTTGCTTCACAAGTCACTTACCAGAAGGAAGACTCTGCACTGGTTCTAACTACTAGTGTACTCTCTCTTTCAAATTATTTTGTATTTATGAGTACATTTACATTTTTTATCTCCCAGTAGAATACAAACTCTTTTAGGTGCTGTTGGTTTTTGGTTTTTCTTTTGACCCACAAAGCCTAATACTGTGTTTACAATAGTGATGTCAAGCTATAATACAAATGGGGAGCCACTAAATTGTATGTGAGGATCCTTGCCAGTTACATATTGACTTAGAAAATCACATGTGCTTATATATTTTTTTATTAATACATAAAAACATTAAATCAGATGGGACATTTTAATCTGGTTCAGCCTGCAATAGGTAGTGCTGTAAGAAGAATGGGTGATACTTCAGGTTTAAAAGATTGAACTGAATTTAATTCCCCTCTTTCATTCTTTGAAAACTACCAGCAAAAGTCAATTTATGAGATGCATAAGGACAATATCAATGATTTATAAACATAATTTAACTTCATGTGCCACAACAGGCAGATAACCTATTTGTCAGACTTAACACTGAATGGCTTCTAGTCTATTTTGCCAAAAGTCTGCTCCTTTTCCAAGTAACACACTTTACTATCTATGAGGAGGTTAAGAGGAATGTCTGAGGTGAGATACGAACTCAGGTCCTCCTGACTCCTGCACTAGTACTCTATCCACTGCATCACCTAGCTGCCCCATCTCACCTCAGACACTTGACACTCACTAGCTGTGTGACCTTGGGCAAGTCACTTAACCCCAATTGCCTCATCCTGGGTCATCTCCAGTCATCCTGATGAATATCTGATCACTGAATTCAGATGACTCTGGAGGAGAATTGAGGCTGGTGACCTGCACAGCCCTCCCTCACTCAAAACAAAGTCAAGTGCAAGTCATGTCATTATTTGTCTGATGGCATGGTCTTCTGTAATGATGGATGAACATACACAAAAGGAATGTGCTTCATGCACTAAAGGTGTGTCCCAAAGAAGTATTTGTAGCAGAGGCACCTTCTGTTGTTCGATGGAATCAAAGAATATCAGATCTGTTAATGAGTGTTAAAGAGTTTCCCTGCCCATTAATAGGCCTCAGGCAGAGCCCATTAAAAGGGAAGCTTGATTAGGGGAGGTTTATTTTGTAGGAAGGCCCACACCCTTTGTTAATTAATGAAGCACTAAAGTCAAGAGGGTCTTGCCCTACAGCTCTGAAAAGTGTGTGTGTATATATATATATATATATGTATATATATATATATACACATATATATATATACATATACATATATATACATACATACATACATACATACATACATACATACATATATATATATACTCTGAGGTGAGGTTTTGCTTTGGGGCTTACTCTTTGGAAAAAGGTTCCTATGCCAGATGAGACTCTGGGTAGCCATTAAGGAGCCCCCAAGCTTTCAAAACCCAGATGTTGTTGCTTCTCTCTTTGGTAACTATGTAGGTATGCAATGGTCAGATAGTTGGATCTGTCTGTTGATCTGTGATATATGTATTGCTTAGGGCCAGACAGTTAGAAGCCCTGTCTGTTGGTCTTTATATCTCTGCCTATATTTTCTCTGTTGTTGAATGTGATTAAAGAAGATTTCTGACCCCTCAAAAGCTGCTTTCCTTTAAGCAAAGCAGGTCAAAGAACTTGTGCAACACGCTCTCCTGTATATGTCAGGGTCTTTGCTGCTATAATAGGGTATATGGCCTAATGATTTTGTTAATAGGAGTCCCATCTACCACCTCTAGGATAAGTGGCCATCCAACTTCTGGCTGACAACATGAAATACAGAAGAGCCTACTGACTCCTGGAGTAGGTTATTTGACTTTTTAATAGGTGTAACTATTAGTTTTTCCTAAGTATTTTGGGACTGAGGTTTTCTCCTGGCATGAAGGACTACTACTTTATCTGTCTTGTTGTCTCCCTCTAAGTGAAATCTGGTGAAACACACATACATACATACACACACACAGAGTATTTCTATCAATAGATATAGATATAGAAAAATAGGTATACATATATAGATATGTGTATATAAATATAGATAGTTATACACATATAGATATATCTACATATGTATGTGTATACATGTATATGGTTATATGTATGTATACACACATGTACGCATATCATATGTATGTTTACGTGTGTGTAACCTACCTTATTTATCAGAATTGGCCCTCTATGTGTGTATATTAACACATATGCATATATAAACATATACATATATACACACATACACATAAAATAAAAGATATAGGAAAGATACCTTCAAGCCCATCAAGAACTAGTCACTTCCAGAGAGCAAACGCAATCCACATAAGTTACAATATGAACCTGATAGCCTTTGTTCCTCATCAGTGCTCTATACCTGATGACCTTTTTCTAGTCACTCTTCTTCCATTAGAGTCTATCACTCCATTTTTCAGGGGTCATGAACTTTTTTCACTCGTGCTGCTGCCACTCTACTCTTAGAAGACATTAATGGTCCTTCTGGCTTCTCCATAATATTCAGCTCTCTCCTTTAGTGGATGGTGATTGTCTTCTATTCTCCTCTCCCTCCTCCAAGACACATAAGCAAATTCTTCGTTGTTGAATTGTTTCAATTGTCTCTGACTCTTCTTGAACCCATTTGGTGTTTTCTTAACAAAGCTATGAGAGTGGTTTGCCATTTTGTTCTCCAGCTCATTTTACAGATGGGGAACCGAGACAAACGAGTTCAGGGACTTGCCCAGGGTCACACAGCTAATAAGTGTCTGAGGCAGGATTTGAATTCAGGTCCTCCTGACTCCATCACTCTATGCACTATGCATTTAGCTGCCCAACTCTGGTTGGTTGCTGTTCTTCATTCTTGAAGAGCACCAAAGTGACATCACTATGTTGAGGTCAAGGTACAGTGTGTCTGACTGTGGTTGATCTGACCAACATGAGCTCAAAAGGCTCTATCAGAGATTGGACACAAATCGTCCATATGACTACAGGTAAGCTGTAATGCCCTTACAATCAGTTAACCCATATTATAAATCTCTCTTTCTTGCCTCCTGGCAGCACATCTGAACTATTCTTAATCTGGTTTACGTGAGCATCCCAAGGTATTATCACATAGTCACTTGAAGTGTGTATAGAAAAATAACTATTTTTTTTATTCTTCAAATTGATTTATTTTTTTATTTCTACTTAGAATTAACTTGTAAGAAATTCAGAGTTATTTACCTCCTTCTTCTCCAAATGAGTGGGCTAGGGATCACCTCTTACCTCTGTTAGCACATTCCACTTAGTTTGGCTTTTTGCAGGTTCTAAAAGTCACTCCTGCTCCTTTTAAGTTTATTTTCCCTTCTCCCTTTTTCTCTGGACAGCTGGGCAGGGTTATGCATGTAAATGACCCCAGAGTACTTTAGAACTTTTCAAAGAGGAGATAGAGTGGGGGAAGACCTGGCAGCTGCTCTTATAGTCAACAACATTTGAATCTGAGGAAAGAAGAAACCCTTTGCTATAATTACAGCAACCTCAAATATCTTTAAATAGTTTCTACCCACTGTAATAATTTCTTACCTATGGAACAAGAAGAACAAGTCTAATCTCTTTTCCACATGAATGCCCTCCTCCCTCCACATTCTTAATGGGACTGTTATCATATCTTCCTCAAGCCTGCTCTTCTCTAGGAGAACCATCCCATATTCCTTCAATCAATCCTCAAGTGGCGTAACTTCAATACTCACTTCTCAGAGATGTGATTACAAGTACATAGCATTATTTGAACTATTTATCAGAAATCTGATTCGTTACCTTGCCTGGTCTGAGCTGTTTTTGAGCATTTATTTCTGGACCCAGGACATATCAAAAGCAGAGATCCAAAACCTAATTACAAACAATTCTGCCATCCACATAATTTTTCCTGAACAGCACAACATTCTAAGCTTGGTGTTTCCCCAAGGGTGAATAGGACTTATTATGGTGTTATACAACCTGGACATATGCAGCAAATATTAAATTGGTCAAGGGTTTTCACTACTGATATACTTAATTTAAAAAAGTAATCTTTTCTAAGGTATTTATAAAAAATTTTGTGTTCTCAGGAAGATAAATTAATAAATGAGTAGAATGGTAACCTTCATCTACTCTCAAAGCATTATGTACTCATAGGATGATAGGACTTTTTAAAAAATTAATATTATGTTTTTCTCAATTACATGTAAAAACAATTTTAACATTCTTTTGTTTTTCAAATTTTGAATTCCAAATACTCTCCGTTTCTCCCTTCCCCGTCATTGAGAAGGAAAGCAAGTTGACATAAGTTATACATATATAGACATGTAAAACACATTTTCATGTAAGTGATGCTGCGAGAGAAAACACAGGAAAGAAAAGAAAAAGAAAGAAGACCTGCATTCAGGCTGCACCGGTTCTTTGTCTGGGTTGGGCAGCACCTTTCATCATAAGTCCCTCAGAATTTTTTTAGACCATTGTATTGCTGAGAACACCTAAGTTCTTCACAGTAGATCATCACACCATAATGTAGTTACTCTGTACAATATTCTCTTGGTTCTGCTTGTTTCACTTTGGATCAGTTCATATAAATCTTTTCAGGTTTTCTGAGAGCATCCTGCTCATCATTTCTTACAGCACAATAGTATTCCATCATAGTTATATACAACAACTTATACAGCCATTCTCCAATTGATGGACATCCCCTCAATTTCCAATTACTTGCCACCACTAAAAGAACTGCTATAAACATTTTTGTACACATAGATCCTTTCCCTTGTTTATTATCTCCTTGGGATCTAGTAATGGTACTGCTAAGGGAATGCATGACTTTATAGCCCTTTGGGCATAGCTCCAAATTGCTCTTCAGAATGGCTGAATCAAGTATACAGCTACCAATAGTTCATTAGTATTTTAATTTTCTCTCATCCCTTCAAGCATTTTTCATTCTCCTTTCCTGTCATATTAGCCAATTTGAAAAGTGTGTGGTAGTAGCTCAGTTGTTTTAATATTCATTTCTCTAATCAATAGTGATTTAGAGTCTGTTTTTTTATGATTGTAGATAGCTTTGATTACTTTGAAAACTGCTCGTTTAATATTATAGGATTTAGAAGAGGAAGGAAACAGTGATATGCTTGATCAACCACTTCATTTTACAGATGAGGAAACTGAGGCCCTAGGAGTTTAGGGATCTTATCCAAGGTCACACAGGTAGCAGAAATGGGATTCAAAGTTTTGACTCCAAATCCAGTATTCTCGCCAATACATTTAAATAATAAACTGTGCTACATTTATCTTTGAATTTAACTCATCTCTTTGTTCTGACAGCAAGCCCAGAGGACACAGTTTGGATTTTGTTTGACTTGTTTTTGTTTACTATCGACTCCTTTCTTTTATTATAGTACAGTATTCTGAACAGTGCAGGTGCTGAATAAATAAAGAGGCAGCTAAGTAAATGAAAGAATGGAAAAAAACAAAACAAGAAAAATCTCAGTTTCAATTTATAAGTCAGTGATCCCATTTTCAAGACCAGCATTTGTCAAACATTATGATTTCATTATTTGTGTGTGTTCATCCTTCGTTGCTGAAGAAGACCTTGCCATCAGAGAAATGATGACATGACTTGCACTTAGCTTGGTTTTGAGTGAGGGAGGGCTGTGCAGATCACCAACCTCAATTCTCCTCCAGAGCCATCTGAATCCAGTGACCAGATATTCCTCAGGATGAGTGGAGATGACCCAGGATGAGACAATTGGGGTTAAGTGACTTGCCCAAGGTCACACAGCTAATGAGTGTCAAGTGTTTGAGGTGAGATTTGAACTCAGGTCCTCCTGACTCCTGCACTGGTTCTCTATCCACTGCACCACCTAGCTGCCCTAATTATTTGTGGAAGGTTGGCCAAGTAACTAAACCTTTTAGCACCTCAATTTGCTCCTGTAAAAATGAAAGCACTGAAACAGCAGACTGTCAACTGAAATAAACTTGTGTCCTAGCCTTCTGATTTTAGATTTAGCATTCTAGTTTCTAAAATGCTTCCCCATCCCTTTCACATTGGTACTTAAGTGTTTTTCAAATTGAATTGACTTTTGTGCTCTGTGTAGTAAGGAGTCATAGAACTTAAACATTAAATGGCTCTGTTAAACATGCCTATTACCCACTCAGGAGTGAACCGAGACCAGATCACACATATTAGCTCAATGTTAAATTTTCAGAATGAGCATTTACAAATCTGACATCAGCAAAGACTAAAAATGAGGGTATGCCTTAATGTTGTGTTGATCTTCTAGACTTAAGAACATATTGGAGGAAATTTTAATAATGGAGATTGAATGTGTCAAGCATATTTTTCTTTTTTTGTTTTTGGAGAGCTAGTTGTTAAACATTTATTCACATATCTTTACCTGCGACTGGTCAATTTTGCTTGCCCACTTGAGAAGGTATTCCCTCTATATAATGCCCTTCTTAGTGATCTCATTAGCTTCCAAAGGTTCCATTTTTTCTTTGTAGAAGACTCCAAGATCTACACATCCAGCTCTCATGTCTCTCCAAAGATCTGGTCTGGCATTACTAGCCTCCTGTTTGATGTTCCACAATGTCATATAGACAGCTCAAAGTCAACTTATCCAAAATAAAACACATTACCTTTCCTCACAAATCCACCTGTCCTTTTAACTCTCCTCTCCCTTTATTTTTAACCAAAGGACATTCTCATCCTTCCATTCACCCAGGTTCATAATCTCAATGCTCTTGATTCTTCTGGTTTCCTCACTACCCCCTACCATAAACCATATAGTTGGTAAATCTTGTCGAATTTACTTGTACACCACCTTTTTCATACATAACATTCTCTCCACTCAAATGAATGGAGTTTAGGAATCCATCATCTATCAAGTGGACTATAATAATAATTTCATATATTGAATTCCTTATGAATATTTGCTGTATTGAATTTAAATGTCATTCATTTAGAAGTAGCAATCATGTTTTGTGCTATAGTAAGCTATCAGTCACTAAGGTAAAAGAATCATGAATTTTGAACTAGAAGTACCTTTGACACCATCTAGTCTTCAATCCTGTCATTTTTCAAAGAAGAAAGTAAGGCAAATCAAGGTTAAGAGACTTACCTAAGGTCAGAGAAGTAGTAAATGAAAGAGCCAAGATTCTATCACAAATACCACGACTAGAAACCCAGGGTCAATGAACTGCCTGGGCAGTCCTTTAGTTTTCTAAGACATTAGAGAGGAGTCTCATAGTTCATAGGTGGTTGGACCTATGAGAGGAGCCTCATAGCTCATAGGTAGGATGGTCAGTGAGGTCTTTTCCAACTTTGGATTCCATGAAGGTATAAATATGCTAACATTACCCTTTTCATTATCTGTGGAAATATTTTTGTAAGCCAATAAATACTTTACCAATATTGCCCTCTAACCTTGTGGTGGTGATCCACAGTTCCTGAGAGATATTCTAACAAAGCATTGCCTCTGATTTCTTCCTACAAAACTGGAGAAGCTTAGAGGAAATGTCCATCAATGGAATGATTACACAAAGTTCATGTAACTCTGTAGGCTGGTTGTCAGGAGAATGACCACTAGAAAATAAATTATTTACTTATAACAAATCATGAAGGCAAATTATTATGCCTAAAAAGGAAGCAACTTGGGGGAGGGGGGGAAGAACCCATAATGATGGTGTCATGGCTTTTTTCACGTATCGAAAACACTAATAAATAGGATTTAATAAAACGAGAAACCTACTTAAAAGATGAAACCATTTTTGCACAATTTAACAGTACCCATTCTAATACAAGCACTAAGCTTGATTAATTATTTAATAGACAAATCATTCTTATTTATTCATTAAAGTATGCCCAGTGGGGACTCCCACTTGACAATGCTTTGTTATACATTAATTGGTGTTATTGCACATTCTTGAAAGAAATAAAACAGCATGCCTTTAAATGTACTGTGGAATACAGACTTTTTTCCCTCTAATTTCTAATGGCCTTCCCCACAATTAGTTCAAATTAGTGAGCTGCCTGAGGTGATAGGGGTGCTTTTCCAGTAACTACTGTTAAAAATCAATATACCACACTGATTTTTTTTTTCTCACAAAACCACATGCCACTAGAAGATGGTATGAACGACATCCTAAATAATATGTCTGGCTGAAGTGTGCCTAGCAATGGGGCCACTGCCTCATGATTTCTTATGTTATTTCTTAAATGCACTTTAATAATAATATGCTTATTGTTTTCCTACATATTTTCTCTGTACATAAAAAGATCACTAAGTAAAAATCTAAGATTTCTAGTTATTATGTTGATGGGCATATATTATATATATAATATATGAAGAAAGTTTTCAATAGGAATTATTTTTAATTATAATATCATTCTTGTGAATACCAGAGCAATAATAAATGGAACATTGTCTGTTTATTCACAAAAAGTCCAAAACTTGATAACACATAGTGATTGCTATATTCCATAAAAATATATTGACTTTCCAGGGTGTAAGGTGTGTTCAGGGAGGACCAGTACCTTTGGTGTGATGGCTACTGAGCCCTTTTAGGGCTACTTTCCACCATTGGTGTCCACCTGTTCCACCCAACTCTCACCTGTGGCTCCAAGAAGCTACACCATGAGAAGTAGGCCACACCCTGGTAAACCATTTTGGCAGATGGGTCAAACCAAGATGAAGGTAACCAAGGGGTCTCAAATCCATTGGTGATTGGGGGGGTGTCTATCCCAAGCATATGAAGACTTCCTCTGATGGAATGGGAGGATGAGAAGAATTTGTTCCAACGACCATGAAGGCAGATGAAGTTAGTGATGTGGTACACTAAGAGCTTGGTTAGACATTGAAGATGCCAAGGTCATTCACTGCATCCTGAGCCATTGCCAGTCATCTTGACTCTGTCCTGCCACTGGACCTTCATGACTCTGGAAGAGAGAGTGAGGCTGATGACTTCATGCAACTCTGCCTCACTTAAATCCAATTTATGCATGAATCAAAAGACATCACCCATATAATTTTAAAGTTCTGTGGTGACAGACAAGTGATAAAGCAGCAAGTGGGGATATAGTAGGAGCAGTAGTCACAACCCTGCACACAGACAACCCAACTAGAAGCAGCAGTGGGATTTGGCAGATGCCTGGGTATCTGAGCCTTTTAAGGATCACACCCTGATGTGAGGAAGGAGGCTAGAAAAGGTACCTTAACCATTGTCTGCTTACCCAACCCTGGCCTGATTATGGCAGCAGGCGGGGAATCCCACTCTGAGGTCTAAACACAAAAACGTGCACAAAAACATCTGTAAAAATGATTCCACTCACCATCTGCACATGGAACGCATGCACACTTACAGACAACAAAAAATTCAGTAGACCTGAAAGACCAACTGCTCCTATTGCAAGAGAACTCAACAGGTATCACATCCAAACAGCGGCCCCGAATGAAACTGGCCTGGAAAATGAAAGCCAGCTTGGTGAAGTCAAAGCTGGATAGGATACACATTTTTCTGGAATGGCCGCAGTTAAGGTGGCATAGGTTTTGCGATCAAAACTAATCTAGTCAGCAAGCTAGTATGTCTGCCAAAAGGAGTGAATGACAGGCTCATGACAATGTGATTGACATTTACAGGAAAATGCCATGCTACCATGAACAGTGCCTATGCTCCCACCATGACAAACTCCAATGAGGTCAAAGAAAAATTTTAGGAAGACCTAGAAACCTAGAAACCTTTATCATCAATGTGCCAAAAGAGAACAAGCTTATAATTCTGGGAGACTTTAATACTAGAGTAGGATCAGACTACCAGATTTGTCAGGGAGTCCTAGGGAGGAAAGGAGTTGGGAACAGAAACAGCAGTGGTCATTTACTGCTGAAGCCTCGTGCATTGCATGACTTTCTCATCACAACACTGTTTTCTGTTTACCTAAACACAATAAAACTTCATGGATGCACCCTCGCAGAAATAGACTATGGCATCTAATACATAATGTTATTGTAAGGAGAAGAGTCAGACAAAATGTGATAGTGATGAAGGCAACGTGTGGTGCAGAGTGCTGAACTGATCATAGACTTATCCTTTCCAAGCTAAATATTCACATTCATCAAAAGTGCCTCCCCCAAGGCAAAATGTCTACTAGAAAAATTAATGTCAATAAATGAGAGCTCTTCTCTGAGCTTGAACAGTTTGTTGCTAACTTGGAAGGAAAAAGTTGAGCCAACACACAGTTGGCAACAGTGAAGTAGAAAAGGAGTGGGCAGATTTCAGAGATTTGCTGTACAGCACTGTATTTGCTCATCTGGGTCAGAACACCTGCAAACAACAAGACTGGTTTGATGAAAATCATGAGGAAATCCAGAAAATGCTAAATGAAAAATGAGAACTCCGCAGGATTTACCAGCAGGATAGGTCATCCATCTCTAAGAAGGCAGTCTTTTAATTCTACCAAAAATAAAGTACAAGCAAAGCTTAGAGAGATGCAGGATTCCTGGCTCAGGAAGAAGGCAGATGAAATTCAGTTTTATGAAGATAGCAACAATCCAAAGTGCTTTTATGATTCCCTGAAAGCTATTTCTGGACCAAAAACCTATGGTGCATCACAACTACTCAGTGCTGATGGAGTCACATTGATTAGTGATAAGGACATAGTCCCAGAGAGAAGGACTGACCACTTACATAGTATTCTCAACAGACCATCATCAATCAATGCTGAAGCCACTGACCATTTACCTCAGATTGAAGTCAATCCCTGCTTAGCTGAACTTTCAACTGAAGAAGAGGTTTTGAGTGCCATTAAGCTCCTTTCATATGGCAAAGTACCTGGTGCTGATTCTATTCCAGCTGAGATTTATAAGATAGGAGGACCATTGCTCATACAAAAGATAACTGAATATTTCCAAGTTATATAGCAAAAAGGGGTTATCCCACAGGAGGTCAAGCATTCCTCCATTGTCCATCTCTATAAAGATAAGGGGGGATCTCTCTCTTAGTCATTGCTGGCAAGATTCTTGCTGGAGTACTCTTTAATAGGCTGATGCTTCATCTGGAAGAAGGTCATCTATATGAGAGCCAGTGTGGCTTCAGAATGGGTCAAGAAACAGTCGTTATGGTGTTTACTGCCTGACAACTCCAGGAGAAATGCCAGGAGTAGAACAGAGATCTGTACACAACATTTGTAGATTTGACCAAGGCCTTTGACGTTGTTAGTTGTGAGGGCTTATGGAAAATTATGTCAAAATTTGGTTGCTCAGAGAAGTTCATGAGTATTGTACGTCAATTTCATGATGGCATGCTTGCCCGCATTCTGGATAGTGGACAATGCTCTCATGCCTTCCCAGTCACCAATGGAATGAAACAGGGCTGTGTGCTTGCTCCCATGCTTTTTAGCATAATGTTTTCAGCCATGTTGTCATATGCTTTCAATGAGGATGAGCATGGCATCAAGGTCAACTATGTGACTGATGGTAAGCTCTTCAATTTGAAAAAGCTACAAGCCAAGACCAAAGTGGAGGGAGTGTTTATGCATGATTTTCTGTTTGCAGATGATTGTACACTCAATGCAGCCTCTGAAGCTGAGATGCAACAAACTATGGATCAATTCTGTGCTGCCTGTGCTAATTTTGGCCTAATAATTAACACAAAGAAACCATGCATGCTCTCTCAGCCACCACCACATCATACATACATAGAACCATCAGTTACAACAAATGGAGAAGTTCTGAAGGCTGTGGATAAGGTCACTTACCTTGGTAGTGCACTTTTCAGAGATGTACACATTGACAATGAGGTTGATGCATGCATTGTCAGAGCTAGCTCAGTGTTTGAAAGGTTCTGAAGAAAAGTTTGGGAGAGAAGAGGTATTAGACTGACTACCAAGCTGAATGTCTACAGAGCCCTTGTGCTGACCTCATTGTGTATGCCTGTGAAAAATGGACAGTCTGCCAGCACCATGCCAGGAATCATTTCCATTTGAACAGTCTTAGGAAGATTCTGAAGATCACTTGGCAGTATATGGTATCAGGTACTGAGGTCCTTGCTTGAACTAAACTTCCAAGCATTCAACCTAAGCTTCAGAAACTGCAGCTGCGATGGCCTGGCCACACTGTTTGAATGCAAAATGTACGTTTGCCAAAAAGACCATTTTATGTTGAACTTGCATGGGGCAGGCAATTACATGGTGATCAGAAGAAGTGATGCAAAGACACTCTCAAGAACTTTGCATTTAATTGTGCAACATAGGACCGATCAGCATGGTGTGACCACATCAGAAAATGTGCTGCGCTCTATGAGCAAAGCAGAATTGAAACAACACAAAGGAAACACAGGATGCACAAATTTAGAGTATCCACCCCAAATGTTCACACAGGCAATCTGTGCTCAATCTATCCTAGAGCATTCCGAGCTCATATTGGTGTGATCAGTCACAGTCACACTCATTGAAACTTGACTTTATCATGGTGATGTCATTTTGGTCCTGTTCAAGAACAGAAAACAGCCAACCAGCCATAATGACTTTCCATTCTACCAAGAATTTTATAACTCTAGGCAATGGTTTTCAGCCTGTGGATATTTAACAATACAACCAAACTAAGTATTCAGTATTAATCAGAATACAGCAGTTGTATTCTATATTCAAGAAGAAAAAGAAACCAGCAACATTGCTCCTACCCCAGTCACATCCCTAAAGAGTAGACTCTTTTTTATCCATCACTGACTAAACTAAGTCCTAGTTTTTCTGAGATATGTTTCTCTTCTCCTAGTCTCCTTACCATGGAAGAGTTGTAATGAACTCTTTTCAGATGAGAGGTGCCCTTTGTGTCAGTCTATAAAAGGGGATAATTCCTACTGTGTTTGCCCTCTCTAACCTGCCTTCAATGCAAAGATGTCCTGAGACATTTCTCTAGATTGTACCAAGAATTCCATCTGAATATAGCAGTTTCCACTTCAATAAACAGTATATGAAATAAATCTGAGACAGCCACATAGAGAGGATCTAGCGGATATCTTGGGGGGAAAATTCAGGAAATACAGTTAAGGCAGAAGACAAACAGGTAGATTTCAGAAGTATTTAGAACTCATATGTGTCATACAACAAAGAACTCAGAGCATAAAATAATAGATGATGAGAATCAAAAGGAAGGAAATGAAGAAAGCAAGCATTTATTAAGTATTGAATTAATTCAATTCAGGAAGGCACCTGGATTGAATTTTTTTAATGTGTATTAAGAACCTATAGGATTGAGATTACTGACTTTGAAGGCTAGGACAGTCAAAAAGCTGAGATAAGATATAGCCTCTGCCCTCACTTCCATCTACTTATTAACCATATCCCCCTCACACATTCTAACTACAATCCCCAATTTCCTCATCATCATTTAACTCTGCCTTTGGAACCACTCTGAGTTTTGATAGGTAAGATCTTGCCTTCTCTTGCCCAGAAAATGATCTCTATATCAGTTTCCTGTCCTCTAAATTGAACATACAACTTTATATTCCTTTGTATTGTTCTTTAAAGTATTGTCTTTTTCAACTAGAAGGTATGCTCCTTAAAGGGAGGGGGTTTCTTGTTTCTTTGTATTTGAATCTTCAGCATTTTGTACACATAGTCATTAATAAATATTCCTTCCTTCCTTACTTCTACTTAGAGACTTGAGTGAAGATACACAAAGATCAAAAGACAAAGGAAGGTAAAAAGAAGGTAAGCTATTTTGTTTTTCAATTTGGAGAGGATTAGGGAAGATTTCATTGAAGGAGATATTATTTGAATTGTGTTCTAAAGAATGGGTGGAAATTAAACCAGCAAGGAGAAGTTCAGGAGATTGTGGGCAGTGGACATAGTAAGTATAAAGAACAGTGTGCAATCCCTGTTGATGGGCATCTACAGGACAGGTGATCTGTAGTGTAGAGCACCTGAAAGAATGGTACATGAGAGAAGGCTGGAACAATTGGGTGGTGTCAGATTGGATAATAATTAGGTGGTGAAAAAATGTATGCAAGGTTAATTTGAATTATAGATAAATGGGAGCTATCTCATGACTTGGAGAAGAGGAGTGATACAACAAAGTCTATATATTACAGAATTAGTTTGACAATATATGGATTAGGGGGTGGAAGAAAAGAAGGAGTGAGAACAGAGGGAACTTTTCACATGTATGTTATGGTTGTTGTTGTATCTGTCTTTTGTTCTTGAAGAACCATGACATCAAGATGGTGACATGACTTGCAGTTGACTTTGATTTGAGTTGAGGGAAGGCTGTGCAAGATCACCAGCCTCACTTTTTCCTCCAGAGATATCTGGGTACAGTGGCCTGATATTCATCAGGAAGATTGTAGATGGATCAGGATGCAATGTACAACCTTGGCCATCTTAGATTAAGGTCTTATCAGATTCTCACTTTGAGTGAGATACACCTTTTCAATGAATAGGCCCCTTTAAGTAGTTACTCATGGGATGGCCCCTTATAAAAAATAAAAAAAATTACAAAAAATCAAATCAGGGTTCCTAGATAAAAAAGAAACAGTTTCTATTTAGTATTTACATTGACTCTGTGCTAGGTAGGCAGGGACCTATTGTTAAATCTATGAGCTCCAGAGTGGATTGGACTTAAGGCTTGGTTTTTGAGCAAGAAGTCTAGCCAGTAAACCCCAAACAAAAAAGGCAGCTTTTTGCCATAGAAATGCACCTTTCACTGCATAGAGTGTCCCAGGCAAGGATGGAGAGGAGAGGAGAGCAGATGGGAGGGCAGGGGAGGGGAGGAGAGAAAATGAGGAGTTGCTGCTACTCAATCAGAGGTTGTGTTTGTCCTTCTTCTTAAAGAGGACCATGACATCAAGATGATGACATGACTGTACTTGACTTTGATATGTTAGCACAGAGGGAAGTAATTAGCAGATAGATTACAATGGCAAAAGTGAGAAATGAGATGAGGAAGCAGATAAGAGAGATGCCACTGAATCAACTTAGCAACTTGGGAGTTGGAACTAAGATGGTGGAGTTAGGCAGGGACTTGCCTGGGCTCTAACCCAAACCCGCAGAATACCTTTAACTAATGACTAAACAAATTTTGCAGCATTAGAAATCACAAAAGATAGAGTGAAAAAATTTTCCAGCCCAAGACACAGAAGGTTAGCAAGAAAAGTCTGTTGCACTAGGGCGAGAGAGGAGCACAGCCCAGCATAGGCTGCACTAGCAGAGCACTGGTCCCAACAAACTCAGAGCAGGCTTTAGGAAGACTGAATGAATGGAAACAGTGGTGGTTTCCAGACCTCTCAGCCCACAGACACCAGACAATTAAAAGGCCAGGAGGAAAGATCGTGATACTCTGATCCAGATCACAGTAGTCACAGTAATGAGTGATACCCCGGGGTGAGGCACACCACAGCTTTTAGCCAGAGTGGAGCAGTGACCCTCCCCACAGTTCCAGTGCAGAAAAAGAGTCCTTGTGGTCACTCACAGACCACAGCACAGGGCAGGAAAGTAGTAAACGTGCCTCTCCTCATATCATACCATTTCAGAAGAATCAAAAACTTAGAGGTGCCTAGAAGTATCTTTGAAAAAAGCTGCACAAAACCACTGAAGCTTGGACAGTGTACCATCTACCCTGGATGCAGAGCCCTACTTTAACAAAGAATTGAAAGTCAAGTAATATGTTGGGAATATGAGCAAAGAGCAGAAAAAAAAATTCTGACCACAGAAAGTTACTATGATGACAAAAAGATCGAAATATACAATCAGAAGACAACACAGTCAAAGCTCCTACGTTAAAAGCCTCCAAGAAAAAATATGAATTGGAATCAGGCCATTAAAGAACTCAAAATGGATTTTAAAAACCAAGTAAGAGAGGTAGAGGAAAAATTGGGAAGATAAATGAAAGTGATACAAGAAAATCATGAAAAATGAGTCAACAGCTTGATAAAAGAGACAAAAAATACTGAAGAAAATAATACCTTAATGTTCTAAATCACTATTGATCAGAGAGATGCAAATCAAAACAACTCTGAGGTACCACATCACACCTATGAGATTGGCTAACATGACAAAACACAAAGATGATAAATGTTGGAGAGGATGTGGGAGAGTTGGAACACTAATTCATTGTTGGTGGAGCTGTGAGCTGATTCAACCATTCTGGAGAGCAATTTGGAACTATGCCCAAAGGGCTGCAAAAATGTGCATACCCTTTGACCCAGAAATATTGCTTCTAGAACTGTATCCCCAAGAGATTATAAAAATGGGAAAGGGTCCCACATGTACTAAAATATTTATAGCAGCTCTTTTTGTGGTAGTCAAAAACTGGAAATTAAGGGAATGCCCATCAATTGAGGAATGGCTGAACTGTTGTGCTACATGAAAGTAATGAAATACTATTGTGCTATAAGAAAGGATGAACAGGAAGATGTCAGAGACACCTGGAAGGACTTATATGAATTGATGCTGAGTGAAAGGAGCAGAACCAGGAGAACTTTGTACACAGCAACAATCACAGTGTACGAGGAATTTTTCTGGTAGACTTAGTCTCTCACGGCAATGCAAGGGCCTAAAAAATTCCCAATGAACTCTTGAGGCAAAATGCCTTCCATATCTAGAGAAAGAACTATAGAATTGGATCTCAGAATGAAGAAGCCCATTTTCTCTTGTGCTATGTTTTGTTTTGTTTTATGGTTTCTCCCATTAATTTTAATTCTTCTATGTAAATTGACTAAGGTGAAAATGTATTTAATAGGAATGTATGTGTAGAACATATGTAAGATTGCATGCCATCTTGGGGAAGAATTGGGGAGGGAGGGGGGTGAAGATGAGAAAGGAGGAGAAAAAATCTAAAATATATGGAAGTGATTTTAGAAAACTGAAAACAAATAAAACAATTAAAAAATAAAATAAATGCAGACCAAAAAAACATAATAATACCTTAAAAATAGGCTTTGTCAAATGATAAAAGAGGTACAAAAAGCTGATGAGGATAAGATAGCCTTCAAAAGCAGAACTGGTCAAAATGAAAAAAAGAGGCACAAACATTCACTGAAGAAAAAAAGTCCTTAAAAATTAGAAATGGACAAATGAAAAAGGTTCAAAAGCTCACTGAAGAAAATAATCCCTTCAAAATTAGAATTGAGCAAATAAAAAAAATAACCTATATGTACAAAACCATTTATAACAGCTCTTTTCTGAAGGCAAAGATTTGGAAATCGGGGCAGCTAGGTGGCACAGTGAGTAGAACACCAGTCTTTGAGTCAGGTGAACCTGAGCTGCTATCCGACATCATACACTTGATAGACTTACTAGATGTGTGACCTTAGGAAAGTTACTTAACCCTAATTGCCTTGCCTTCCCCCCCATTCAAAAAAAGTAAAAGAAAATAAAAGAACTGGAAATTGAGGGGAAAAGGCTCAATAACTTGTGGCATGTGATTGTGATACAATACTACTGTGCTATAAAAAATGATGACAAGGACGCTCTCAGAAAAGCCTGGAGAGACTTGCATGATCTGATGGAAAATGAAATGTACTATGTACAGAGTAACAGAAATATTGTAAGATGATCACCTGTGAGTGACTTAGCTACTCTCAGAAATATAATGATCCAAGACAACTCTGATGGATTTATTATGAAAAACACTATCCATCCCCAGACAAAGAGCTGATGGTATCTGAATCATACTTTTTTGACTTCTTTACTTTTCTTGAGGATTTTTGTCTAGTTTTCTTTTACAACGTGACTAGAAATGTTTTGCTACATACATATAACCTATACTGAATTGTTTACCTTTTCAATGGGGGTGGGAAAGAAGGGAGAAAATTTGGAATTCAAAGTTTAAAAATGAATGTTAAAATTGTTTTCACATGTAACTGGGGAAAATAAAATACTAAACAAAATAGAATAGGGTAAAAAAGAAGACAAAAGAGAATTTGGTGGAAGTGAGAGGCAGAGCAGATTCAAAGGTAACACCAAAGTTTCCAAAGTGAGAGACTGAATGAATGAATGCTGACACTAATGATCAAAATTTTGAAATTTGAAAGATAACCAGGCTTAGTGGGGGATACAAGCTTAGTTTTGAACATAATAAGTTAGAAATATCAGTAAAGATTTCAAAACAGAAATTCTTAGAACTTGCAGCCTTTACAATCAAGAAAATTGAATTTTACAGCAGGATGAGGTAGGACATAGAGCCCAGAATGTCAAGGAAGAAGGATCTTAGAAAATAGAATCTTAAAATATAGAACTTGAAATTTTAGAGAGAGTAAAACTCTTAAGAGATATTCTAGTCAAACTGTTTTAAAGAAAGGAGAAAACTGAGGACCAGAAAAAAGTGACTTGTCCAATGACACATGGCGAGCATATTATAGTTGGACCAAGCCCTTCTGACTACTACAAAGAAGAAATAATAAGGGTCCAATTCTGGGGATTTGAAGAGTTAGCAAGAAGCAAAAGAGGACATGATTAGACATGTTGATAATAAGGAAAGGTCCATTTTCTCTCTTTCCTACTTGATAAAACTGATTTTTTGCATTTGACCCTACATTAACTTACCTGAACCCAGAAGAGACTGAATCATTTATATATGCAGAGTTAGTCTATGCAGAAAACAGGAAGAAAGACTACTAGATACAGATCAGAGTTTGGTGGCTATTTTCAAAAGAGAATTTTTTGGTAGATCATATGCATTATGCAGGCACAAATTCACATAGGGGTTCTTTATTGGGTGATAATCTCAGATTGCTTCTTAATTCAAACTTCTGTGACTTAATGAGGGAACGTAGGGGCTCTACCTAGAGCAAAATGATGTAGATGGAAGAACACAAGGAGAAGGCACTGGAAAAATGAGGTGTAGGAGAAAGCCTAGGGACTGATGCTAAGACAACCAAGGTTTCAGTGCTCACTGGAATCGTTAATTTTCTGTGTAACCTTGGGAAAGTCATCTCTGCTTTTCTGGGTTTTAGTTTCATCTCTAGAATTAAAGGATTCAATTTAATTTTTAATTAAAGCATGAAAATCTCTGGAGTCTCTTCCACATCCAACAGTTTAAGTTCAAATATTCTACATTTTAATGTTCCTTTCAGCTCTTATAGCCTATCCTTCTATGGTTCTATTATAGCAGGACAATGAGTCCTGGGAATGATTAAAAATAAAGCAAGGAACTCATGGATTTTGGATATATATATTTATAAAATGTTGGAACCACAAGGGAACCTCAATATACAATAGATTAACACTAGTGGTAGCTTCGGTAATCACCTCAAAAGATTATTATGCCCTCCCTTCTCCTCATCCTGACAATTTTAAAGATTCCCAACCTGAAGCCTGAAGAAATGATGACTTTCTCAACACACAGCAAATGAGTGACAGAGACAGAAGTGGAATCCAGATGCTCTGATTCCCTGCCCAACATTTTTCCCATAGCAACATACACTTCCATTATAACACACATCTACTAACAAAGTTCACAACCTAAAAATTATGCTGGATTTTTTAACTTCACTCTCCTTCACCAACCTACATCCTCATATATACACATGTACCTCTCTCATATAAGACGTCCAGTATTGTCAGTTTCATCTCCACAATATTTCTAGTAGGTATCCCCCTCTCTCTACTCAGTGCTCCGTGGTACAGTAGAAAGAGTTCTAGGTCTAGATTCAGGAAGACCAAAGTTCAAATTCAGCCCCTGTCATGTACTAACTGTGTGACCCTGTGGCAAGTTATAAAATTACTTTTTTGCCTCAGTTTTCTCATCTGTAAAATGGAGATAATAATAGCCTACCTCCCATGGTTGTGAGGATCAAATGGGATAATTGTAAAGCTTTTAGCACAGTGCCTGCCACAAAGAACTATATAAATGTTCCTATCATTATTATTATTTATGGTGATTTCTCATGTAATGACACCCTCATCTCTTTTGTGGACTACTGAAATAGCCTCATAAGTGATATCTTGTCATCCAGTCTCCCCATGCATCCTCCACAAAGCTGTTAAACTGATAGAATAAAATCAACATAGGGCTGTTCAAGAATCTTCAACGGTGCAACATAGGTGATATGGAAATGTTTTGCATGACAACACATGTTAATCTATATCAAATTGCTTGCTTTCTCAAGGAGGAGGCAGGGGAGAGAGGGAGAGAATATGAAACTTAAGGTTTTTTTAAATGTTAAAATTGTTTGCTCATATAATTGAGAAAAAATAAAATAAAAATTAAATGTAAAAACCTCCATAAATTGCTTTTTAAACAGTAAAATTCTATATAAATATTGGCTATCTAAAAGTAAAAAAAGAATCTTTAAGGTTTCCTCTTGCCTCTGGGCTTAGCAATTAAAGTCTACTTTTCCAGACTGATTAAGGGAATCAGCATTTATGCAGAATCTATTATGTGTCAGGTATTGTGCTAAGTGTTTTACAAATATTATCATATTTGATCTCATCACAGCAGCCCTGTAAAGTAAGCATTATGCCCATTTAAAGTTGAGGAAACTGAAGCAAACAGAGCTTAAGTGACTTGTCCAGGGTCCCACAGCTAATATGTGTCTCAGGGTAGATTTGAACTCAGGTCTTCCTGACTTCAGGTCCAGGGTTCTACCCACTGTGTTTCCTATCTGCCTTTAAACTAGCTATGCTTCAGTCAAACATATTTGTTTTTCTCTTACTTAATGTTCTAGCTCCCCTCTTTTTACATGGGTTAATCTTCTCAGGCCTAGAACTTTCTCTCTTCTCACCGCTGGCTCTTACAACTCCTACCATCACTTAAGTACAAGCTTATGTGTCATTTCCTTCAAGAAGACTTTCCTGATTCCTCCAGCTGTTAGACCTCTCCCCCCACCCACATCATTCTGTATTTATTTCATATTTGTTTATCTGTAAAGCTATTCCCTTCCTGAATATAAGCCCTTTGAAGGAAGAGGCTATTTGATTTTTGCTTTTGTATTCCTAGTACCTACCATAGTGCATGATCTACAGTAGGTACTTAAAAATGCTTGTGGAATAAATGAATTTTAAGTCACAGAATCTGGTTCGAATCCCACCTTAGTCACTGCCTGTGTGACCATGACCAAGTCATTAATTCTGTTTCATGCTCAGTTTCTCATCTTTAAAAAGAGGGAATGGTACCAAATGATTTATAGAACTCTAAATCTATGTAAGATTGTTACTTTGGCCAAAAAGCCTTGAATATGCTTCATGCATCACTAGAAATATTGTGGTCAAAGGATCTGATCCAGCGAGTCCAGCTCTGCTTACTGGCAAATCCCTTGCTGCTGTTGCAATTTCCCAGCTGAAATAGCCCCTTGCAATCTCACTGCCTAACTCCCAAACACGCCATGTGTGAGCCTTCTGAGAATGAACATTATGCCAGTGCCTAATACCAAGAACCATAATTCTAAAACATCACCAGGAGAGGCAGAAAATGTTATGCAAAGAGCCCTGTTTATCTGACTCACGTTTTTCTTGGCCATCTGTCTAAGCCATATGCATCTGAAATGAGAGCTAAGTATAGCCCTCTTGTAACTAATCAAATATTTGTAATTGTCACAACCTTGTAACTTTCATTTCCCTGCTTAGTTTGAAGCAGCCCAGCTCCTTTCCTTGTCCCACAGAGCCCTCTGTGACCTGATGTAAGACTGAAGAGGGTAGAGAGCTGGGGATTACCAGAAAGGGTGATCTTGGAATAGCCACTTTGAGTATCTGGTAACAGCCTACGATGTCTCCTGCTGATATAGCAGAGGACAGAATCCTGGTGAAATAGCACATGGATTCCGGTCTTTACCTCTTCTTAAAGGCCCACCTCAGTTTAGCCTTGTCTAATCAGCCTACCCCACAATGAATTCTCTCTAGTTGGGTTCTGGTTGGGTCCTATAGTGAAAGGTCTGGGATCTTAGAGATTCCCAGCATCAGGGAACATAGAGAAGGTACCCCAAAAGAGAAGAGCTGATATCTTAAAGGGCAAGGAGAAGATGGCAAACATCAGCCTTCATCTCTTGAACCCTTGCCAAGGATCAACTTTTCTGAGTAGCCAGGCAAGGGATTGGTCAGGTTACATTGTCAGGTTGAGTTATGGACTGAGGGTCCTTTAAAATAAGGTATTGTTGGACAAAGCATTTTATCACAGAATTTACTCCACTGATAATTGAATGGGTAAAGAGCATTGAATCTGGGGACTGGACGCAGAATTTGGTTGACTTCCTGTGTGACCTTGGAAAAAAATCATTTCACATCTTCGGAATTATTCCTCATCTGTGAAAGAAAGAAGGTTAGACCATATGATTTTTCTTGTTTTTATATCTCTTTAAGGCATTGCTTCTTAAACCTTTTCCTCTGATGACTCCTTTTCACCTGAGAAATTTTTACATGTCCCTGGGTATAATAAGTATATAAAATAGATATACAAATCAAATATTTACTGATAATAAATAATAAAGAAATTTATTTTAGAATAATTTTTGTATACATTTAATTTTACTATTTATTAATGATGAAAGCTATTAGGGTGTCTGGGCCTGAACTCTCAGGCCCACAGGCCTTATCTGGCCAGCAGTCCCTTGGTGGAGTGAGCTGTAAGTAATGACTGAGGCGGGAGACAAGATAGTGAGCAACTCCATTTATTTTAACAGCAAGCAGTGCTTTTATCTCTTTTCTGACACCAGAGACCTTAGTGGACCTATCAGCAAATAGTTTGCCCTAATAAGGAAATCCTATACCTATGACCAGGACTGCCCAGGACTGCCACATAGCCCTTAGCAAAACATCTTGGGCCTTCTTTGTTCTCCCAGGGTCCAGGAAATAGCCTTGAGCAAAACAGGGGCAGAACCCTTCCTCCCAGAGCCATCTTGTTCATGCCTTACCAGTCTCCCCTCAGTCTACCTGAGTCGTGACTAGTGAATGCTGTCCAAGAGGCTGGGGGTTGTCAATTCTCTTACAGAAAGCAAATTTGCATACTAATGAGATGGAAGTTTTTGTTTAGTTTTACACAAAGAATTAAATCTTGGTGGAATATTTGATACTGCAAGACATTGAACATCTTCAACATTTTTCAGAATTGATCAATATTTTTATTTTATAATCATTAATGCTGTGTTCAGAAACAAGGATGCAGTGAAGTTCAAGATGCAACATGGGCAAATGCTACCAGAAACTCAACGGATTATTATGTGTTTGATTTTGAATTAATATTTGGACATTGCATGATCAGAGACTTTTTACTGTTGCCAATTTTGTTGTAACCCCAACATGAGGTTAAGTGACCCCATGTGAGGCTGTGACCCAGCGTTTAAGAAGCAAGTCTAAGGCATAAGATAATTTTGGACCTTAGATATATAACTAGTATGGACCTTATTTAATTTAATCCCTTATTTTACAAATGAGATATCTAGCCCCTCAGAGAGGTTAAGGGACCTTGTACATGGTCATATCATTAGTTCAGAGCCAGAGCTGGGATTTTAACCCAGGTCCCCTGACTCCAAGTTCATTAATCTATCTAGTTGATCCCATGGTCAATGAACAGTTTTGTCCACTATCTCAGAGTCAATTATATTATACTAAAATTAAATGACTCTGCTCTTGCTCCCATTACTTTGCATTTTCATTTGGTTGTGGTAGCAATGAACAATTACTGCATATGTGGTAGGTTTAATCTGTCCTTAAAAAAGTTACTTGTGACAATAGTAAACAGCACAACGGAAGCATTCTATATCCTTGTTAGCCTATTATGATATAGCTTTGTCAGCCCATTTGAACCCTAAGGTGATAATGCATCCAGCAAGTTTCCAAGAAATAATGACAGAAAATAAGGGACTTTGGGGCGGGAGTGCAGAGCACATCTATATATACCATCCTGATACTTGGCTCCAGGTGGTACAGAACCTAGAATTCTACAGGTCTTTCCGCAAATATTGCTGTGTAGCCAAACTTTCCCCAAGACATGTGTACTAGCCTACCAATGAATTATTTATCCCTCCTATTGGTGTGTCACCTGAAGATATGGTCATGTCCCCGATGCCCTTATCTATGTCATGTGGAATAGTACCAAGGCAACCACAGCCTTCTGGACCAACCTACTGGAGGCCAAGGTGACATCTACACATTAATAACAACTCTTTGAATCCAATTATCTAGCCACTTCAAAATCCATCTAATGGTATTTTCGTTTAGTCTAAATCAAACTTTTCTACAGGAATAAGGTTTAAAAATGCTCTGCTAAAGCGTTGCCAAATTATGTCAAAGGTATTCCCCTAGTCTACCATTCTGTAACTGTCCCCGCCTCCACCATCAAAAATAAAGATTATTCTGGCATGACTCATTCTTAAGGAAACCATTCTGACCCTTTACAATCATTGATTTCATTCATAGATGTGACCAGAACAACACCCTTGGTGTGGAAAGGAAGGGATTTAGCAAGTAGCTATGTTTGAGGAATTGTCATGACTGATAGATACTTCTAGGTAAAAGCCTGTATGTCATGATGGAATCATAGGTGATTAATAATTACCTGTCCTAGTGCTTTGGTTATTGACATGCTAATTGCACAGCTAGAGAATTGCAGTGTCTGAACATTTGTCCCAAAATAAAATAAATCTACCAATTGCTTCTTCTATTCCTCCTCCTCCTCATTTCAGTATAGCTACGATCATCCCCATTGGTACCACCACCACACTACTTCTACCACTTCCATGTGCAAAGGAAAAATCAAGAAAAGCATAGACCTACTGTTCAGGGCAGTTGGCTGATGATACATAACAATGATCTACTGAGAATGACAAATGAAATTAGGAAATAGGGAATTGAAACCCAAAAGAAATTAGAAGATGTTTAGAGAATACTCAAACTTTCTTCAGTGAGTTCCAATCACCAATTGAGGATGAATTAAATCTCATGGTGTTAAATGAGAACTAGTAGGTTTGATTGATAACCCACTACCATTGCCTTTTTAAGGAATATCATATAATGGGAGAGTACTGGAATTAGAGACAAAAATGTTCTGATTTTTTTAAACGTGGGAGATAGATCATTCCAACCCTAGGCCAATGACTGACTTTTATTGCTGAAATTCTAGAGGAGTGTGTTAAACGATGATTTGTGAGCATTTAGAAAAAGGAACTATAATCACTAAGAATCAATGTGAATTCATTAAGAACTCACATTAGTTTAGATTCATTTCCTTTATAGGAAAGGTTACAAAATTGACAGATAATGGGAATGCTGTAAAAAAATATTCCATGATTTCAGAAAAGCATTTTATAGTCTCTAATAACTAAGGTGGTGTGTGTTGATTTAGTCAGGAGATCTGAGATCAAATACTAGTTCTGAAATTTATTAACTGTGTGACCATGGGAAAGTTTCTTAAGCCCTCTACTCAAAGGAGCTAATTCACCTATAAAATGAGAACTATCTGCATTGTATATATCACAAGGGTTTTGTGAAGACAGCACTTTTTAAACCAATGAAGCACTATAGATATATGAGTTATTTTTAATTTCCCTGAGAGTTGATTGCAGAGATGTGGAATAAATGATAGTTTAAACTAGACAGATTTGGTCCATGGAATTCAAACTAGGGATGAGAGATGTGGTAATTTTTATTGAAGTAGAATAGGGCTGTATTATATTAGGTATTTTAATAAAAGATATACATGAATAACTAGATGGAATTCTGATTAAATTTACAAATGATGTAAAAATAAAATCAATGCTTTGGATGTAACTGAAAATATGTCTCACTCTACTCCTATCTACGTATCATTGCTCTAAGAGGTGAGAATTATGCCTCATCATTATTCTCCTAAGATCATGATTGATAATGACTTGGCTCAGGCTTCTAAAATATTTCAAAGTTGTTTTTCTTAATTGTGATCATTTTGTTCACAGTTATGGTTCTGCTCACTTAATTCTGCATCAGTTCAAACACGTTTTCGCAAGTTTTTCTGAGTCAGATATATTTATATTTTCTTAAGGTTCAATGATATAACACCACATTGATATAATGCAATTTTTCAGCAATTCACCTATTGATAGACACTAAAACAAAAGGTGCTGCTATAAATAGTTTGGCAAAGTAGATTTTTCCCTCTTTCTTTGAACCCTTCTGGTTCAGTTTTGGTATAGATGGATATGGTTTCATTACATTTAGGTTATTTTCAAAATTGTATTTCAGAAGAATTGGATCATTTCACTTCTCTATCAACACTCCATTGAATGTACTTTTCATGTATTATTTTAAATTGTGACTCCTTAGGTATATATTGTATCTCCCAACAGACTATAAGCTTTAGAGGTCAAAGACTATAATATATCCAAATTCAGTTAAAAGGAAAATAACAAATGTTGACTTTTTTCTAATCAAATATTATGGCTTTATAATGCCTTGAGGAATATTCTTGGAATGAAAGGCTTTAATACGGCTGTATTTACCAGTTAGTTCTACTGCCCAAAGCGCTTTTCCTTATATATCTCATCTTCCATTTTTGTGCCCCTGCACTGGCTGCCACTCCATTCCTGGAATGCTCCTCCATCCTCACTATTTGGAATCTTTGGTTTCTTCAAATCTCAGCTAAAATACATTGTTCTACAAAAGGTCCTCCTCCCCTCCCCAGTTCTAATGCCTTTCCCTCCAATGTAACCCTTACATCTGATGTATGTTGATTTTGTACATTCCTGCATGTAAATTATTGGGTAAAATTCCTTAAAGGGAAGAGACTTGTACGTGTATCACCTGGACAAAACACATTGCGCAGTACGTAGGAAGTGCTTTATAAATGCTTATTAATTTATTAATACCTAAAATAACTAACTCCTCCAGTATTTAGTGTAACTAACACTAGGGAACATCATTTTGAAGGATTGATTTAGTCATGTGTCATTTGATTCTCTTTGTTCCCTCCTAGTTTCTGCCCATGGCCAGATTATCCTTTCCAAAATATATCTATCTCCTCTCTCTGGGAGGTGCATTATGCTGTGACTTTTTCCTTGTCACTGCCTCCTCCTTCTCTTCTAAGTAGATTTAATTAATCGCACGTTGTCATTGTTAAATCATTAGCTTGCTCTTAGTTTAAGGACAAAATCATGATCCTTGGGACCATGTGGTCTTTTTCTCTGCTACTTTATGGAATATCAGATGGAAAGTTATTAATACCATAACAACAGATCAAAACCTACAGTTAGGAAAATACCTACCATTCCGATAGAAGTTTTGTTCTCTAAAAATTTAAATTCTATGCATCTTCAGCCAACTCTTGAGTTCTTCCACTCCCCTTTCTAAATACGGATTAAGTCTAAATATAGGCCTTCATGACTGATGCTAGGTTTCTATTTATATTAAGTAAAAATCATGATATAGGAAACACTTGCTGCTGTTGTTGTTGTGTTCATCCTTCGTTGCCAAAGAAGACCATGCCATCAGAGAAATGATGACATGACTTGCACTTGACTTAGTTTTGAGTGAGGGAGGGCTGTGCAGGTTATCAGCCTCATTTCTCCTCCAGAGCCACGTGAATCCAGTGACCAGATATTCATCAGGGTGACTGGAGATGACCCAGGATGCAATGGGATAACCTGGCCCATTTAGGCCAAGATCTATTCAGGAACTCACTAAGGGTGAGGTAAGGCCCATTCAGGGAATAAACCTCCTTAAGAAGTAGCCCAGGGGATGGCCCCTCTAAGCTGGGAGGGAAACAGCAACAGTTACTATTGATAATCACTCTCAAGTCAGGATGGTCCAGAAGGCAGCCCTTAGGCGGGTGTCTAGCTTGGGAAAGGAAAGGAAGGGAAGGGAAAATAAAGAAATCTAGTCAGTAAAATCCAAGTTAACTGGGCATCTTCTGGCCATCCACATTTATATTGTATACATATATACCCTCATACACATATAGTATTTTATTTTTAACTTGTATTATTTATTAAGCCATGCCCTTATATTTTTAAAAATGATTTCATTTTGTGTATTGGTCAGCATGGATGTCATCCATTATAGAATTCCCAGGGGACAGGGACTCTATTTAATGTGCATGGTGCACATTAAGATCCAGAGACACAGTCCTGTGGGAAAGCATCATAGATATCTGAGTGCAGTGAGTTACGCAGTCCCAGAATCCTTTGATCCCTGAAGCTGATTTACTCTTGGCTAAAACTCCTAGATCAGTTTATAACCAACCCACTATGAACCTTTTATTGTGCGGAAACACTTAGATAAAGTTCTGCGACGAGTATACGAGTGCCTGTTACTAGAAAAGTACAGGGAGAGGGACCGAACTAAAGGGTGGGTCATTGGAACATTCCTTTAATACTTGATGAAGTGATTATAACTGGACAGCTAGAGTCTGAGTAATTTGTTTCAAAATGGCCTCAGGGATAAAATGACTAATTCTAATGCCTCCCTTCTATGCTGCTGATCAACTTTCCTTTCTCATTGTCTCTTTGTTCATTGACACTATATCACCATTTTTCTGTAGCTCAGTTCATTAAGTCCTATGCAGTGCAGAGGATGCCATTTCCCTCACTCCACTACCACTGTTACTCAGCTCAGGAAGACTCAGCTTTCTCATATTAACCAATTCATTTATAGAATGTCAATCTGTTTTTAGAACTCATGGAGCATGATTGAATTCTGTCTTCTGGCTCAGACTGTGATAGTCCGAACTAGTCTTCAAACTGGGAAAGTGTGTCCTCCAAACTAAAAATCTCTTAAGGCCAGTTGGTTTCTAATACTCTGCTACATTAGCATAACATTCCAAATACAATAGATTCAATGATTTTTAAGTGAATTTTGAATGACTTTAGGTCTTCAGGGTGATCCCATATGGAAATTTTAAAATATAGACAGGGAAGAGAGCCTGGCATACTTCTTTGAAGAAGTACATGGTGGTTTTATTTCTATGCAGATGACAATTAACTGGAGGATATGAAAAACAGACTTTGGCTATGAAAACCTGCCAGCGTTTGACTGGTCAAAGCCATTCTGGAGAAGCAGGGTTAAATGTAATGCGAAAAGAGGGGAAAGTCATGGAACTCTAGAAAAAAAAAGCTAGCATAGAAATAATTATCTTTGGATATCTCAGTTCCATTTCTTGTACTAAAGTTCTATGGGGCTCTGTCACGTACTCGTATCAGTAGGAGAAGTCACCCAGCCAGGAACTGATTCTCATATGTCTTCTCTGAGGACAGGAAGCAGAAAGTTCTGTGCCTTTTCTGAATGAGGCAACAATGTAGAAACCAGTTTCACTCAGACAAGAAGGGAAGTAGCTGGTGCTGAGATGAGCAAAAGCTTCCAATCAAGAAAGTGCCTACTTTCCGAAGTTTTTGTTTGTTTGTTTTTGTTCTTGTTTATGTAAGGAGAAAAAGCCAAGTTAGTGCCTGAGGTTCTCACATTATTCACACTTTTGGTTAAATTACTAAAGACCACTATCAGAATGTAAATGATATGTCAGAAGTTTAAAGTGTTCAACTATTATGAATCTTAATATCTTAACATGAATTAATATATTTCATCCATTATTATTTTAGCAATTTCTATTTTGCAATTTTGCAAATTTGCAATTTTGTATGTTAAATTAAAAAATTAAAATTGCCTTATGTTATTCTAAAGGGACAATATGAAGGACAGGAAAGTTTGGTTGCCAAGTACAAGGAAGAATGAGAACACAGGAGACTTAAGAAATGGAACATAGAAGCTAACATGTCATGAGGTTAATTGGAAACAATGCTGAGGAGCAACAGACTGACAAAAGACATACTTCCTCTCTGGAAATTATACTGAAGGCTAGCCCTGTCTCTGCTACTCACCACTTAAGTGACTTTGGGCAGGTCACAAAAACTCTCTGGGCTTCAGTTCATCTGTAAAGTGAGGGGATTGGACTAGATGTTTTTAATTTCCCTTCTGGCACTGTATCTATAATCCTGTGACACTTCTTCAATTAGTTTTCTATCAAAAAATACAACCGATGGGAAGGCAATAAACATTTATATACATTATGCACTGGTACGTATAAAAAAACTCAATTGATTCTCCCCACAATCCTGGGAGGTAAGCATTAACATTTTTATGACCAAAAATAAAATTCAACATAATAACAACAGAGGAACAAGTGAAAAAACCCCAAAACTTCCTTGTTGAGCTTTGGAGAAACTAATGGAAGATACTAAATAGTCTTTGTTCTCAGGGACCTCATATTCTAATTGGGGAAGATACAACATAAAAGAAAATTCAGCTGCAGGGCAGATATAAAATTTCAGGAGTCGTAAAGATACAGTGGTTATATATGTAGATGACAAGGTCAAGGAGTCCTTCAGTTATGTTGCCAGGTCAGATGACTGCACAGGAGTGGCAGAGCACAGAGGTAGGACAGATAGAAAAGGTTTGAAAACCTAGAGTCAATGACAGGTCATATGGCAATGCTTACTTGTCTTACATGTCAGTGGAAAGAGCAGAGTTGGTGACTCCCATCTTATTCAAGCCATGTGGGTATTACATGTCTGGTGGAAGAGGGTGAGGTCTGGGTGGTCTCAGTTTGGAAAAGGTAATGAGATGAAAAAGAAAGGGGTGCTCCAGTGATGCTGCATCTTCCTGTCACTCATCTATTTTGGAAGGAGGTGCTGATGATGATGCTAACATAGTTTCTATTTAATAATACCTCACATTTTTATTGGGCTTTAGGCTTAAAAGTACTGTCATCACAACATCTCCATGTAATTATTTCCCCTATATCAGACAGTATAATTGGGATTATATCTATTTAACAACTAAGGAAACTGAAATTACTGAGGTGAAGAGACCTTAGACATAATATGAAATCCTTAAGAGGGAACCAGAACATGGTAGAAGGTAGAGGAGTTGGTGTGAGAATAAATAGAGGAGAGGGATGCAAACCTCCCCCTCTCTTTCTACTATGGAATGAGCAAGAATCCTCTCTGAAGTTGCACAAGAAAGTCCAACATAAGGAGGGAGAAACAGAGACAAAGAGAGAGAATGAGAGATGGGACAATTCCCTTCCTTCCTCTTGGACTCCATCTGGGCTTATACTCCACAGGAATATCCCAAGGGTTTTATTATTTTCTACAAAATATTAAGATTACTCAAGGAAATACTCTAATCCATTGGTAAGATATTCTTTGGAAGCATGATGGAAAGATTATCCAAAATTTTCATAGGATCAGATGGCATAGGCAAGTTTCAATCTATATCAATGGAACTGAGATCACTTTTAATACATATATGTCATCTAATGTGTCAGCTATTCCTCCTCACCCTCGTGATATTTCCAAATATGTAAATATGCTATTTGCGCTATGTCAAAGTCATTGAGGAAGTATGTTAAATTTAAAAAAAAAGTAATAATTCACCAAATATCTCTTTAGCAGGTGCTAATAAAAGATTCCTTCTCCTCGCTCTACTGCCTTTTAATGTGCTATGGAGAGTATATAGAGAGTACCATTGGAGAGCTATGGGTGGCCACTTATGATATACTTTGAGTTGATTTTCATGAATTTCACTAGTACCATGAATATTAGACTGGAATTCCATGTATTTACTAAAGGATCCACCCACAACTTTGTTGCTCTCTTTTATTTTTTCCAATTTAGAAATAGAACATCAATACTTTGAGTTTTAGAAAAGGTCAGGTAGGGGAGGAATGTGCCCAGGAAAGCTATAATCACAGAGACAACCAGTTGGAATAAGGGCAGAAAAGGAAATTGAGGTTCAGAGAGGTTAAGTGATTTTTCCCTAGGTTACTCACTAAGTGCCATAAATGGGATTGAAACCCAGGTCATCCATGTCTGACACTTTATCCACTATACCAACGTAGCCTCTTCAATCAATCAGTAAATCATTTATTAAGTACCTTTTGTACATTAAGCCCTCTTTTAGATACCACGGATGTGAAGTTAAAAATACAAACATCAGAACCATCAGCTTACATTTTTATCACGAGATGTGGCATACAAAGCACACATCAAAAACAAGATAGATAAAAAGGAATTTTGCCAGGGCAGCACTAGGAGATGGGAATATTAGGAAAGGACTGATTAGGAGATAGTATTTGACTTGGGATTTGTAGGAAACTGGGGATTCCAAGAGACAGAAGTGAGGAGGGAGTACATTTTGTGTAAAGGAATGGAGATAGGAGATGGAATATCGTAAGTGTGAGGAATATCAGAAAGGCCATTTTTGACTGGAGCAAAGGTGTGTGAAGGGAACGAATACATCATAATCCTGAAGTTCCCTAGAGCTTACTAAAACTTATATAGGAAGGATTTTCTATAGCAAACAGGAGTTTGTATTTAATCAGAGAAACAGTTAAGAGCTTCCCAAACTTCCTAAGCAGGGAGTGAGTGACCTGGACAGCCTTCTGTTTTATTAAGATCAGTTTCAAAGCTTTGTGAAGGATGGATAAGAGAGGAGAAAGACTTGAATTAAGGAGAAAAATTAGGAGGCTAGTACTATAGACCAAGTGAGATGCGATGATGGCCTAATCTAGAATGGTAACTCTGTGAAGGGGCCTAAGGGAAGAGAAGGGAGATATATGGTAAAGAAATGAGATTCTAATTGAACAGCAGACATAAGTGAGAAGTCAGGAAAATATCTTGAGGTGCATTGGCTTCCTCCAGAATCCCATAAATCATACTAAACATGCCAGTGATGCTTTTCAGAGAATCATATTTTTTTAAAGAAAGAATTCATCTTACTAAAGTTTTCCGTTAAATCTCATTGGGGATAGTCATGATATTGTCTCTGAGAAAGATCAAGGTAAGATTAGATCTAAAAACAGTTCACCCTCCCTCCCCTCACTGCATCAACAATACAACGCACTGGATTCACTCAGTCAAGAAAACACAAGAGATTTACAAGGGGTTTTTCATCTCTCTTGCTCCCGATTCATTTTCTGTCTTAATGTAACAGTCAACAGTTTTTGGTCACTCTAGAGAATAATTATTATTCTTTTTAGTAGGATTTGGCCAACAGAGCTGTAATATGTTAGATGGAGGGTGGTTGCTGAAGGTTGATGATTGCGTGGGGAGAGTTGTGCCTTCCAGTTAAAGATTATGAAGAATAATGAACCATACTTTAAAAAGCATCTTCTACCTGATGGTTCCAAGGAATCTACAAGCATTATATTTTCTTTTGCTTCCTCTTCTCTTTCTCCTTCATCTACATCACTGTTGCTATACCTTCCACTTATATAGAGTTTTATACTTCAAAAGTGTATTGACATATAATTAACGCATCTCACTTCCCATAATTCAACCAAATTCAGTTTAATTCAAATTCATTGAAATCAATAAATACATACTAAAAACTAGCACCATGAAATTTGAACCTTGAACTAGACCTATGAAGGAGAAAAAAACCCAGTAAATATGGTTTTATTTTACATATGAGCAAATTAAAATGTCGAGAAATAAAAATGAATTGATTAAGATCACGTGATTGGCAAGGTCACAATTTCAGTACAAGTCTCCTAAACATCAGGATCCTTCTCCTGAATGGTTAAGGTTAGAATAGTTACTCTTTCCTCCATCTGGAGTTCTGTTACCCACTTACCCTCCCCACCCCCACCAAAAATAATAAATGAAGTTATGTCTCAATCAGGGCATTTATTTTTTTTCTATTATTTTTGCAGAAACGTGGAAAATCTATGGCTTCCTGGATTAAAATACAGGTGCCGGATTCGAGTACAAATTAAGGACATGCTAATTCATACTAGTGGAAAGAAGCTTATATGAATCCATGAAATTTTTATAATGATTTCAAATATACGCAATGATTCAAAAAAGGCTAACAGTCATTTCTAATAGTGCTATGGTCTTGCCTTAATGACAAGATGACCATGATATGAAATCATACCAATCATTTGAATACAAGCCGTTCTTTCTTGCATGCTTCAAAATTATTTCTTAATTCTCCTGAAGGATTCCTTCTGCAGTCTTGCTCATACTGTTATTATGGACATCCCATTGAGATGTCGCATTCAGTGAGTGCAAAATTAAATTGAGACTCCTTTGTCAAGAGTTTGGGGGTTTATTATAATGCATTCGTCATAAAAAAAAGCACATAAGCAGACAATAACGGCTCCCTTCTCTCAAACATCACTTCCCCTTCCAAAAGTTAGATTTTTCCTTGAGTTTCCTGTTTGTGAAGATGATCCTAGTTCTGTGGGACAACAAGTCACTGGATCTCCCTAATCCTTAGTGTTTCTTTTCTTTTCTTAATCAATGGCATTAAGGGATGATATTAGCATTGACTATTATGTAGGTTTCTTTTGAGGAAAATGTTTTGTCATCATTGAAGTTCTAATAAATTCATTGTTTGTTGCTGTAATTATTGTTGTTAATAATATTATTCATATTATTATTATCATTATTATACTTTCCATCACCCATTCTTAAACAGGGTCAACACAGACTTCTCAATTTTTCTCACTTCTTACATGTAAGGTTAATCAGGTCATGTCAATCTAATATTATTACTACTGTTGATGATGATATTTTAATTTCTTCCTCTAATCCTCCTCATCCAAAACGCAGCTGATTCTAATTCTTCTGCTTCATCTTCTGATACGGTTAATATAAATGAATTTCAGGAAAATATTGCATGTAAAGGTTACTCTATTTGTCCTATGTTACTTAGCAGAAAGCCTCACATATCTATTACTAAAAATTACAATAACCAGAAACACATGCAAGTATAAGCCAGTTATGTATTTATGC
Source organism: Bettongia penicillata ogilbyi (assembly GCA_023548195.1). Lineage (NCBI taxonomy): Eukaryota > Metazoa > Chordata > Mammalia > Diprotodontia > Potoroidae > Bettongia > Bettongia penicillata. The sequence goes on from JAJHZJ010000426.1 coordinate 5,922,350, forward strand.
ACTTCATACAAAATCCTTATTTCTATCAATTAGAATAAAAGTTGTGAATAAAAGAAAACAATATAGTGACTGAAATCAACAAAAGTGTAAAAGTACTGATGTGGCAAAGAGCAATTTAATATCAATTGTGTAATTACTGAATAAGTCATTTAAATCACCATAACATTTATTTATGTGTTTGGTGATTTTGTTGATTTTTGCAAAGGTTCCGACTCTTCTATAGTCATGGCTTAATCATGTACTGCAAAAGTGTAAGCTAGACACAGAGGTAGTGAAAATTCTTGAGTATCTGATACTGAGGTGGAAAAATGCTTTCTATTTAAAACTTGCCATCAGTAGAATAATGTCAACAATGGCTAGTATAATAGGTGTCACTTTTCACAAAGTCAAGCTAAACTTATAACAGTTCTGCCTTGTTTTATGTCCATTTTCATCTCTCCTTAATGTTGCTGTCCAATTGTTTCAGTCACATCCTACTCTTAATGACCCCATTTTTTCCCGTAAAGATACTGAAGTAGTTTGCCATTTCCTTCTCCAGCTCATTTTCCATATGAGGAAACTGAGGCAAACAAGGCTAATAATTTGCACACGATCACACAGCTGGTAAACATCTGAGGCCAGATTTGAATGAAGGTCTTCCTAACACAGGGACTGGAATTCTATCTATTATACCACCTAACTGCCCATCATCTTTCCTGAATAGAACTAAATATGGTTTCAAAAATAAAAAGAAAGGCAGAGATTCAAATCAAGATATCTTATGCATCACTTAATATACATGGACAACACGGATACACATCTCCACTGAAAAAGATATGAAAGTTATTTGTGAAATCTTTATTTTTTCTAATAACACTTGGACTCAATATATGTAAAATTCTTAGCTTACATAAGCCTATGATTTAATATTTAATTTGGAGGTCACATTGAATCAATGGATAAAGGAAATACAATTGTTTTTATGCTCCAGGTAAGACATACCAATCAACAAGATATCGAAAAAGCTTAAGCTGAGAAATTCTATTTCTAAAATCAAAGTTTAATCAATAGGGTACAAATAAAGAAATTAAAACCTAAATATCAGTCACAATGTATACTTTGGGGATTACAAAATGGAACGAAAGAGATACTGAAAATATTTTAACAAAAAAAATCGCAGGACCCAAAACAATAAATCAAGTATAGAAAGATTAATACTTCTTCAACCAAAGAAAAGAAGAAGATTAATGGGAATTCTTAAAGCACATTTTAAATGGTCAGAAACGTACTCAGAAATACTTTTGGGACAAATGGACATAAGCAACTGAATTGACCAAGTGCAACCAAAAATGGTTCATCTCTATATGGAGCCTGTGAAATGATTGAGTTGCAAGGATGGAATCAAAAGGTCCTCAATGTTCAACATCTACATGAACTTATTTGATAATATCTCAACCAAGAAATGTTGAATGAATTATTAAATCAACTGGGTTTGTTTGTGTAAAAAGAGGATTTTACGATAGTGATTCATGATCAATTCACATCTACCAAAATCTATGAAAGGATTATTCTAATGGATCTCAGATTTATTAAACCATGTAGAGAAGCAAAGAAATGATAAGAACTGTTAAACATATCACTACAAGATGTAAAAATTTAGTATACAGCAAAAGACCTGACAAAAGAGGACCTGGATGCCTAGAGTTATACTTCAGAAATTCATTGTATTGTTTTGCTATACTGACACAAAACAAATCTCCATGCTACATATATAGATTTCAAAATATCCTAAAAAACTCAATAAATAATCTATATTGGAACCAGACCATTGTCACCAAGATGTTGCTCAGATATAGCATTCATCTTTTAATAATAATAATAATTTATAAACAAAATTTTTAATAATATCACTATACTCTTCAAGAAACATGGAATGAAAAGTGTTCGGAGAATAGAAACCTATCAGAGGAGATGAAAATCCTGAAGGAACAAGATAAGACACATCACCCTTGTCTTATCTGACACTTGAGTTGTACCAAGGATGCTTTCAATTAATTAACTTGCTGGACATGAATTTTCATCCTTTTTATTTTATTTCCCTACAGAGTGCAATTATTTTATCCACCTATGCTACAGTCTGTAAAACATCAAATACAAAAGAATAATAGTAAGAAAATAAATTGGCCAGTTTCTGTATGAAAATCATTTAAAAAGATCACATGAAAAAGGCAATAATGCTGCTGTTAAAATGATGGGAACAAGAAAACATTAATAAGAACACTAACAACAGTTGTCACTATATATTATATATTACGTTATTATTATACTGTTTCAAGTAAAGTGTTTTGTATACATCTTATCATTGACTCAGGAAGGGTGTAGAAAAGATTTTTTTAAGTATTTGAGGATTAAGTGCCCACTTGGGTTACTTCCAACTCTAGTATTCTGTGATTCCCTGAATTCTCCATAACTGCAGTCTAGCATTATATATACAGCTTCTGGGATCTGTGCTCATTCTCAGGTTACTAGTGTAAATCACCGGCTGTTTCCTCCTAGCAGCGCACCTAATACATAACCTCTGTGTAATTTCTGTCTGTAAAATGTCAGCATTTTTTGTTCTCAAGCACTAGTCCTTCCTCAATTGCCCATCAATCCCAGCAAGTTTTGCCACTGTGGGCCCATTGATCTTTTTTGTAGGGAAGAATATGAAATTAGAATAGTATTCATTTTTATGAAAATGTGATATATCTGGTTTTCAGGTGGGTTAGGATCATTATTAGAAACTCAAGGACGCTGACTGGTAGCAAATCAAGAGGAAGTTGAGGGATACTCTACCGAAGTATCCTTGGAATGAGAGAAGCAGGAAGATTTTGTAGGCAGAATCCATGAATTTCTCATTGGTATGCCTTATCAAAAAAACATCAAATGCTAGACCCAGGAGGAACGTTAGAGAACATCTAGTCCAATTTACAGATATAATATATATGAGAAAACTGAGGTCCACAAAGAAAGAGTAATCTTTTCAAGGGCAATTAAGAGTTAATCACAATTCTAGGACTTGAATCCAGGTCTTTTTCATGGCCAATCCAATTCACCATCACATTACTTTTCCATGTACAAACTTTCAATCAACTAACCCAAACATTTATTAAGCACCTACTACTTGCCAGACCCTATTCTAAGTACTAGTAACACAAACACAATGAGTACAATCATCCCTATCACCAGGTCAGTCAGTATAGATCAAGAAGGCTGGCTATTCTTGTCCTTGGTGGCAAAATTGTGGATTTAATAAAATTTGTTAGGTAATCCATACCATTATTCCTCCCTTATGTCTTCCTTCATTAATTCATTCATCTATTCAACAAGCATGTATAAAGCATCTAATGAGTCCCTGGTCTCTACTTAACCTTGGGCAAGCCATTAAACCACTCAGGGTTTCAAATTTCTTCATCTGAAAGAAACAAGGAAGTTGAACTGGATGATTTCTGAGGTCCATTCCACACCTATGATCTTAATACATACAAGTACCTATACTTGACAATGAGGGAGATATATTAATTTAATTGATCATCATGTATTTACTTATAGCTACTGTGTAACAAGTCCCATACTAAACACTAGGGATAAAGAGAAAATAATGTACGTCTTTCTCCCCTAAGGAACATAATTATAATGGAGGAGAAGTGGTGATCGTTTATGAGAAGCAGAAATGAAACATTACAGATGAATATGAATTAGCACATAATCACTTAAGCTAGAATGGGTGGTATATTAATGTTATTAGTTGAGGATGATGGTGGAAGTCTACACATGGTTAAGATTAGGGAAGACCATAAATGTTGGTCTCAGGACAGGATTTTAGACCTCCTCAACCCTCCTCTCTCTCCTCCTTTACCCACCTCCAAAAGAACAGACCTGATGAAATGACTCATACAAAACTCTAGTGACTCAAACAATTAATATTTTCAAAAAGTTACTCATGAAGTGGGTATTATTTTACCTGTCATGTCTTCTTTGGCAGCAAAAGACGAACACAATCCTGTGAGTAGAGACAGCTGGATGAATGGAGACCCAGCTAGCTGGGTAATTCAGCTCCTCCTTTCCGATCTGCTTCCCCCTCCCCTTCTTTCTCCTTTCCAAAGGAAAGGCCAACTTGGACGGCCAAAAGACGCCCAGTTCACTGGGTTTTCCTGGCTAGTTCCTCTCCTCTCTTCTCCTGTGCTCTATTCTGCTCTGCTCTCCTCTGCTCTGTTCTGCTCTCCCAAAGCTTTAAACCTACTGCATATTCTGAAGCTGGGTCACCAATGGGGCCCTGCCTAAGGGTTATTCTGGACTCTCCTAACTTTAGAGTGATTATCAACAGTTACCTGTTGCTGTTTCCCTCCAGCCTGATGTCTTTCTTTCTCTTGGCCTCATTAAAGGGGCCATGCCCTGGCTACCTCTTAAACAGTCCTGTTCAATGAACAGGCATTGCCTCACCCTAAGTGAGTATCTGCAAAGACCTTGACCTAAAGGGGCCAAGGTCTCCCAGTGCATCCTGGGTCATCTCCAGTCATCCTGATGAATATCTGGTCACTGGATCCAGATGGCTCTGGAGAAGTGAGGCTGGTGACCTGCACACCTGGTGACCCTCACTCAAAACAAAGTCAAGTGCAAGTCATGTCATCATTATTCTGATGGCATGGTCTTCTTTAAGTCAATGATCTCTCATGTTAACATTTAAGATACTGTGGCCCAATCATAGGGCAGAAAATTCGAGGGACAAGTGACAAGTCATTGCATTTTCATCCTGGACATAAGTTCAGCTCTGAAACTCTACCATGGATTTTCCCTCATTTCCATTTCGGTCTAATATTTAAAAAGCATGTATTACTAATCACATCAGGGATAGAACTGCGGAGATGACTCAGTGATAGTCAAAGCTCACCACCATCGGTCCTCCAGCCCACATTGGAATGTGAACAATAAGGTCTTTATATATGAAAAATGGCTGTATATTTTCCATCTTCTATTTCTCTATATATGCTTCACCCAAACTAAGTAAAAATATAAAATGAAAACAAAAAAATCTCAATAAAATGCCAGAAAATCTTGTTTCTTTTTCTTGACCCTGTGAAACACCAAACCACAGGAAACTCTTCACATCCACCCACTTGGTTCCCCTTCACTTACTTGCTCATATGCCCAATTCCTACTCACTCAGTTTGGATTCGAATAGCTCCAATCATTTTCTACAGGTTTCACACTGAGGCCCACCCCTGTTCCCTTCAATTGAAGAATAGTTCAAGTTGAAACAGAAGAAACTATGGGGACAGGAAGGAGTCTGGGCCTTAGATGAGCATCCTAAATTAGGACAGAAAGGCTCTGAGCATACTCTGTTCCCAGATTTTAGTCAGGGTAAGGGAGAAGAACCAGTTGAAATCAGCAGAAAACAGCATGAAGTTAATTAAAAGAATTAAAAGGCATTTGTTAAGCTGAAGAAACAAACATCATGATAAAACATCCTGTGTCCTCAAGTACACCTGCATAGACAACAGATAAGCTTAGACCCCACACACACCATTCTCTCTCTCTTTCTTTTCCTTTTCTTTAACCTCCTTTCTTTCTCCCCTCCTTTCCCAGACCAGTGATTTCTTTGGAAAACAGAACTCCAAATGAAGGAATTCCTCCTTCCTATAGAGATCATAACTTACTATGAAACTTACATCCTTAGAATACCTGCTGGGCCACTGAGACATTAAGTGACTTGTCCGGGGTCACATAGTGAGTTATGTAGAAAGCAGAACTTGAATCTGGTTCTTCCTGATTCTAAATTCAAACTCTCTGACCCACTATTTTATCTAGACTCTACACAAACTATATTCAAAATAAATACAAGGTAATTAATTTTGAGGTGGTGAAAATGAATTGGTAGGTATTGACAGCTGGGTGAGAATCAGGAATTTACATAGGAAATTATATTGGAGGAGCTGTTATTATATTATCATTTCTTCCTTTGCAGGGGGAGAATGAGTTTGAAGGGTAAAAATTACCTAAGAGCCAGACTAGTTTCTCAGTGGGTGAAGCTTTATTGTTATAAAAGCAAATGGAACCTAGTAGAGTCAGGAGACTGGTTGGTTAGGTGGAAGAGGAATAGGGATTTACTTATATGGAGAGCTGAAGGGGGAACGAGTTATGGAAATTTACTATGATGATACAATCTTTGTGCTATGCAATCAGAAAGACATGTGCCTGTGCTTACAGGATCTTCTGGGTGGCTATCATGAAACAGCTGTACTTTCATTCTTGGGAGTCCCTTCATGATCATATTCATGAAATGTTTTTTTTTTGTTTTTTTTCCTTTTTAAACTTTTTTTTTTTATTATTTTCACACCATGTATTAGAAAGTTGATAAAGGTACATTTTATATTGTTTGCTCTAAGCACAAAATGTTAATAGAGGCTTTGACATCTCATAAATTACTACCGGGCAGTGAGAAGTCTCATTGAACTTGTGTGGTCCTGGGAAAGTTCCTTGAACACAAGGTCACCAGTGATATGGTGAGCCAGCGGTGGTGAGGTTGCCTGCTCAGCATATGGGGGAAGTAGTTGTCTACTCAGCATGTTGGGCAAAGGATAGAACCTCATTGTTCTGGGGAAAAGGTAGGACCTTGCTGCTACTATTCCACCTTCATGGATTCCAGTGATCAAAGAAAAGTTACAACTTGGCATGTGACATTGATGATACTGATGACAGCTGTGATGATGAGAATGACATGAGGATAATAAAACCATAAGTAACACCAAGAACTTAACCAGTTAGTTATTCAACAAGCATTGAAGACATATCAGACATTGAGTTCAGTTCTAGAGATGCAAAGAAAAAGATAAAAACAGTTTCCATCCTCTTGGAACTTGCATTCTCAAGGGGAATCCAGCATGTACTTATATAAACAAGATGCATACCTATATAAATATTATGTACATATATACATAATATTAATATATAAACATATATACATATATATATACAAACAAGATACATCTACTTTGTAGTAGATGCAAGGTAACTTGAGTCAGGAAAGCACTTTTAGCTGGAGACAGCAAGAACAGTCTCCTACAGAAGATATCCCTTGAGCTGAGTTCTGAAGGAATCAAGGTAGAAGAGGGAATGAATTCCAGGTGCTTTCACAGAGTAAATACACAATTAAAAGTGGCCTCTAAGAAGTACCCTGTGAACCACAAATCATGATAGCTTGGTTATAACCTACTATGATCCCGAGATACCCAGATAGATGAAATCTCTGATTCAGTGAAAGATTAGCTTACTTCATTCTCATAGTAGGTTTCACATGTCGCAGGATCATCAAATATAAGGAATTAGAGCTGGAAGAAACCTTAGAGGTCACCTAGTCCGATGCTATCATTTAACAGATGACAAGTTGAAGCTGTCAGAAGTGGAGGATTTGTCCAAAGTCACACAGCTGGTCCGTGGCAAAGCTCCCATGTTTTCTCTATTATGAAATGGAGCACTGGAAGGACTTTGGTAGGTCATATTAGTTTTCATGTTCCTCCTCCCTTCTTAATGGAATCCTGAGCTTCTGTCAAAGCATAACTCAGTATTACCTAAAACATGAGGGTTTTGCTGGAGTCCACCCATTTTCAACTGTCACTTCCTATTAAAATTTTGTTGTTCAATCAATTTTCAGTCATATGTGACTCTTCATGACCCCATTTGGAGTTTTCTTGGCAGAGATACTGGAATGGTTTGCCATTTCCTTTTCCAGCTCATGTTACAGATGAGGAAACTGAGGCAAACAGGGTTAAATGACTGTCCTAGGGTCACACAGCTAGTAAATGTCTGAGGCCAGATTTGATCTCAGGAAGATGAGTCTTCCTGACTCCTGGCCTTGAACTCAATCTACTGAGTAATATAGATTCCCCATCTTAAAATTAATTTGTATAATTTGCAAATACTTTTTATGCTTTGCAAGTGCGAGCACTTCAAGTGATCTATAAGTTCTAGCTATTATTTTTAAAATTTTAATTGGTTCTTTTGTATTTGTTGTAATCCTTTTCCCATATATACTCTATGCCATCTACACACCTAAAATACTAAAAGAGGTTATACATACATCTACACACCTAAAATACTAAAAGAGGTTATACATACAGCTACTTAGCAAGAATAGCAGGGAATTCAGGGAGAACAATGCCATCACATCAGAAGTGATCATTGAGTCTTAAGTATTACAAGCATAAGCTACTGCTTCACACACAAGACTTAGACATGCATTTGTTATGTGAGTTCTCCTTCACAAGATAACCTAGTCAGCCAATCACATCCTTTTACAAAAATGCCACTTCATGCATGTCCCCAGTGTACGTCTACTCTTCTTACAGATGGTACACGTATTTGTGAACAAGTAGACCCCAAATTTCTGGAAAAAATTATTGATGTTTTTCTTTCTATCTTTCCTATGAAGTTACATTAAATTTGTTTGAACTGATTGCATTCTCTGTTTAGTTACTAAATATAAATTATATTAGCGGAGGCTTATAAATTGTGGTTTTGAGTAGTTGCAGACCCACAGAGTAGCATGAGTCTAGGGCAGTTATGTTTGGGGGCATTCACTCAACATGTTTCAACTCTGTACTAAATTACTATTCCAATATTTCAAGGATGTGTCCAGGGTTCTCTCCTAGTACAAGCACCACAGCTCATCAAACAATCATTAATATGAATAGATCATTGATGTTACTTTGGAAATAGCTCAGCTCACGATACTGTGGAAGGATTTATTGGAAGTAAAAAGCTCCTTTGTATTTCTAGCCCCACCACAGAGCCCAGAACATTGTAGGCGCTTAATTCTCCTCAGTTCAAACCTAATTGAATTACTTGTTGACAAATATCATTGTTCTTGCAATCTGATCAGTTACCTCCAGGTATCTGCCCTACTTAAAGAGATCACAGATTGACATTTTGATATATCAAAAATACCTGTTTCTTGAGCTTTCCAGTAGGTAAAGTGTGAGATAACTGAGACCTTATCCTGTATGGATTGATCATAAGAACTCATAGAGTGGTATTGTAAGCAAATGTCAGTGAACAGAAAAATGAATAAATCATCTCTGAATTGAATGCCTTTGATTCCGATACCACATGCATTCTAAAAAGCCTTTATTCTCCAGTTGCCTCCGGTGCTCCCAGAGTACCATGCATTTCTGTTTCCAATTTTCTTTCTCATGGTGAATAAAAAAGGCTGGCTTTTAAGTCTCTAAATGGCTCCTCTGAACTCAGCCAGACCAACAATCTAGTTTTATAGACCTTATTAAGCTGAACTCATTCTCCCAATTATGATTCTGCCTACCAATAATTTATTTTTCTACCAAGCTTTGCATGGGGAAGCACTGTTACCCACAAGTCTGTGCAAAACCACTTAAAACTGACACATTGAGGTTCATGGACAACTGCTTCATAGATAAGGAAGGTGAAAGGATACTCTGCCGAGGACAAAAGGGCAAATCTCTAGTCCTCTAACAAAGTCATTTGTTTCATTTATTAGTATCAAGCAATTTTGGTTCAAAGTAGTTTACTAGAGAGGGATCTCACAAAAGCTTAGCAATAGAGTTGTAAAATGATAGAATTTTAGAGGAAAGGAAAAGCAAAGTAGTATCTTAGAGATGGAAGAGACCTCAGAAGTTCATTTAGTCTAACTTTCACGTGACCAATTCAAAATCATCACATCATCCCCAGTAAGTTGTCACCCATTTGGCAGTATAAGAAAACCAACATGGTATGAATAGCTCTAGCTTCATTATCATTTTTGGACATTTTCATTAGGAATTTGGCAAAATGGTCATTTCCATATATAAAAACAGGACAAAAGAGAATTGTATAGGACCACACATCTCTATTTTGTATAACTTGCTTTTACAAAGCTTAAATAAATTTAACACAAGTTGAAAAACTAATTTCT